>JAJKLE010000040.1:0-320111 GCA_022593225.1 Xylaria sp. FL0064 | reverse complement strand
AAGGTTATTTTAATTTTAATTTTTTAAAAGCTTTTTATATTTCTTTTAGAATTAAAAAAATCTTTTTTTTATATTTCTTTATTATATATTTTATTACATATTAAGCTATATTTCTAACGTCTTTAATAAATATATAAATATAATTCAAAAATCTTAAAGCTTATTTAATATTTATAATTATTATTAGGTCTAGAATTTTTTAATTATATATAATATTAATTTTAATAATTATATTTTTATTTATTTAAATATAATTATAAACCTTAAGAAATTAAATCTTTACATATATCATATATATTTCTTTAAGTTTAATTATAATTTAGTTTTTTAAAATATCTTTAATATTAAAATTATATATTCTTTATATTTTTTAAATATATTTAAATAAATAAATATAGATTTATTTAAAAACTATTATAATATTATTATTATTATATATTAAAAACTAGTTAATATATTTTATAATCCTTATAATATTATTAAATATTTATATAATCTATATATTATTTAAATAATTATTTTCTATTTTTCTTTTATTATATAAATAATATAATATTGATTTAATATATTAAATATTATAAACTATTATATTTAATTAATATTCTTTTTATAATTATTAATAAAATAAATAAATATTTATTTAATATTATAATTCTTTTCAATAATTAATAATTTATTATTATTTATTATATTAAGTTTTTATTTTTATTAATTATTTATTTTTTATGTTTTATTTTTTATTTTTAACATTATAATTCTTTAATAAATCTTTTAACTAGATTTTCTTAAAAATATTTTTATAAAACTTTTATTTTATTTAGTTTTATATAATAAACTTAATAAGATTTTAATTAAAAATCTTTTAATTAAAATATAATAATCTTATAAATTATATTTAAAAAGTTTTTTTTTTACAATAGTTTATAATATTTATAATATTTCTTTAATATATTTTTAATAATTTCTTTTATAATTTTATTAATTTCTTTTATTTATTAATTTAATTTTAATTTAATTATTTTTATTTTTTATTAAATTATAAAATTATTAATTATTAATTATAATATTTTTAAAATAATATTATATTTAAAAATATTAATAATATTAAATATAATTTATTTTTTAGATCTTTATATAAATATATGAAAAAATATTATTTTTTTAAATATTTAATTATTATTATAACAAAAAATATTTTTATTAGATTTTATAATTTTTTAAGATTTTAATTTATATTTTTAAAAAATATAATCTTATTTTATTATCTTTAATAATATAATATTTATTTATATTTTAAAATTTATTAAAACTTTATTTTATTTTTTTAATATTTAAATTCAATTTTAAATTGGTTCTTTTTTATATTATATTAAACTTTTTACAAAGTTTTAATAGTTTTAATTATTTATTATTTTTTAAAATAAAAACTTTTTTTATTTTTTAGTTTTTACTTTTTTAATTTCTTTATATAAAATATTTTAATAAATATTTAATTTAATATTTTTTTAATTTTTTATAATATAAATTTTTTTTTTTAGTTTCTTTTTAAATAAAAAATACTTTTTAATTATTATCTTTCATTATATTATAAAATATAAACTTTTATTTTTTTATTTCTTATAAATTATTTATTAAAATAATTATATTTTTAATAATTATTTATATAATATTCTATTATAAAATCTTATATATAATTGTTATTTATTGTTATGGACCTCTTATATATCAAAAGATATATAAGACGTACGCGGGGGTTCTTGATTTGCAGGTAACAATAAGACTAACAGCAGGTGGTCCGTAAGGGAGGTTTGCTGGTACTCCCACCACTAGTCTAGTCGCAATAGAGTAGTAGTCGTCAATAGAAATTGAGATGAGATTGATAGCTAGAGAGCTAGAATAAACGAGTGACTAGATACAGGAAATCATGATCATTATATAGACATAGGAAATGTAAGAGATCCAAGACTCACTTCCTCCTCTTGGTGATCCAGGGCTCACTGGCTCACCACCGTGATCCAGTGATCCATCACGTGACCTGTCCCAGTTGGGACCTCTCTTCCCCTCCTCTGGCCCAGCGCCTCATTCTTTTCCTGCGCTTGGCCCATTGAGTTGGCCACCCTCCTGTTGGTTCGTAACATTTATTTTCATAATTTATTTATATAATAACCTTATAATTTATTTATTATTATGTATATAATTTATTTTAAAAACTAAATATTCTTTAGTTTATTTTATAAATATTAATAATATTAAAAGATTATTTTGTTTTATTATTATTTTATTATATTTATAGCTTTTAATAATTAATTAAATAATTAATTAAAAATATATATATAATATTAATTCTAGGTTTAATTAATAATATTATATTATTTTTTTATATTTCTTATAATTTAAGCTATAAAAAAAGTGTTTTCATTTTCTTAAGCTTTTTTAAAATAATTCTCTCTTTTTACTATTTAATAAACTATTTTATTTTTTTAAATATCTTTAAATATTAATTATTTAAACTATTTATAATTTATATTATA
Organism: Xylaria sp. FL0064; assembly: GCA_022593225.1. Taxonomy (NCBI): domain Eukaryota; kingdom Fungi; phylum Ascomycota; class Sordariomycetes; order Xylariales; family Xylariaceae; genus Xylaria; species Xylaria sp. FL0064. Next base: position 317,580 of record JAJKLE010000040.1, on the reverse strand, counting down.
ATAATATTAATTATATTTATAATTTTATTTTTTAAAACAAGATTTATCTTTAGGTTATATTTTAAACCTAGTTATAAAAACTTTTTTATAATTATTTAAATTTATTAATAATATTAATTTATTATTATTAATAATTCTTCTTTTAAATTAAATTATTTTTTAAAATTATATATTATATAATCTTAATTATTCTTATAATATATATATTTTTTTATAATCTATTTTAGAAATTATTCAATTTCTAAATAATATTTATATATATTTTCTTTTAACTTTTTATAAATTAAATAGTTTGTTTTATTAAATATAAAATTATTTATTTAATTAAAAATAATAATTATATATTTTTATTTTAAAAATATATTATTTTTTAGTTAGTTTTTATCTTTTTTATTTTTCTAGACTTTTATTATTTATATCTTCTTTTTAATAACTCTTTTTATTATTTTTCTTTTTAAAATAATATAATAATTAAAAATATCTCTTTTTTTATAATTAAAATATTTTTAAATAATTATTTTTTAATTTTATTTATTTATTTAATCTTTTATTTTATATTTTTTTAAATAATTATTTTTTAATTTTATTTATTTATTTAATCTTTTATTTTATATTTTTTTAAAAATTATTTTTTTTAATTATAATAATTTTCTTTTTAAAATATTTATTAAAAAATTATTAATTAATTAAAATAATTATATTAATATATTTATTAATTCTTTTAAGCTTATTTATTTTATAGAGTTTATTTTTAATTTATATTTTTAATTTTATATAAAATAAATAAAATAATATATATTTTAATAATCTTAAAACTATTATTAATTATTTAAATTTTATAATATAATTTATTATATTTCTAGTTTATTCTAAATAATAAAACTATTTTTTAATATATTTTATTTTTTTAATATTTTTAAATAATATCTTTATTTATTTTTTAAAATTTCTATAATTAATAAAAATATTTTAGGTTTTTGATTTAATTTTATTTAATATAAAGAATTTTAAATAATTCTTTAATATTAATTAAAATTATTTAAATATTCTTTTATTTTAAAAATTAAAAAGTTATTATTATTCTTTAATAATTTCTTTTAATTATTAATTTATAATATTTTAAATAAAGTTTTATTTATATAAGGAATATCTTTATATTTATAGACTTATTATATAGCTTAGGGGGTATAGGCTTAAAGCCTTGAGTCTTTAGTAGGCTAGCTATAGTGACTTGTTTTCTTTTAATCTTTTTAGTTTCTCTGGTTTTTCTGGTTTTTTGGTCCCTTTGACTTCTTTAGCTCCTCTGGTTTTTTATTTTTATCGATTGGTTTAAAAACTAATATATTTAAAATCTAAATTAATATTAACTTTATTAATTAAGTTATTATAAAAATAAATATTTATAAAATAATAATAATTATTATTATTTTTTAATTCTATAATATTTATATAATTATTATTTTAATTAATATAAATATTTTTTAAAAAATTATTTTTAAAATAAATATAATTAATTTAAATAAAAATATTAATTTTAATATTAATTTCTTTTATTTAATTTATTATTTAAATTATTATTATTTATTTATATTATAATAATATTTTTAATTAATAATAATTAATTAATTATAATTAAAGTTTATTATTTAAATATATTAATATTTACAATTAATTAATATTTTTATAAAATTTTTAAATTTATATTTTAATTTTATATTTTAGATTTTATCATTTATTTAATTAATTTAATTTATTAAATAAAATATTTTTTTTAAAATAAATATTTATAAATATATTTATATTTTATTATTTTATTAAATATTTGTATAATATCTTTCAATAAATCTATTTTCTAAATTAATTATTATTTAATTCATTATATTAATATTTATATTATATTAAGTTTTATTAATTAGAGAATTATTAAAATATTATAAACTTTTTATATATTAAAAAATATATAAAATTATTATAAACTAATAAAAAAGGTAGCCAGTTTAATAGGCCAAGCATAAAAAAAAAAGGATATTAAGCTAGATATAAAAAAGAAAAGCCATAATTAATATAGGTCATATAATTATAAAAATAAGCCAGTGAGCCCTAGATCACTAGATTATAATAATAAACTAGTAAACCTTGGATTACTAGAAAAAGTAAGCTTTATTCTATTTATATTTTTTATATTTATATAAATTCTATAATCTTTTTATATTTAATTATTTATTTAATTTAGTTTTTTAATTATTAATTTTATTTTAAATCTTATTTTAATATTTATATATATTTAAAAATAATCATTATATTTAATAATATTAAATATAATAATAAAAGTATTAATAAAGTTTTTTTATAAATTATTTATTATTAGTTTTAGTATTATTTATAAATTAAAAACTTTTATATATATTTTATATATTCTTTAATATATAAAAAGTTTATTTTATTTTAATAGTTTTTTAATTAATAAAATTTAATATAATATAAATATTAATATAAAGAACTAGATAATAATTAATTTATAAAATAAGTTTATTAAAAGATATTATAGATATATTGAATAAAATAATAAAATATAAATATATTTATAAATATTTATTTTAAAAAGTATATTTTATTTAATAAGTTTAATTCATTAAATAAATTATAAAATCGAAAATATAAAATTAAAATATAAATTTAAAGATTTTATAAATATTTTAATAAATTATAAATATTAATATATTTAAATAATAAACCTTAATTATAATTAATTAATTATTATTAGTTAGAAATATTATTATAATATAAATAAATAATAATAATTTAAATAATAAATTAAATAAAAAATAAATATTAATTTTAATATTTTTATCTAAGCTAATTATACTTATTTTAAAAATAGTTTCTTAAAATACACTTATATTAGCCAAAATAATAATAATAATACTTGCTATTATAATAATAATAATAATTATTTATAAACACTTGTTTTTATAATATTTTAACCAATAGAAATAATATTAACCTAAACCTTAAATATACTAGTTTTTAAACCAGCTAATAAAAATAAAGAACTAAAAAAACCAAAAAAGTTAAAAAACCCAGAAAACCCAAAAAAAGAATCAGAAGAAAAGAAGTCATTATTACTATTATTACCTCTAAAACAAGTTATTATAACTAGCTTACTAAAAACCAAAGGTTTTAAGCCTATACCCCCTAGGCCATATAATAAGTTTATAAATATAAAAATATTCCTTATATAAATAAAACTTTATTTAAAATAATATAAATTAATAATTAAAAAAGATTATTAAAAAATAATAATAGTTTTTTAATTTTTAATAAATGAAATATTTAAATAATTTTAATTAATATTAAAAAACTATTTAAAATCTTTTATATTAAATAAAACTAGATACAAAATTTAAAAAATCTTTATTAATTATAGAAATTTTAAAGAATAAATAAAGATATTATTTAAAAATATTAAAAAAACAAAATATATTAAAGAATAGTTTTATTATTTAAAATAAACCAAGAATATAATAAGTTATATTATAAAGTTTAAATAATTAATAATAGTTTTAGGATTTTTGAAATATATATTATTTTATTTATTTTATATAAAATTAAAGATATAACTTAAAAATAAACTTTATAAAATAAATAAACTTAAAGAAATTAACAAATATATTAATATAATTATTTTAATTAGTTAATCATTATTTAATAAATATTTTGAAAAAAAAATAATTATTATAATTAAAGAAAATAATTTTTAAAGAAATATAAAATAAAAGTTTAAATAAATAAATAAAATAAAAGAATAATTATTTAAAGATATATCTTAGGTTAAATATTTTAATTATAAAGAAAAAAGGTATTTCGAGTTATTATATTATTTTAAAAAAAAAGGATAATAAAAAGGTTTATTAAAAAAAGATTTCTGAGCTTAAAAGAAAATATAAATAATAAAAATCTAAAATTATTATTTTAAACTAAATAAATAATTTTATACTTAATTTATTAAAAATTAAAAAGAAAATATATATAAATATTATTTAAAAATTGAATAATCTTTAAAATAAATTATACAATATATATATATATATATTATAAGAATAATCAAGATTATATAATATATAATTTTAAAAAATAATTTAATTAAAAATAAAATATTATTAATAATAATAAATTAATATTATTAATAAATTTAAATAATTATAAAAAAGTTTTTATAACTAGGTTTAAAATATAATCTAAAAATAAATCTTGTTTTAAAAAATAAAACTATAAATATATTTAATATTATTTTAATATACATAATAAATAGTTTAAATAATTAATATTTAAAGATATTTAAAAAAGTAAAATAGTTTATTAAATATTAAAAAATAAAAAGATTAAAATAAAGAAGATAAAAAGATTAAAATGAAAAAAAAATATTTTAAATAAGCTTAAAAAATAAAAAAGGTTTTTTTATAACTTAGATTATAAGAAATATAAAAAAATAATAAAATATTATTAATTAAAGCTAAAACTAATATTATATATATTTTTTAATTAATTATGTAATTAATTATTAAAAGTTATAAATATAATAAAATAATAATAAAAAATAATAACTTTTTAATATTTAAATACTTAAAATATTATAAAATTATATAAATATTAATAATATTTATAAAATAAACTAAAAGATATTTAGTTTTTAAAATAAATTATATAAATAATAATAAATAAATTATAAAATTATAATATAAATAAAATATTAAAATAAATAAAGATTTATAATATTTAAAATAAATAATAATTATATATAAATAATAATTATAAATATTATTAACTATTAGAAATATAATTATTTTAATAAATAATTTATAAAAAACAAAAAAATAAAAGATTATATTTTATAATATAATTAAAAATAGTAATAAAGAAGTATTTTTTATTTAAAAAGAATTAAATAAAAAAGTTTTATATTATAAAAAACTAAAAGAATATTAAACCAGATACTTATTAAAATATCTTATATAAAAAAATCAAAAGAATTAAAACTAAAAAATAAAAAAAGTTTTCATTTTAAAAATAAAAAATATAATATAATATAAAAAAAACCTAATTTAAATTTAAACTTAAATATTAAAAAGAAATATATAAAGTTTTAATACATTTTAAAATATAAATAAATATTATATTATTAAAAATAATAAAATAAGATTATATTTTTTAAAAATATAAATTAAAATCTTAACAAATTATAAGATTTAATAAAAGTAGTTTTAATTATCATAATAATTAAGTATTTAAAAAAATAGTATTTTTTAATATATTAATATAAAAATATAAAAAATAAATTATATTTAATATTATTAATCTTTTTAAATATAATATTATTTTAAAAATATTATAATTAATAATTAATAATTTTATAATTTAATAAAAAATAAAAATAATTAAATAAAAATTAAATTAATAAAGAAATAAAAATTTTATAAATTTTATAAACTATTTTTATAGAAAAAAAAAGCTTTTTAAATATAATTTATAAAATTATTATATTTTAATTTAAAAAAATATTAATTAAAATTTTATTAAGTTTATTATATAAAATTAAATAAAATAAAAGCTTTATAAAAATATACTTATAAAAACTTAGCTAAAAGATTTATTAAAAAATTATAATTATTTTATAATTATTTAATGATTATAATATTCAAAATAAAAAATAAAAAATAATTAATTAATAAAAATAAAAATTTAATATAATAAATGATAATAAACTATTAATTATTAAATAAAATTATAATATTAAATAAATATTTATTTATTTTATTAATAATAATAAAAGAAAATATTAATTAAATATAATAATTTATAATATTTAATATATTAAATCAATATTATATTATTTATATAATAAAAAAAATAAAAATAAAAAATAATTATTTAAATAATATATAAATTATATAAATATCGAGTTATATTATAAAAACTATAAAATATATTAACTAGTTTTTAATATATAATAATAGTAATATTATAATAATCTTTAAATAAGTTTATATTTATTTATTTAAATATATTTAAAAAATATAGAAAAATATATAATTTTAATATTAAAAATATTTTAAAAAACTAAATTATAATTAAACTTAAAAAAAAATATTTAATATATAAAAGAGATTAATTTCTTAAGATTTATAATTATTAAAAATTAATATAATATATAATTAAAAAATCTTAAACCTAATAATAATTATAAATATTAAATAAGTTTTAAGATTTTTTAATTATATTTATATATTTATTAAAAACTTTAGAAATATAATATAATATTTTATAAAATATATAATAAAAAAATATAAAAAGCTTTTAAAAAATTAAAACTTAAAATAATTTTTAACCTAGTAATTAAATTATTAAACTTATTAAAAAAAAAAAACTTAAAATAAATATTTTAAATAAAATAATTATAAAAATATTTAAATAATTTAAAAATATTAAAAAATATTATATTATATTATTTTATTTATAATAAAAAACTTTCTATAATTATTATAATATTTTAAAAAATAAAAACTATTTTTTATTAAAATAATAAAATTAATTAAAATTTATTTTAATTATAAAAATTTATTAGAATTTATAATTATATAAAAATTTATTAAATAATATAAAAATTAAATAATTTCTTTTTTAAATTTTAATTTTAAAATATATTATATTAAAAAAAATATTTAAATTAATATATTTAATTAATAAAATTAAAAAAGATTTAAAGTTTTAAAATAAAATATTTAAATATTATATTTTTAATAAAATAAAAGCTTAAAAATTTAAATTATTTTTAAAAAATCTTTAAATATATAATTTAAAAAAATTAATAAAATTATATAAATAAAAAAATTAAAAAATAATAAACTAATATATAAATAAAAGATTTATATATTAAAAACCTTATAAAATAAATTTATTAAAAACTTTTATAAATATTTATTTATTATGAAGTAGCTGTGGCCTGATCGGGTGAGGAGCCATAAAGAGGGGCCAATGTTTCTCTGGCCCGCACTGGGCCACTGAGGGGTCACGTGCTAGCTCACCCGGCTTGTTGACCTTCGGGTAAGCCCTTGTTTCTTATTGTTTATTATATCTATATAATCTTATGACTCTCCTATATTTAATCACTCGTTTAATAGAGTTCCTTAGCTATTAATCTCATAGTTCTTATTCTATATAAGCGACTACTATTCTATTGCGACTAGACTAGTAGTGGGAGTACTAGTAAACCTCCCTTACGGACCACCTGCTGTTAGTCTTATTATTACCTGCAAATCAAGAACCCCCGCGCATGTCTTATATATCTTCTGATATATAAGAGGTCCATAATATTTTAATAGCTCCTTGATTAATAAGACTTAGCATAATATGGATATTGGTATAAGGAACTAGGTAGTAGTTAATCCACGAGATAAGTTCGCCAGAAAATATTATAAAGATATTTAACAAGACAACAAAATATAAATATATTTTCAAATATTTATTTCAAGAAGTATACCCAACCTATTAAGTTTAACTAACTAGACAAATTATAGGACCTAAGACACGAAGTCAAGATATAAGTTTAGAGACTTTATAAGCACCTCAACAGACCACAAGTGTTAATATACCTAGACAACAAGCCCTGGTTGCAGCCAGTCAACCATCGCCAGTTAAAAGTACTATTATAGTATAAACAAATAACGACGACTCAAGCAGCAAGTCAAGTAAAAAGGAGGTAGCACTACGACCAGTACCTCCATTTAAGCCAAATACACCTGTTCTAAAGATAATTCCTTAAGGAATATCCACACCAGTTAAGACAGTGGTCACACAGACGCCACAGAATCAAAAGATAGTAATAGCAGCACCTGCTACTACAGTAATAGCGATAGCTACCCTATAGACACCTGCCCTTATAGTACCCCAACTAGCGAAATTAGCACCAGCTCAGACCTCGAGCACACTAGTTCTTGAATCAGCCAACAAAGATAAAGAACCAGAGGAACCAGAAGAATCAGAAGAAAACGAGTCACCACTACTATTACCACCTCTAGGACAAGTCACTATAGCTAGCCTACTAGAGACCAAAGGTTTCAAGCCTATACCCCCTAGGCCATATAATGGGTCCACAGATATAGAAGTATTCCTTATATAAATAAGACTTTACTTGAGATAGTACGAGTTAATAATTAAAAAAGACTATTAGAAGATAATAATAGCCTTTTACTTCCTAACGGGGAAGGTATTTGAATAGTTTTAGCTAATATTAAAACATTATTTAGAATCTCTTATACTAAATAAAGCCAGACAAGAGACCCAGCAAATCTTTGCCGACTATAGAAATTTCAAGAAATAAATAAAAACATTATTTAGGGATATTAAAAAAGCAGAATATACCGAAAAACAGCTTTACCGCCTAAAGCAAACCAAGGATATAACAAACTACGCTATAAAGTTTAAATGATTAGCAGCAATCTTAGGACTACTAGAATATGTATTATTCTATCCGTTCTACGCGGGACTAAAAACGCAAGTTAAAGATAACCTCTATAAGATAGATAGGCCTAAAGAAATCAATAAATATATTAATATAGCTGTTATAATCAATCGACAATCATTTAACAGGTACCTCGAGAAGAAAAGAACCACTATAACTAGAAAAAATAGTTCCCAAGAGAATACGGGACAAAGATCCAAGCAAGTGAGTGAAATCAAGAAACAACCACTCAGGGATATGTCTCAGGTTGAATGTTTTAATTATAGAAAAAAGGGATATTTATAGTTATCGTGCCGCTCTAAAAAGGAGGACGATAAAAAGGGTTACTAGAAAGGAAAGATTCCTTAACCCAAGAAGAAAGTACGGGTAATAGAAGTCCAAAAGGACGAAAAAAATAAAAGTCAACCAGGAAATAATATGTCTTTAGAACAGGAGTATAAGGTTGCTATTCTAAACCGAACAAGCGGTTCTATACCTAATAAAATAGAATACCCGATCTATAAAAGATTAAAAAAAATATATATATATAAATATTATCTAAAAATTAAATAATCCTTAAAATAGATTATAAAAGGATATATATAATATAAAAATAATTAAGATTATATAATATATAATTCTAAAAAGTGGCCTAACCAAGAATAGGAGACTATTAATAATAGCGAGCCAATATTATTAATAGACTCAAATAATTATAAGAGAGTTCCTATAGCCAGGCCTAGAATATAGCCTGAAGGTGAATTTTGCCCTGAGGGACAAGATTATAAATATAATTAATATTATTATAACATAGATTTCGAGTGGCTTGAATAATTAATATTTAAAAGCATTTAAAAAGGCGAAACGGCCTATTAAACACCAGAAGATGAAAAGATTAAAGAAAAAAAAGTAGAAAAAACTACCTTGGACGAGCTCAAGGAAATAAAAGAAGTTTTTTTATGGCCTAAACTATAAAAGATATAAAAAAACAATAAAGCATTACTAGTTAGAGCCGGAACTAATATTATATATATTCTTTAGTTAGCTATTCAGCTAATTGCTGAAAGCTATAAATATAATAGAACAATAATAAGAGGAGACAATGACCTTTTAATACCTGAACACCCAGAATATCACAAGGTTATATAGGTATACTATATGGTATATAGATGCCATTAATATTTATAAAACAAGCTAAAGAATGCTTGGTTTCCAAAATAAATCGCATAAACAGCAATAGACAAACCATATATAATAGACTATAGAGTTACTGCACGAGTAAGCTACCGAGACAAACAAGGATTTACGATATTTAAAATAAATAGCGACTATATACAAGATTCTACAGCAAAATACTATATAGACAACTATTATAAATATTATTAATTATTAAAAGTATAATTATTTTAATGAATAACTTATAAAAGACAAGAAAACAAAAGGCTATACTTTATAATATAACCAAGGATGGTAATTAAAAAGCGTCTCTCACTTAAGGAGAAATCAAATAAAAAAGAACCTATACCATAAACCAAAGAAGTATTAGATTAAATACCTACTAGAATATCCTATATAAAAGAATTAGAAGAATAAGAAATAAAAAACAAAAAGGGTTCTCGCCCTAAAGGCAGCGAGTAACCAAGATAATTAAAGCTTTATAAAAAGTTTGACATAATATAAAAAAAACCAATTTAAGATCAAACTTGAGTATTAAAAAATATATATATAAAGCCCTAATAGACTCTAGAGCACAAGCAAATATTATATTATTAAAAATAGCGGAACAAGACTATATCCCCTGGAAATATAAGTTAAAATCCTAAAAGATTACAGGATTTAATAAAAGCACCTCTAACTATAATAATAGCCGCGTACTCAGAGAAATAGCATCTCTTGATATATCTATATAAGAATATAAAGAACAAGTTATATTTAATATTGCTGATGTCTCTAGACATAATATTATTTTAAGAGTACTATAATTAATAACCAGCGATCTTATAATCTAATAAAAAGCAAAAACAATTAAATAAGAGTTAAACCAATAAATAAAAGAAATTAATAAAATCGTAAAAGAAATTATTAAAATATATTAAAGGAATATTATAGATTTTATAAATTATTTTAAGAACAAAAGAAAGGAGAGCTTCCTAAATATAGTCCATAGGACTATTATATTCTAATTAAAAAAAGAATTAACCAAAACTTTATTAAGTCTATTATATAGGACCAGATAAAATAAAAGCCCTATAAGAATACCTTCAGAAAAACCTAGCCAGAGGATTTATTAAGAAATCATAATTATTTTATGGTTACCCGGTAATTATAGTACCGAAAATAAAAAATAGAAAATAGATAATTAATAAAAATAGAAATTTAATATAGCAAGTAATAGCAGACTACCGGCTACTAAATAAAATCATAATATTAAATAAATATCCGCTTACCCTACTAGTAATAATAAGAGAAAATATTAGCCAAGCATAATAGTTCACAATATTTAATATACCAGATAGATATTATATTATTTATATAATAAAAGGAGAAGAATGGAAAACAGCTATCCAAATAGTATACGGACTATATAAGTACCTGGTAATGCTATAAAAACTACAGAATATATTAGCCAGCTTTTAATATATAATAATAATAATATTATAATAATTTCTAAATAAATTTATATTTATTTATTTAGATAATATTTTAATCTATTTAAATATACTCAAGGAATACAAGAGATATATAGTTCTAGTACTAGAAATACTCTAAAAAGCCGGACTATAATTAAACCTAAAAAAGTATATATAATATATACAAAAAATCAATTTTTTAAAATCCATAATTATACCTGGATAAATAAAAATATAATTATTAAAGATTAATATAATATATAATTAAAAGATCCTAGATCTGGCTATAATTATAAATATTAGACAAGTTTTAGGATTTTTTAATTATATTTATATATTTATTAAGAACTTTAAAAATATGGTATAATATCTTATAAAATATATAATAAAAAAATACAAGAGAAAAACCTTCTTAATTTCAAAGGAAGCATAAAAGGCTTTTAAAGAATTAAAACTCAGAGTAACCTCTGACCCGGTAGTCAGGTTGCTAAATCCAATAAAAAAAAAAAGGCTTAAAATAAATACCTTAGACAGAGTGATTACAAAAATACTTAAACAACTTAAAAACAATAGGAAATAGCACCTAGTAGCTTACTATTGGAAAGTACTAAGGGATATAATATTACGCTACCCTATCTACAATAAAGAACTCCTTATAATCATTATAGTATTCAAGGAATAACAACTATTCCTTATAAGAACAACAGAACTAATTAAGATCTATTTAGATTATAAGAACCTAATAAAATTTATATTTATACAAGAGATTATTAAGGAATATAAAAACTAGATAGTTTTTCTTTTAAAATTTAACTTTAAAATATATTATATTAAAAAAAAAATATTCAAGCAGATATACTTAGTCGACGAGGTCAGAAAGGATTCAAGGTTCCAAAGCAGAATATTCAAGTGTTATACCCTTAATAAAATAGAAGCTTGAAGATTCAAACCATCTTTAAGAATCTTTCAAATACGCAGCTTCGACAAGCATATAATCTAAAAAAGCTAGCAGAATTACGCAAACAAAAAAGATCAAAAGACAACAAGTTAATATATAGACAAAAGATCTATATACCGGAAGCCTTACAAGAAAAGTTTATCAAGGACTTCTATAAACATCCACTATACAGATACCAAGGAATAGCCAAGACTGCATAACAACTACAAAAAAAATATAACTTCCTAGGACTATAAAAGGTAATCAAGTTTATAGTAAAAGATTATAATATCTATAATAAAGCCAAGGCTTTATAATATAAGCCTTATAAAATATTATAACCAACCTAAATACCTGAACAAATATAGCATACAATTACTTGGGATTTTATTACCGGACTACCTCTATTAACCAACCTAGTTATAAAAATATAATATAATAAAATATAGATAATTATTAACCGACTTATAAAATATAATTATTTTCTATTATTTAAAAGTAATATAACCGCTGAACAGCTTGTATATACTTTTATTTGCCAATACTTGGACAAACATAGAATGCCAGAAAGAATTATTTCCGACCGCGATAAACTTTTCATGTCTAAGTTTAGGATAAGCTTTTTTAAATAGTTGGGTATTAAACTTAAGTTTTCAACTGCTTATTATCCTTAGACAGATGAACAAACAGAGAGACTAAACCAAACCCTTGAATAATACCTTTAAAACTATATTAATTATTAATAAAATAATTAAATAAAATTATTACCAACCATATAAATTATTTATAATATATTAATTAATAAGAATATAAATATATTACCTTATAAAGCAGTCTATAAACAATTAATTATTATTAAAAAACAAGAAAAATTACTAATAAAAACACTTATTACTACAGCTATAGTACCTTAAGCTTAGGCTATTATTATAAAAGTCAGGATACTATAAACAAAACTATATATATAATTTTAATTCCTTTAATAATAAATATTATAATATTATAATAAAAAGAGAATTAAGGGACTAATTTTAGTAAAAAGAGATAAAGTTTATTTATTACGCCAGAAATAAAATATAATTTTAAAGATTTTATAAATTAAAACAAAATAACTTAATAATAAATTGGATTTTAAAAAATTTAGTTTTTTTAAAATTAAAAAAGTAATTTTATTAACCAATTATAAACTATTATTAATAAAAAATATATAAGTTTATCTTATTTTTTATATTTTATTACTTAAACTAGTATTAAAAAATATACTAGTAAAAACCTAGCTTAAAATAGAAAATGATCAAAATATTTATAAAATCAAAAAAAAATACTAGATTTTTGTTAAAATAAAAATAATATTAAATATTTTATTAAATAAAAAGGATATTTATATATTAATAATATTTAGAAGCTTAGGAAATATTTAGAGACTGCCGCAGTTATTATAGATTAATTTCACTACTAATACCCTGATTGCCTAAAGCCAAAAATAAGGGGTCGACCTCTTAGGCAGCGTCCAGCGCGTCCTAATCTACTCCTGGAATAACCTCAGAATGGCCACCTCTAGGAGGTGATATTGTATTACGCTTTTTACACTCCTTACGTTTTTTTTCCTTGTTCTTAATCTGCTCTATCTTATTTAGTTTATCCAATAACTAGAGACCGCGTTAAACTACTTTTATCCTACGCTTTTTAAGAAATTGTTTTTATTTTTATAAACAAGTTAACTGACCTAGTATAGTATCTAACTTACTATTAAGTTTTTTTCGCTTAATATTATGTTTTTTTTAGACTTTAAGGAGTTGTTCCTCAGCTAAAAGCTCTTCTTTCTCTAGGCGACGGTCCTTAGAGATAATATTGTCGGCAGTATTTATAGGTACGCCCAGACTATCGCAGGAGCGGCCTACACAGATATATTTCTTGCACCGAGAAACCCTTTCCATTATTTAGCAGTTTAGCGATCGATCAAAGCACCGGGAGCAAGGCATAACTTTAAAGCCAACTTGGTCGATTAGGCTTACTAAGGTAATCCGTTGTTCGGTTTTATTGGGCTTATTATATCTTTTAATACGGCCTAACATTTTTGATCAGCCAAGAGAAGCAGAGGGATATTATAAAAGGAAAGGAGGAGCAGACACATATATATTGTTAGGACAACAATAACAGGGAGAAAGAGGATAATATTATAAAGTGGCTGTGGCCCGATCGGGTGAGGAGCCACAAGAAGGGGCCAGTGTTTCTCTGGCCCGCACTGGGCCACTAAGGGGTCACGTGCTAGCTCACCCGGCTCGTTAACCTTCGGGTAAGCCCTCGTTTCTTATTGTTTATTATATCTATATAATCTTATGACTCTCCTATATTTAGTCACTCGTTTAATAGAGTTCTTTAGCTATTAATCTCATAGTTCTTATTCTATATAAACGACTACTATTCTATTACGACTAGACTAGTGGTGGGAGTACTAGTAAACCTCCCTTACGGACCACCTGCTATTAGTCTTATTATTACCTGCAAATCAAGAACCCCCGCGCACGTCTTATATATCTTTTAATATATAGGAGGTCTATAATATTATTATATAAATATTAAAAAATAATTAAGTTTATAATAAAATTAAGGTTTTATAATATAAACTGTATAAAATATTATAATTAATATAAATATTTAAATAAATATAATATATAATTATTTAAAACTTTATTATTAAATTATTTTGATTAATTAATTTAATTATAAAAATATAATATAATAAAATATAATTATTTTTTATTATTTAAAAATAATATAATTATTAAATAATTTATATATATTTTTATTTATTAATATTTAAATAAATATAAAATATTAAAAAGAATTATTTTTAATTATAATAAAATTTTTATATTTAAGTTTAAAATAAATTTTTTAAAATAATTAAATATTATTTTTAAATAAATAAAAAAATAAAAAGATTAAATTAAATTTTTAAATAATATTTTTAAAATTATATTAATTATTAATAAAATAATTAAATAAAATTATTATTCATTATATAAATTATTTATAATATATTAATTACTAAAAATATAAATATATTATTTTATAAAATAATTTATAAATAATTAATTATTATTAAAAAATAAAAAGAATTATTAATAAAAACTTTTATTATTATAATTATAAAAATTAGAATATTATAAATAAAATTATAAATATAATTTTAATTTTAATAAAAAAAAGAATTTATTTATTTTATTAATTAATTATAAATTATTATTATTAAAGAATATATTAATAAAAACCTAGTTTAAAATAACAAATAATTAAAGTATTTTTAAAATTTAAAAAATATTAAATTTTTATTAAAATAAAAAAAATATTAAATATTTTATTAAGTAAAAAAAATATTTATATATTAATAATATTTAAAAATTTAAAAGAAATTTAAAAATTATTATAATTATTATAAATTAATTTTTTAAAAATTAATAATATTTTAATTAATAATATTAATAATTTTAATAATTTATATTTTAATAATTATTTTAAATTTATTATAATTCTTTTATTTTAATTTACTTAATAAAAAATATATTAATAATATATATTATTAAAAAAAAAAAGTTTTAAAAAATTGTTATTTTAGTTAATTTCTTTTTAAATAATTAATTAAATTCTTTAATAAATTTATTAATAATAATAATAAAAATAATAAAATTATTATATAATTAATTATAATATATATATTTTTTATTATTAAAATAATAATCTTAAAAAAGAAAAATATTATAAACTAATAAAAAAGGTGGCCAGTTTAATAGGCCAGGCATAAAGAAAAAGAGCTATAATTAGCACAGGTTATATGATCGTAAAAGTGAGCCAGTAAGCCTTAGATTATTAAAAAAGGTAAGCTTTATTTTGTTTATATTTTTTATATTTAATTATTTATTTAATTTAGCTTTTTAATTATTAATTTTATTTTAAATTTTATTTTAATATTTATATATATTTAAAAATAATTATTATATTTAATAATATTAAATATAATAATAAAAATATTAATAAACTTTTTTTATAAATTATTCATTATTAGTTTTATTATTATTTATAAATTAAAAACCTTTATATATATTTTATATATTCTTTAATATATAAAAGGTTTATAATAAGAATATATATAAAAGTTTTTAATTTATAAATAATAATAAAACTAATAATATATAATTTATAAAAAAAATTTATTAATATTTTTATTATTAATTTAATTATAATAAAATAATAATTATTTATATAAAATAAAAACTAAAATTAATAATTAAAAAATTAAATTAAATAAATAATTAAATATAAAAGAATTATAAGATTGTATAAATATAAAGAATATACTTTATTAAGGCATAAACAGCCTAGGACCAATAAAATTACTATCGATAATATTAATTTAAAATAAGATCAACAAGATTAATATTAACCAAAGCAACAACGTCGCAACTAATCCCCCTATATAATAAGCAGGGTCTATATAAGCGTTAATAATAAATAAATAAATATAAGAGCACAACGCGCGCTAAGCCTCCTCCTGGGCCACCCCTCTTTATAATATAATTATTTTAAAAATTAAATAAATTATATTAAATATATTAATTTAATAAAATATTAAATTAATTATAATTAAATTTAAATTAAAAAAAATATAATAAATATATTATAATAAATTTAAAATATAATATTTATAAAAAAAATTAAATATTTATATATATTTAAATTAATTTATAATTATAAAAAATCTTTTAATTAAATTATAAATATATATAAAATAATAAAATAAAAATAAAATAAAAAATAAATTAATTAATAAATATTAAAATTTACTTATAAATATATAAAATATAAAAAAAGATTTTTATAGAGAAAATAAAGTTTTGGCACACTTTTAACTATAGGCCACCGTACCTCCCCAGCTTTAGTAGCACAGCCTGTTTATTACTCGGTATTAGAAAGTGCACTGCAGTATTTATTGCCGAGATTTGTGTTTTGGTAAGAATTTAGTTATCTAAATACTTCTGTAAATGGCATATAAAGTTCTAGTATAGGGTTAGAAAGAAGAAGATCGCTTCTACTTTACGCTCTGCAATGCTGCTTTTTGACTAGCATGCTAGCAGTTGTTCGAGTAGGTAGATATTCTTACTTCGTGCTGAAGCCCGCCAAGCCGGCTGCAGTTAGTAATCATATGCTAGCATGGCTTGCACTTTATGTGCTTGTTACTATACCTATTACACTACACATTACTCTTGCTCACCTACAGATCTAATTACGACTCTAGAATACATCAAGTCGACTCATAATAGTGAGCTATATACGCAGAAGAAACTTCAAGTTTACATGCAAAATTTTTTGGCTCTTGTTAAGTCTTATACGTAGTTGGCTGGGCTGTTGCCGGTAGTAGTTGTGCATTGTCACAGTTCAAGACACCCCTTGGCGGGTTTGCGACTACGGATGAGGACTGCACAAGAAGTGCCTCGCAGGCTGGCAGGCTGCACCGTTCAAGGATTCTGATCCCAGATAGTGTAGGTTTCCCAGTGTAAGTATATCGGCATATCAAGCCGGCCCGTAAGCTTGGCATCCCCGTCCCAAGTTCGCTGAGGTGCTGATTTCGAGGCAGTGCAAATGTTGTCTTACTAAGGCCGGGTTTACCAAATAGTTCAACTGTTAGTTCAGCTGAACTCGAGTTATTATTTATACCAGTACTACGTAGTCTCACAGGCCTACAAATCCTCTATCAGGAACATAATCCTCGACAGTTACAGATATATAAACGTTTTCCATACGCCGTGTCATTCGCTCACTCTGTTCTTAGTCGCGCTTTTACCCTTTTCCTTGCTTCCTCCCAAATTCATCTATAATGATATAGCATCTATCTGCCAATTTCATTCAACGATCATCTGAAGAAGTCCAGTTAACCGATTAAAGTAGTGCAGATCATTTCATTCATTCCAGCCCAAGTACCGAAGAAAGAACAGATACAGCAAGCAATGTGAACCTGGAAGCTGAATCGCGCAATGCAACTCTGACATGCCACGTGAAACTGGGCAGGGGCTCCTACTGAGTGATGGCCACCTTCTGCGATTCCTCTTATACTACCCTAGCGCGCGGTCTTCAAAGTCGTCACACTCGATTTTGTGACCCGAGCAGTACTTCGGTTTGGCGCTCACTGTGCATCATAGACTAACGATACTTAATCTCGGCATCGAACCCTTATTCTGATTTTATAGGGCATACACGAACTGGACTTCTCGCAGTCAATAGGTAAAAAATAGGCTCTCTGAGCGAATTGGATTTGTACATTGAGGCAAGAGGATATAATGGGGGCTCTATCTCGCGTAATTAACTACCCCTCGATGGTGCTATGAATTTGCTTTTCGCCTTTCAAATGCCCAAAAATTTAAACGGTATGCTCCGTTCCGATTACGCCAAATGCAACCCGTCCACACTCGGTATGCGTACATGAAGTCTAGCACCTGTATATGTAGTAAGAAGTTGGTATCGTTATTATGCTGCCACACTGAGCCGATCAATCCAATTGCTCTCTCAGTTGCTAGGTCCGCCTACTTTGCCAGCGCCCACATCGACGAATAAATTAACCAGGTCGACCGAGTTGTTGTCGCCTATGGTGATGTTTCGTGCCTGCTCCGCTGTTGTGCTAGAATCAGTACTACTGAAGAACTCCTGAAGGGAATTCTGTGCGGTGGACGCTTGGTCCACAGATTTCTCCTGCAATACGAAAAGAACAGCTACACGTGCAAAGTCCACCACGCGGTCCGTAACAGTAAAGGTGCCTGTAGGCTGTGCCGTAGCGGTTGTTGATGTACTCGTCTTTGTCGGCGTGTTGCTCGTTGTTCGGCTGGAGGTACTACTCAGGTGAGTCGTAATGGATGAAGTTGATGATGGTGTAGTCGATGTTGTGGGGTCAGCGGTTGGGTATCCAGTTTGTGAAGTGACACTAGATCCCCCTATAGTGAGTGTGGTCACGAATATGTGACCAGTCCCTATCGGTGCATCGAGGGTGATAGTAGCGCCAATTCCAGGGAGGAGGGTCAATGTGATTGCGTTATCGGCCGAGCCGCCGGCTGCTGCTGCCAGCGCAGGAGAACCGTCGCCACTGAAATCGACACCTTTGCCTTCGCCGTCTAGCGTGCGGAGCGACCCTCCATCGAACGTGACCAATGCATTCTCAGCATTACAAGAGAGCCCAGCAGAGCTAAACTTCGAGATGATGGAAGTCGCACTAAGAGGAATGGAAAAATTTGTCTGTGCTTCGAGCACGAGTCTCGGGATTGCCTGCCCGATAGTGACATTACTGATCCTGGTAGCGTCTTCTGTTTCAAGTGTTGTCGTTGTACAGCCTTGTGCCGCGGGAGTAGTACAGTCCTTTCCGATAAACCCATTGGAGCAGATACAGGAACACACACCTTGGCTGATGACGCTTGTTCCGCCATTAGCGCACGGTAACTCTTGCATACAATTTTGCGCCGGTTGAGCATTGCTCTTCTTGTTGATGACAAGTAGCTCAACCGGGACCACGACAGCAGCAACGATAATGGCAATGATAAGGATTATTACGAGCAAGAAGCCCCAAAGCGGGAGGCCACAACAGCGTCGCCGGCCGTTAGACTTTTCAGAACCATCCAAACTTGCAGGCGTTTCACCCGGTCTAGTAGGCGTGCGTGAGGCACGTCGAGGTAATGGCCACGAAGCAATACTCTGCCGCATGCTGCGTCGGCTAGCAGGAGGCGGAAATGCAGCGAGCATGTCTGATAGACCTGACTGATGTTTGTCGAGCTCATCTGGGAAACTTGTTAGCGAGCGTCTATATAAGTATCTCCTATGGTACAAACATAAGTCGTTTTTCTCTGTATCCATGCCATATATCTCTGGTGGAAAGTCGAGATCGTCAAAGCGACTGGCAGGTCGCTTGCCTCTATCCATCATTGTAGCAAGTCTAGTTGCTCGTCGAATCAAATCCGGCAGACTGGTAAGGCTGCCTCGCGCTTCGGCTGTTCGGACTGCATCCATATCAAGGCGTGGTGGCCGTCGAAGGCCAGAAAACCGCGAAGGTTTCGGTTGCGGTTCCTTTCTAGGAACCTTTGACGGGTCCGTTGCGCTTGCGCTTTCAAAAGCATTCAACATGCTATTCGTAGTCAACGCCGTGCCTGCCGATGTCTTGGAAGTAGTTTGTGCTGAAGAACTGGATGAACCATCAATGTAACCGGTCCCGCTGGCGAATGGACCATTTTGTATGGGTTTTGGAGCCAGTCGCTGTAGCGCTGAAGGCGACTTATCAGTAGCTCTAGTAGTGACGAGAGACGGTTTTCCTCTTTTCCCTATACTTGCACTCCTAACCAAGCGGCTGTCATCTGCATCGTCGCTGATGAACGACTCTTCCACGATCGTCTCGTCGAAGTAAGTGTCATTTTGGCTGCCTGGCGACAGGCTTCCGAAACTCTCTGGTATCGCGGCGCTAGATGCGTATGAGGTATGCGACCTTATCCTCGGACTCTCTTCTGGAATAGGAGACACGAATGAAGCAGTAGAATAGAACGATGAAGCCCCTCTTCGTGAAGACGGTGGAGGTCCAAGGTTCACACTTCGCCTTGCAGGGGCGTTAGGTACGGCCACCGGTAGAGGAAAGTCTGGTATAGATCCAACTGATGAAAGGGTCGAGGGTCTGGAGGATTGGGTAATCGGCGTCTCTGGAGCTGATAGATCTGAACTCCCGGCACTCTGGGGTACATATTGGAAAGTAGGTGTTGGGTCTTGAACGCGAGAACTGTCTAAAATCGAAGGCACTACGCTAGGTCGAGGGGGTCGTTGTGGCGGTTGTGATCGTCCGGGCGGCGGCCTATAGGGCTCAGAGTCTACAGAAGCGGGAGACGCAATAGGACCAGCAAGCGGCCACTGAGGAACTGGCATTGGCCTCGAAATCGCCACACCAACTGTCCCGTCCTTCAGTTGCCGCCCAGCTGATACCTGTGGCCGCCTAGCTACCGTTGAAGGGTCTTGCATAGACGGAGGTATTTTCCTAGGTAAGCCATCTTGAGCTCGTTCTCTTGCTCTCTTGACCGATCCTCCCATCTTCGGCGATTCATCCATGTTTCTCGCATTTTCAGGTTGACTCATTGAAGCCGGAATCGAGGAGATTTTATAGTCCAGACCAAATCACTAACATCCCATGTGCTACCGAGTCTATCCCACTCTCCTCGAAGGTCGAGTGCACTATATCAGGTGCATACGTATATGCAGCTCGTATTCGAAACCTAAACTCCCAAGAAGCCACAAATTTCCCCAAAATACGGGCAAGCGTGGATCGAGGAAGTTGCACAGAAGAAGATCCGGAGAAATTGGTCTAAGACAAGCCTTGTGAGGCGTCAACGGGAATAAAACAGAAAGGCCGGGGGGGAAGTGTTGTACAGTCGGAGTTAGTCGTGGGAGGTGTTGTCTTGAATCTATATCCTAAACACGATGTTGCCGCGAAATATTCCATGGATGTGCCTAACTATAGAAATTGTCGTAACCGGTATCGACTTAACCATGTGGAAGAATAATGTACAGTAGAAACACAATGCTTTTTGTCCTGAGCAGCGCAGCAGGCTAGGGACGATTAGTTAGTCTGGTGTTAGAATCGAAGAAGAAACAAGGCGCGATGGAGTGCACGAACACACATGCGGGGATGGAACTGGAAAGAGAATTGGTCTCGAAGAGGGGATTCGGTTGGGTGACTACACTGCATGAATGATGGTACGATACAAAGATGCACCTTGAACTGCAGCATACAGATGCAGAATACGACCCTGACATCCGACTGCAGCCAAGGGCCCCGGCTCGTGTAGTGTACAAGAGACCCCTTACTCCCGGGTATTGTACAGTAGGTTCCTCCTCCACACGAGGAAGATGACGAAGCGGGCCGAAACAGGATAATCACAAATAGGGTCGAGGGTGTGAGGGAGGAAAACGGCGTACCTACGCTACTCTGGATGCTCTGACACGTCCGACACACTCTGCTCTCCTGGGGGTTACCGGCTGTCGGTTGTTTCGCGCAAACCAAATCCGGTAGTGAATGACGTCGAAGTGAGGGCGTCGATTTAGAAAGCCGTAGATAGTGTAGCGTTTGAAAAAGATAAAGACAACGTGGAGAGGTGTCTTGGGCACCTTGACGAATAATAAGACTGGGCAAGAGCCGATGAAATGAGAGCCGGCAATCAAGCAGAAATGAGAGAATGCGAGCGGTCGCACAGCACACCGATATCCAAGTGAAAGAGGAGGGAAGGGGTGACAGTGTTACTCGGGCACCTCTCGTGTTTCAAGGGTGGATGCGACAACTCTGGGCCAGGATAAAAAGCCGGACCACTGAGCAGGAACGGCACAGGACACTTCGAGCTTATAGTCCAGCGCGATTGAGTATTGAATTAGATCCGGTGATCACGGTGACAATCAGGCGGGCAACAGAATCAGACAGCCTGAAGCTGCAAGACGTCGCCTTCCTTGCTCTCGTCAAGCGAGAGATCTTAGAAGCAAGGGCCGTCTGCTTTCTCAGAAAACAGAGGCGGCGAACAGAGAGGGAGGCAGACAGGACTGCGAGAGCGGGCGAATCGCGGACAATGTCGTCGAGACAACTCAGATCAGCTGATGGGAAGAAACGAGGGTTTAAAAAAGTGAAGTAAATGAGTGGTGAAGGTACAAATGTGTGTTGGGTCGCAAACAGAGCATAACAACAACAGTGTCTACCAGAGAGAAAGAAGCACAGAACCCTCTCGACGGGGAATTTTGGGAGCGTACAAACACGGGGACAGAGCCGGGCCAAGCCAACAGCAGGCAGGGGAAAAGATAGACAAGTGAGTGCAAGCCAGAGAAACCGATGTTAGTAGTGTAGTGTAAGATCGATCGCAGGATCAATCAAGCAGCAGCCAGGGCGGCGGGATCTACCGAAGACGAAGCTGACCGACAAGAATACACACTACGCCGCGCTGGGAAGAGGGAACACGAAGAGGATGCTGTTAGTGTAGGTACATCACGACAACCACGGGAGAGATAAGGGAAGAAAGAAGGCGCAAAGGTAGGAGGGAGGTAGTGCAGTGTAGTGAGCATTACCTACCTAGGTACTGTTAGGTTACTGCCATTGAACCCGGTCTACCTACACTAGGCAGATTAGGCAGTTTAATTGAGCAGGGACTGACTTGATCGCCCCTGACAGATGCAGTTGTCCAATTATTCGCTCATAATTAATGAATTACTGCGACCAGGAGCATGAACCTGGACAGCATCATGAATTCTATTACACTACCTTCTAGGTACACTACCCTAACCTTCCGGGTACTAAAGTCTTCCTTCGTTCGTCCGTTTCCCCCAATCGCTCTGCTGTTTGCATTGCACATGTTTATACCAATTTAAACATCCGACCCGAGACAAAGCTATATAAATGTCACCTTAATAATTATGGTCGAATAACTGGTACTATATCTAAGCGTTGGCTTCAAAGAAAATCGTATTGAAATCTAAGTTTACTGGTGTAGTGCACTGTAGCGCACCATGTAGGTACAATGTAGGTACGGTTGACTTGCAGAAAGGAAGCTGCAAGCAGCGCGACACACCTCTCGTCCGTCCCCTCTTGGGTAAAAGGTACCCAGACTAAGCGGAGCCGGGCCAAGCCAAAACCCAGCAGTCCGTCCCAGCAGCGCCGAGCGGGTTCAGTCTTTCCGCCAGGGGCCGTTCAGATGATCTAAGCAAGGGTCACTTCGAGTGTGATGGCAGTTTTTCAGCCAATCAAAAGGCTGTGCCTGAGACTTAAAACACTAGCGTCCATGACCCCGAAAAGCCACCCCATGTGGTCTCTAACCCGCTCACCTTGCTGCGCGGCCCTCGACTCCGACCTCTCTCGCTAACGGCCTCGATTCGCGTGCCAAGTACAGAGCTAACGCGTCTTTTTACTGGTTGGCACTATAACTTTCTGGAACAACGCTACAGATGTGTATTTGCTGTAAAATACAGCACGTTACAGCACGCTTGTCTATGCGCCAGCACATGCGACTATATCACCAAGATTAGGCGACTTCACTAGGGCCGATCTATAGACCGTCACAACAAGACTCGCTGTCCGCCGTTGATCTGTGGTCAGCCTCCTTTACTTGCAGCTCTCTGTCTTGCTGTGCCTTGCAGCGCGATATCCTTACGCCACAGAAGTCGCATCCTTTATCATCATCAATATGAGACCAACGTGCCCGTTCCTGGCAGCCACAGATACTGGTGTACGTTCCAGAACGTGGCAGAGAGACAGGCGTACGAGCATGTAGTGTGTAAAAGCCTTAAGTATAGTAGTATAGACCGCCAAGCGGTGTATCTTCCATGTGAGGTCTAGCGTAATCTCCGAATAGTCTCAACTTGACACAAGCCGTTAATGTGTGCGACTTTAGCGTGTCCCCGCCTTCTCGGTTAAAGATGCGACTCACGATGTACCTACGTAGGTACACTAAGACATTTTCCCGTCTGGCTAGAATCCTCGTGGCCATGGCTTCAGACCACTGAGACTGAGACTGAGGGCCGTTGAGGCCTAGTTTCAAGAGCAAGAAGGTCACGTTTAACTGCCTAGGTATGTAATGCTGCAATTACATGACCATTCTATTAACTTGGAGTTACTTGCGGTTTTGTTTGCATTGCACTGATTCATCAGCATGATGTTTCATTTAAACTAATGCGCCTATCGAAACAAACTAGTCTTGCCTACCTGCGTGTCCAACAGAGCTCACCAATCAGCAATACAATTCGTTCATACTTCTTCTGAACAAACACGTCATATCAAGCTGTGTGAAATAAGGGAGGCTGCACGTCCACCCACAACTACCTAATATTAACCAATGAGCTGAACGTCCTCGTAGTCTGCGTTGCCCGGATGACAGTACTGACATTATTACTTGTATCTGTCGCATAATACTCCGTAGAATGGGATGCTATCTACGTTTACGTGCACCTGACTTGATTCTGAGCAATGGTCACACGACCTTGAAGTTGTTGATCTAGCAAGAATCAACAGGTCGTCAATCGCTCGCGCCCTATTGTACCAAATTTCATTGCCCATACATCACGAGCGCCGACTTCCCGAGCAAAGAGCCGACCAATTGTTTGAATAACGTCTTAACCACTCAAGTCTTATCTGGCGTTAAGGAAATAACCAACTTTTCGTTACTAGTAAGGTCGATATTTTCCTATTTGGCATGGATCTTAATGGGTCCTCATGGTGACCATGGGTAGCGAGTACGCTACACATGGAATCCCAGTTGCTCATGTTACAAGTACACTACAGTCTGCTCATTGGCAGCACCACAGTTCGCTTTACGTTGAGTTCTGCTCTTCTGAGACTACTAGACTAGTGTATACTCAACTTCCGGTTTTGGCTATATATCTAGTATTATAATGCCCAGGTAAGCGCTCGGTTACGACCAATGGTTCGTCAGCGACGGTTCGTGAACCGGATATGTCATGTTTTATACAACGATGAATTCGCTGGATTAACCGCGGATCAGCCAGACTGCGGCGAATCAAGACGACACAATCCAAAAGAGACAACTTTGTTGCGATTTCAACGCTGTCATCACTATAACACGACCTGTCGAATCCCATTTGACCCCCCAATCATGACTCGAAGCAGGGGGCTCGTATGACCTGGCCGTAGAGTGGAGCGCCGTCTGCAAAGGTCATTTCCGAAGGCGGACGACTTGGAAAGTCTTATTCTTCTTTCAGTTCGACCCGTAAAACGCTGCATGCAAAGTTACCGAGTGCTTAGCGAACGAACCTACTTGGAGATGCCGCCAGGAAAACGCACATAGCTCGCATGTATACTCAACTCATAAAATTACAATAACTCTAGTTTCAACGGTCAGAATACTCTATTCTAAAATCATTTATTCTCTCGCATGTATTGGTCCGGACGTTCCGTGATTTCAAGATCAGAAAGCGCTTCAACAATCGGCTTCTTATTAAACTGATGCCTTTTGCCGCCTCACGAACGCGTCGTGCCTGATTTTGTGGCAACGTCAGGCATGTTTATATAATACTATAAATGTGAATCTAGTTAAATACGGTGAGTCACCATGGTAGCATAAACGAACTCTTATTATCGGTATTTTTACTCATTAGTTAACTTAAGTTCAGTCCAAAATTGCAGGAGACCATAAATTGTTCAGCCTGTAGATTGCATTTTGACCAGGTGCCTTGGTAAAGATAGCATCACATTCTCACAGAAATAGAACAGAACAACCCATAGCCCATAATCGGCTCAGATTCGAAAAACTTAACCAGAGATATGGTAAGCAAAAGCAACACCATCTGGCTGCAAGAACTCAATACCACCCCAATACCTGGACCAGCCTCTACAACTCACGCTCCCCAGATACAACCACTAAAATTTAACTCTCTACGTGCTGCCTACCGTAACTATCTAACACAAATGCTATTCTTTTTAGCCCTTCGTAGCCAGATATTGGATTTCATAGCAAAGTGGTGTAAGTGGTGTGGATGAGGCTCGTCAAGGGGAGAGGCCAGCCACTAAGTGGCTGAAAAGGGGGTAACTGGACCGAGAGGGGGAAAGAATAACCATTGCATTATGAGAACATTTCTAAAGTAAATGGAATGTTGTTCCTTTTATCAATAAGACCCCTGTTGGATTAAGTATATTAAGAGACGGGGAAGTGTAGGTTAAGACTGTCTGCCTGGAGGCTTGAACCTCTGGAGGACGCGTGCTCGCACAGCTCGCTTTGATAGACAAGGTGCCAAAGCATATTTTATATAGTACATGCTTATCTATGCGACTATAGATTTACGTGATCCGAAGGCTCACTACAGCATTTTCAGCTTTCCCAATATGAAGTCCCAAACAGAAATGCACGTGCAGCAAAACCAAAAAGTTTTTATCCCATTACGGGGTATTACAAAACAGACAAGCACAGACGGAGAAACTCTTGTATATATTTGAATACTGCTTACGAATGTAATTCTGGGGTCCTCGCGCAGCAATAAGCATCTGCGCACTACCTTACCTCCAGTATTCGTGAATAAGGGCCATGTTCTATCTCAATTATACCAGCAAGAGAAACCTTCATCGAACCTGAAGGTGAAGCTCTCTGTGACTGTCATAGGTGAATAGCCCCCAATCTATACCTATATGTTTCGCCGATAGGTCTTGCCGCATCACATGTAGCATCCAGATGACGCGATTGCTCTTGCAGACATCTTAGAAGGTAGAATACGAAGGAGCAGCTCAAGAGACTCAAAAGTAATTCGGAAGTTGACTTTGGAATGCACCCAATAAGGAAAGAGGAAATACGGTACGTCATCCAGTTGGTGACACAACAGCTCGTCGTCTTAAGATTCGAATTTTCTTGTCTCTCTTCTCTCTTCACCATCCACCCACCACTTCATTTCCCCGCCCCGTCTGTCACTTTGCTTCGGCATCATTCCATCGCTCAATCTCGCCGTCTGTACATTCTGTCTTTTATCACCACATAACTAACATCACTTTGCTAACTAATTCCACAAATACACACACATCTCTACTTGAGAAAGATGATGCTGTCTGTCGCCAAATGGACAATGTCTGGCTCTTAACCTCTCCATGTCTTGAGTTGCCATCAAGTAGGGTAGAACAACTGAGGGGAGTGGAGCTAAACCCTCCAAGCCTTCCTTTATTTCGCCTGACAGTCGATAGCCTGTCCTTTCCATGATAGGTTATCATCAATGATAGCGAAACATCTTAATACTCTGTTTGTTATCTTTAGAGGTATATAGCCGGTCGAGTCCAGTAGAAATAATAGAGATAGTTTTTCATAATTTAGCGGGGTTCGATAACTGTGTAAAAGCGCCGAGTACTGGATCGAATGTTTCAAGCTACAGCATATGTTATTAAATGGCTACAGACAACGGCCTGATGGGGAAGAAAATACTTGGGATTGAAGTGAGCTCTGCGGGCAGGCGAACACTAGCAACTCGAGCTTTCAGGAGATAGAACGAACCTATACTTCCCAGGACCGTGAGATAATGATATTGATAGAGAACTTCGTAATCTAAAAGAACAAGTTTCAGTTGAATCACCTTTAAACCCTTGCTAACTGAATGTCTTTTGTTTATTCCTATATAACTCCACGCGTGATTATGCCGCGCTAGGGCGCATGTATCAGCCAATTTGAGCCGTTAAGCCTTATCGCGCGTCAACAGCATTAGTTTTGCGTAACAGATTAAACTTAAACAAACAGAATTAGCATATAAATTAATCTCGCCCACGACGGCGTTGTAGGTGCCCTGGCGTATTAACGATTACCTACTGCCTCCTTCAAAAGACAGGGCTGGTAACATTATATACAAACTGTATGTTGTTTAGATGAATTTTACAACAAACTCTGGCCGCAACATGCCGGCGGGCCGGAGAACATCTTGATTGTAAGCGACAGAGTATTTTCTTGGGACGTAGGCTCAAATTTGTAGGTTATGATCTTCTTGGCATGGCGGGCTGATGCGCGGAAAACAACATCAATGCTAACGTGCGTTTAAATAGAATATCAGCCGAACATCGTAGCCTAAAGCTACATCAATCCAACTAAGAAACTGCGCTGGGCGCTTGAACTAAACCATATTGATGGAGCTGGATCTGAATTCCGCATGCAGAGTTATCCTCAGTCCTCGCGAGAAAACAGAAGGAAAAAGTAGCAGAGCTTCTGCTCGCGAATTCTAAGTAAGAATAAAGGCTTGAACGGTGTAGGCGCTGTAGCATTTGTGGTTAGGCATTAACTCAAGTAGGCAAGGTTTTCAACCATTGACGAGACGCCGGGCGGTACTGAACGAAAAGTCGAATGTGTCGCGGCTGACTGCTTTGCTGGCCAGTATCATCAGTTCAGGGGCCGGGAACTTGGATCGATAGTTGGGCAATACCAATAGACGTCGGAGTCAACATTGACCGACTCACCCAAACTCCTTGAATCGACACACCAAGTTCAAAAAACATTTAGGCACATGCTTTCATGCGGCATACAAGAGAAAGCTAAATGAGCCATGATCTCGTCTATTAGCATGTTCACTATGTTGACGATAGGTCTCAGTTGAGTTTGTACTCATATGAGAAAGCAACCCGTATAGAAATTCATGCTCAACACAATAATAAGCGTGTCTATATTAGATTCGAATTTTATTTATGAGAATTGTGGTCAGAGGTATTTCGGCATAACGATGCGAGGCTCTCGAGCTCCTTAAGCTTAGAGCGACTGCGGAGAAGCGGACTTAAAGTGTGATCTATTGCCCGCCGAACCGTTAACCGCTGACCCTCCTATTCTGGTGACCTCTGGCAGCTTACAACGAAGTCGAGCTGGGGTGTGAATGATGACGCTATCAAGCATGACCTTGAACAGTTATTCCCGGTTCAACAAAGCGGCAATACCCGGAGAAGTTGTGGACTTTCGACTATGTGGGCACGGCCGACCGATGATGGATTTAATAACTATAAGCCAAACTAATCATCACATTACACTACTATTACTTAAGGTCCGTAAAGCGTAGGACTTCATGTAATATAATGGTGGCCTGCCTTTAACAATATCGGTTTCGGAGAAGGCGATGTATAGTCCTGCATCTGCTGGAACGGTCACGCGATCTTGCGCTCCGCGGGGACAGCTGGCCGCATAGTGCGTTTTGTAAAGCACGTGGGTGCACTGTATGCGCAGTCCAACACATATTCTATTATACATGGCAGTTCGCCTTATTGCCACATGCATGAGCAAACTGGTCGGCAGGAGATGTTGCAATCATGTCAGTTCGAGAAGGTGAGACGTGACAAGTCGCTGTACAAAGTCGACCAGCTAATGTACACCAGTGGAGCATCCGAGCTTGGTCACCTTGTCCATTCAATATATCTGCGGATACAGGCTTTCAGCTCCAATGAATCAATGATGTTTCGCTCAAGACAAGGATACCCCCACGCTACCCATGCACGCGCCAGGTAGATGATATGCGTTAGTCTCTGAGCTTGGTGCATGCTGAGCACTACCGGTAGCCCATTCAGAACCTATTTCACCAAGGCGATGATGTCAGGCGGTACTCTTGGAGGGCCTGGCGAGCTTGGGCATTGGCTCGCTTGTTACCCAATTTCGGCTTCAATATTATGCAGCAACATACTGTGGAAGAATTTATAGCCGTCGTCGAATATAAGCAATCAATGATGCGAGCTAAACCCGCCGGCGTGGGTGCGTCATTCCCCTAGCGTCGGGTACGCGATACATCGCCCACACCGGGTTGAAAGCGGTTACGAAACAAGCTTTTCTAAGCTTTTCGGAGGCGTCCTACAAGGCCTTGGCACCAAGACCTTCCCGATTTGGCTGAGTCCTGAGAGCCGTGTATCAAGACTTGGCAAGGGTCTCCCGGCGCCATAGCGGACGGGGACGGGAGTCAGAACTGAATCATTGTACTACCTGTCAGCGTTCAACTCGAAAATAGAACCGAGTATCTAGACGCCAGCCGCCTATCAAGGGGCGAGTAAGCTGTCAGCTACAACGAGCAAATGGGGGCCACGTGGGATGCTCTGGCGGTCCAATGAGTATCTCCTCACCAATCGCAATCAACGATCTCACCGTACGGCCAGAACGAGACAGCTCGGCATCATTTGGACGTTTGTAATCACTCCCTTAGTCACCTATCAAACTGCATGCATCACAAACATGAAAGCTGACACGGTCTCCTGCTCCCGCAATATTCACATCCCACTGATCCAGACGTCATATGGCGACATCAACGACGGGGGACCAACAACACATCCGACCAGAACCCCTGTCGAGCTTGCGCGTTCCTCGAGCTATCGCCACTAAAACGAGCCCCGTATGGCATCAAAGCATGGCGCTAGCCAGGCTGGATGCGGAACAATCCTCTGATTTGTCCACATCATGAGAGCAATGTGCTTCATCAAGACCTGAAACAGGTTTAACATCTATTTGCGATTTATGCATTGAACCTGAGATGTCAAGCCCTGTGGACTAGTAAGGCTCTTTCTGTGTTGCTTCTTCCGCCTCGAACATATCTTTATTAAGGCTCCCAGGAGGATTACTCTGAGCATTTCTCTTTCTTCTGTTCAACAGACTATCTCTAACTACCTGCCAGCCAATAACCTCACAAGAAACGGTACCCAATGCCCATCAGACCTGCAGCCATCATGGACAGCCTCGCCAAACTCAGAGTTGTTCGCAACCCCAACTATAAGCGTTCTGGTCTTAAGTCCTATGTCTCTTTGATGAACAAATATGGCTTTGACTCGACCAAAGAGGGGCCGTACTACCATATGAACCGCGTCACTCGGCAACCTCTTGCTCGCCATGAGCATCATAAGAAAGGACGCGCCCACAAGGACCACGTCCTAGTCAAGAGGACCGACACCACACAGACAGGCGAAGTTGGAGCTGATGACCAGCAAGGCGATACGGAGTAAGTCTTTCTGAGCTAGACACTAGAAGCTCTCTTGTTCAACACCCAGCGCATCACTGAAAGAGAAAACACGCTGACTTTCAATATCTCACAGATACCTCGTTCAGGTCTCGATCGGTACCCCGGGCCAGAATCTAATGCTGGATTTTGACACAGGATCCGCTGATCTCTGGGTAGGTCGCTTTGATGATATATCCCGGATAATTACATGCTAACCACACAACATATAGGTATTCTCAACGAGTCTTAGCAGCTCTCTGCAGAAGAACCACAATGTGTTCGATCCGAACAGCTCGAGCACATACAAAGCCCTGTCCGGCGAGAGCTGGAATATCTCTTACGGCGATGGCTCGACCGCCTCGGGCACCTGCGGTAGCGATGTGTTGAATGTCGGCGGACTCACTGTCCCAGGCCAGACAGTTGAGCTCGCTACTAAGCTGTCCACACAGTTCGCTCAGGGAACCGGTGACGGTCTCTTGGGACTTGCCTTCAGTAGCATCAATACAGTGACCAAGAATGGACAATCGGATCCGGCTCCGACACCGGTTGAGAACATGATCTCGCAGGGCGTGATCCCGGCGGATGCATCGCTGTTCACATCGGCCTTCTACAGCGAGCGCGACAATGAAGACAGCTTCTACACGTTCGGGTACGTTGACCAGGACCTTGTCAGCGCGTCCAGAGCCGACATCGTTTACACGGACATCGACAACTCGGAGGGCTTCTGGATGTTCAACTCGGAGTCGTACGTCATCAACGGCACCACGTCGCAGCAGAGCGGCAACAAGGCTATCGCCGACACGGGTACCACGCTGGCTCTCGTATCAGATGAGGTCTGCGACGCCTTGTACAAGCAGATTCCCGGCGCTACGTACGACCAGACCCAGCAGGGCTACATCTTCCCTACGAGCGTCACCGCCGACGACCTGCCTGATTTCTCCGTCGCCGTTGGAGATACTCAGTTCACCATCCAGAAGGAGGCCCTCGCCTTCGCTCTCGCCGATGAGAGCCACTGGTACGGCGGCGTCCAGAGCCGCGGCACCAACCCGTTCGATATCCTCGGCGACGTCTTCCTGCGCAACATCTACGCTGTAAGCACACCCCACCCTCCTGCCCCTATCGTCACTTTCACGCACTTCCGTCAGCCTTCTCTTACCTTATCACTTCCGTGTTTACTGACGTACCGGCCTACGTAAAACAGATCTGGGATCTCGGAAACACCCGCTTCGGCGCCGTCCCAAAACTCCAGGCGACACAGAACCTGACGCCGCCCAGCAACGAGGAGTCGACTGCCAGCAGCGATAGGAAGACTACCAGCATTGCTCTGGCCCGTATCTAGATTTACACCTCTGATGTATAGCGACACACATGTATGTAGGACGATTGGTTTATTCTCCTTTTATACCTAATCAAGACCCCAATGCAACGCGAACATTTCTCATGCAGCTTGGCTATTTCCTCTTCCAATATCATCTGCGCACACCGTCAATCCCTTCAAGCTTTTGATGTCGGTGGCCGACTCAATTAGGTCTTGGTATACGTACCGGAGTACATAGAGGCTGTTCATCACGTCGCATTTTCCGCGATATCGAGGAGGATGTGAAGAGCCATGATGATTTCTTTAGTCGCCTCTCGAGGCTAGAAGGAAACAAGTATAATCTAATGGTTTTCGATTACTAGTTGATTTCGCACCTTGAACTATGAATTAATGAGTAGTATGCTCATTTGCGACTGTAAGATATACCTTCACTGTATTACCAGTGCGTAACACTACTGTGGTAAGCGCGTCTAACAGCAGATGCCTACACTCGTCTGAAGCAATATGTCACATCTTGCTAGACACGAATGAGACATCTAAGCATCGATCTATACTAGAAGGAACGTGGAAATCGGGGCGCAAGACCCACGCGACGATACAAGAAGTCTAGAAGTACACCCGCAGGCTGCGTACCTACCTCGGTACAATACAGCAAGAAGATATGCATCAGTAATAATATTGAATTTTGCTCTACTGTTAATAACAGCGATTGGATATTGTAGGTTTTCCGGAGAAGACTCCTTTGCCTCGAGTAATCGTACCGTGTCAATAAGTCTCAGTGTTAAAGTCTGAACAAATATTACGCCAGCGCAGGGCTGCTATAAATTTTGCATTTTCAAAAGCTCCCAATACATCCCCCTTTTCTGTACTAGTTGATCATGGGTTCCCACTTCTACAAGCCTCCCATGTTCAAGAACGCAGATCCGATCCGCCCTCATGATAGTACTTAGTCGGTGGGCAACCGCAATTGTAGTCCTGCCCCTTGAGGCGGCCTCAAGTGCCTCCTGGACAAGTGACTCAGATTCAGTGTCAAGAGCCGAAGTCGCCTCGTCTAGAAGCAGGATTCGTGGGTTTCGTATTAAAGCCCTTGCTATAGCAATACGCTGCTTTTGGCCGCCGCTGAGCATGCAGCCACCTGGGCCAACAGTTGTGGAAAGACCGTCCCTAGCAAGCGCTTTAGCTTAATCATGCCATAATGGAGGACTATAATAGGAAGTGTGAGAGCGGAAGAGTGACGATATATAAGGGCTTAACAAGGGGAAGCCCAGAAGTATAAAACCTACTGCAGAGAGATAATAAACTTATCAATGTTGGCCATTCGACAGGCAGCCCAAATTGCCTCGTCTGACACATTTTCTCCAGCTAGGCCCATCGCGACATTCTCCTTGATCGTACCAGAGTACATCACAGGGTCTTGACTCACTAGTGAGATCGCTTTTCGATGTTGTACTATATCGATTTTGGACAAATCTTGGCCGCCCACTAATATAGTACCGTTCGTTGGGTCATAGAAACGCTCTACGAGTGACAAAATCGTGCTCTTTCCACAACCGCTTGGACCAACTAGAGCAATGTATTGGTTGGCACCAACATCCAGACTGAAATTGTCAAGCGCGAAACGAGAGACCCGCGAAGGATAAGCAAAGCTGACACTTTTGAATTCTATATGGCCTTTCGCTTCATGCTCTCTCTTCTCTTCTTCAGCATGTGTTTTACTTGTAGGAGGTATAACCCTGCTGTCGAGCAGTGCTTTGACTTCGCCGCAGGCATGCATTGCCTTGCTTGCATCGGGGGCAAAGGTGAAAATTGTACCAGCAAGTTGGGATCCAGAAACTAAAGTAGCGTGACATACGAAGTACTGAAAAATAGAGTACTCCTCGTCAATGATCAACATGCCACCATACCAGAAGGCTAGGGCGACGGCGAGATACACTACAGATTGAGACGCCGCGTAGAAGCTAGATGCTCCCAGAATTGAGCGCAGGGATTTCTCCGATTGTCTGGATAGAAATTCGTCATATCGCTCCAGAACGAACTCCTCAAGTCCAAGGCTTGCGACAGTGCTAACAGACTTGATCAGCTCGCCCGCATATGAAGCAGAATCTATGCTGCTCTGCCTCGTCTTGGAATCGAAAATCGCCAGCATCTGTAATCGAGCCCAACCGCAAGCCACTACGATGGGAATTGTTGCAGTGCAGACGAGGGCTAACTTCCAGCCAATGACAAGGGAAACAACAATTCCTCCAAGAATAGTGGCAAGGAATGTCAAGGAGCCGCCAATGACAGGGCCACTCAGGCCATTGAGAGCATCTACGCTAGACGATAACACTGACAAGAGTGCACCGGTTGAGTGTGCCTTGTTGTCAAAAAACTCTACGTTCTGGGATATGATAGATCGAAAACATGTGTATTTAATACGCCGCGCAAGTTTTTCAGCGGCATAAGAGAAAGAATATCCGGCGCCGAGTGAAAATACGAAAGCAACGAATGCTAGGATGAGGAAGATGCCCGCGAGTACATTGGCCTGGCTTCGTATATAACCATACTCTGAGGTCGATAGTGAGAAAACTTGTAGGATTCTCGCAAATACAACCGCTTGTCTATTAAACCAGTTAGCGTATCTTTTATTACGAACACAGGTCTGAGGCGATGGTTACTGACCCTGGTATCACCAAGCCAACAATCAGAGAGCAGAAGAGTGCGAAGTATAACATGGTCCATTCCTCCTTATTAAGTCGAGCTAGGAAGACGAGGGTCTTGCCCAGTCCTAAACTTTTTGATTTGTGCTTCTCATCGAGTTGATTGGTGGTTGCTACCGTAAGACTTGGTCCAGTCCGATGCCCCATAACCGAGGACTTCGAGTGAATCAGAGGCGACCCAATATCAAAAGAATAGTGGTTGTCTTCTATTATCGCCCCCTCACCATTCCAAAAACTATCGACCTGCTGAGCGCGAACAAGTCGGCTATAGTGGTTATTGAGTGCGATAAGCTCAGAGTGAGTTCCTTGTTCGATAACGCGGCCCTGTGAAAAGACAATGATATTATCAGCGTTACGAATTGTACTAAGACGGTGGGCAATCACGATAGTCGTTCGGTTGTCGGCTGCTGCCACTAAAGCATTCTGGACAGTTGACTCGGACCTTGAATCTAGGGCTGAGGTCGCTTCGTCGAGCAAAAGGATCGTAGGGTTTCGAATTAAAGCTCGCGCAATGGCAATCTTTTGTCTCTCCCCTCCAGAAAGCTGGATCCCGTTCTCTCCAACGCGGGTCTGGTACCCGCAAGGCAATGCTGAAATGAAATCATGAACATTAGCCGTCTTAGCAGCTAGGAAAACCTTGTGAGCCATTTCGTCCTCTGGTATCCGATTCGGCAAGTTGATTGCCCCGTAGCTGATATTTTCGAAGATCGCAGTATCAAATAATGTTGGCTGTTGCTCAACCAGGGCCATCTGGTCACGCAGCCACCGCAAATTCAACAATTGAATATCGACACCATCGACACCTGTCATGCGCTATTAGACCAGGAGTATTTTTCGTCGCTAAGGCATTGGCGCTGTTACGTACTAAAAGGAGGAAATTAGAACTCACATATTTCTCCGCCAATAGGCTCGTAAAACCGCTGCAAAAGGCTAACCACACTACTCTTCCCGCTTCCTGAAGCACCCACAATAGCGGTAGTCTTCATCGCTGGGCATGTGAAAGAGATATTGTTCATAACTAGATGATCTTGCCGTTGAGGATATGCAAGGCTTACTCCACGAAACTCAATATCTCCCTTCAAGTCATTCAAAGTTACCCCTGA
This sequence comes from Xylaria sp. FL0064, assembly GCA_022593225.1. Lineage (NCBI taxonomy): Eukaryota > Fungi > Ascomycota > Sordariomycetes > Xylariales > Xylariaceae > Xylaria > Xylaria sp. FL0064. Next base: position 280,923 of record JAJKLE010000040.1, on the reverse strand, counting down.
CGAGTCAAATGGGTCCTGGGTAGAGCGTCGTTTCATCTGCTCTATAACAACGGCAGCACTAGACATCGTAGAGATGAGTGCCTGTGCAGAAGGAGCAATTCTAAGAATCGCGAAGGCGCCCATATTGACCACTAGAGCTATCGTCGTGATCTGACCAGCAGAGACTTCTCCCCGAACAAGAAATATGGACCCAACCCAGAAACATAGAGCAAAGACCAGAATCGGGACAGAGTTCGTCCAAGAAGTAAACAGAGATATGATATTCTGAGATTTCATGTGCAAATACCCAGCTCTCCTCAAACATGAATCAAACTTCGCGGCGAGATGTTCCTGCAGCCCAAAAGCAAAGACATGTCTCATAGACGACAGGGTCTCTTGGGATATATTGAAGGCTTTGTCGCCGGCGGGCTTGGCCTTTGCCTGAGCCTTTGTAGCTCTAGTGGCAGTGAGGGCACCGGATATTGCCATCAACACAAAAGTTGGGCTCAGTACCAGGGCAATTTTCCAATGCTCTACAAGAGAGATAATGAATGCCGCAAAGAGAGTTGCTACTGCTGTTGAGGCAATGGAAATCTTACTCGTGATGCCCTCTTGGATAGTGCCCATGTCCGACATAATGCGCATAGATATCTCCCCAGGCTCGTGTGCATCAAAAAATGCCATGTTTTGACGGAGAATGGCCATGAGATAATTTTTGCGTAGAGTTCGCGCGATCCGTTCTCCGACATAATAGAATCCGACAGTAGATACATACAGCAGTACGAATATTGCAATTGAAACATACACATAGTAAAGAGAAAATGTATCCAGTCTTTTTCGCGTTTCAATAGCGGGCGACGAGGACCTTTTGTAGTTATCGAAGACTCCTACAAGTTGGCCATAAATGACCTGTGCAAGATTAATACCTATTTTACTCCGATCGGATGAACTAGATGTTCACTTACTCCTATGAGAGGGTTGAGGACACCGCCTAGTATAGCACCAATGAAGCTAATGGCAAGTATGATCTTTTCGCGCGGTGTCGTGTGTTTGAGAATGCTCTGCTTATCACTGTGCTCATTAGGAGGAAGGCCATTGAGCTGACGGTCTAAGATCTGTTTTTGATGTTCGTTGAGGAGGTTCATGTTTGGGAAAGGTGTTGAATTTCCTTCTGGCATTCGAGAGCACCAAACGGCTGGTATTTTGGATTTGGTCCTACTTCCACGGCCTTTATTGTTGCAGGAGGGGCGGTGAATTCTATATGCAAATCTTTCTGAATAGGATGTTACAGGTTCGTTCTTGAATTTCGGTTCCCGAGTACATTTTACGTACGAGTGGTTAAACTACCTACCTAGGTAGTGCAACGAGATCTTTCTATGTACCTTTGTTGCTGATAGATAATACATCGGGTAGGGAACCAATCATATGCGCTTTAGGTCCACTCCTCCAGGCCAATTATAGCTACCTAGGTACCCAGGTACTACCTACATGTAGCAGGACTTACCCCTGCGGTGTACATACTTATGCAGTACATACACATGCATGCACTATCAATTTGGACTTCATTCAATTTGCCTCGGTGACATCAAAAGCGGAAAAGCAGTACTACTCCAGGTGTTATGTATCCTGTTGGGGTACCTACGTAGAAGGTAGGTGTGTACCCCGTACCTACGTATGTATGGCTTCCGGTCAAGCGCTAACCATGTACAGTGTGTACTACTATGTATACCTACCACGTATTGCCAATGCTTACAGGCTTTCGACCAATTCCTGCCTCACATGCTAACTAAAATGTCTGGATGCGCTTCTGTTAAAGTTGTAGAGCAACTCTGATGTGACGATTTATCCGCGAAACAATTATGTTTTACTACCGTTGTATAAGTGTCATTAGTATTACCTATTGCCTCCTTCAATGCCGGTTTCGAGGTTCGTCACGGCCTGTGACCTCTCAGGTATAGTATACCAAGAGTTTTATGGAAGGCCTGAGGAGGCTCTCTCGCATAGTATAACAAACCGCTAATAGTATCTTTTCCTGGCACTATATCATTCTGTTGGAGTAGTAGCACTCTTTATCATACATCTCCATGTTCGTATTTGGTGGCAAATCCAATACTGCAATCTTGCCTTCGGTTATATGGTCCAGCACTGCTCCGATAGGTTACATGATTACTTCTTCCAATCAAAGAGCGTGAGCATTAGCCCGCTTGATCGTTTGATACAGACATGCTGTCTTTCTGTTCGCTAAATTGGTGCAAACTTCCATCACTGCGCGCTGATTTCGGCGACCCATTGAGACTTTCGAGAGACAAGGCACTACGCAGCGTCCGCATCATATCCTCAAGTGATATTCGGTTGACAAGTGGCCAGATCAATGGGAGGCAGCCAGCGATGACAGCAATACCCATTTCCACCATAGACCATATCATTAGAGTAGTAAGATGTCCGATACCGTCCGCGTTCTTCTTGAAGTCTATTCTTGGTTAGTAGCGGACTTTATAAGAGAAATGACTCTCGATGGTTCCAAATTGAGTATACCTTTTGATTGATTGATATAGACGACGAGTCGAGCGATACCTGTGGATATTTCTCTAGGACATCGGTAAGTTTCAGTCTGGGTTGAATCTATGTTTGGAGAACCTACAATGCTCCAAGGAGAAACACCCCGGACAAGGCGAATCGTTTGGCAATAGACATATTCAACCTCCAGACCTTAATAGACAGTCGTTAATCAAATGCCCTTCTTCTCCGATTTGACTTACTTATGGTGTAAACCACCATGTAGAATCTTACGAGATTCGAAAATCTGCTTACCCAGAAAAGAGGTAGACTAAGAATGACAAAGTCTGTTATCACGTCCGAAATAGCCAGCGTGTAGAATAATGGTTTGCTATCGTAACAATACTCAATCAAAAACTTGAGGGGTGCCCATAGGGCCCAAAAGTTGGTCCCGCAGCGAAATAGATAAGCAAAGAAGAAGCCAACGGCCCAAATGCCGACAACCACGATCATAACTGACGTGACGATCTTGAAAGTGCGGGTATAAAAGATGCGCCGGTAAAAATATAGGATTGAGAGCTTGGCGAAACCGAACGCGAAGTTCTGCGTCAAGATGAAAGCGAAGAAAATCTGGTAAAGTTAAGCACCGTTCACACAGCATCAAAGCGATAATAAAAGAAGAGTTTTGGGCTAACCTTCTCTGTAAGAACCTCAGCATCATCTGTGACCCAAAAGTAGTCTTTAGGTTCCCATCCCTGAGGTGTCGGCTGCCCTAAACCATGAAGTGAAGCTCCTATTATTGGTTAGAGATCTCTACTGGTCACGGATTCAAGGATGCAAATGGAACGAATGTAAGGAATCAAAGCCATTCCATACCAATGATCAACATGAGTCCCATTCCGATATTTAGGATGAGGGCTGAAAGCATCAGCCAATCGTCCGCAGCCAGTCCAGCCTTGGTTACTCGGAGACGGCAATAGAATCGTAGGGCCACGAATAAGGTTGGTAAGGCCGCGAAGACAGCGCCAATAGCAATGATACTACATGAAGACCATCTGTTAGTCGTATTTGGCTATCCGAATGGATTACTTACGCCGCTGGAGTTCTCCCATCTTCGCTCGTCGACAAGTAACTCATCGGGCCCTTAGTTGACGAGTTCGATGGAGTATTTGCGGGATCCATCCTGCAAATTAAGTACACTATGAATGAGACCAAATTCAGATAATTATATCGAAATAGAGAGATGAAAATTGTGTATTGAAGACTTCAAGCGAGGTCCCGGCCCGGGAGAAGAGAAGAGTTCAGTGTAGCACGCGGAGAGCAATAAAATCAAGATCTACAGTGAGAGATGGGGTTTCCAGCAGACGATATGCAGCCCTCTTCTAGCCATGTGTAATATTATATGCAGCAGCCGCGATATTGAACAAACTGGATATATGAAGGTGGCAGATAAAAGTATGGGGGCCATCGTAGTAACGGAGGATCGCACCGGTAGGCTCGCCTGAAGTCCCGAATCCTTGACGTTGGCGCTGCTACATATCGCGACCGTCCTACCTGTAACATTGTTGTGGCTTTTCCCTTCACTGCGGCACAGCCGTGCGATCACGGATAGAATCGAGCCATCGCGGAGAGTGCGGTACAAGGCACGCGGGCACTGCCGACATCTATTGTATTGCCATACGTGTCCCTAACAAGTACGAGTCAGACGATAATGGTTGTATCTCATCCATTCATGGTGCACTTGCCACTTTGTATTCGAGAAAACAGGACTTTAGGACCAAATTTCAACCAGAACCGGAAATGGGCGAGAAACTCTGCTAGGTGGCCCAAAAACAGACCAACAACACTTCCCTACATCCAACACTTTACACTTTCTTTCAAAAAGGCAACCGTTTACTGCCTATAAGAGAATGTTACAGCAGGATATACTAGCACAAGATATTCTCGAGAGTCTTAGACAACGTACATACTTAGTATCTACGCGGCGACCAGTTGTCCTACATCACATATTCCAATCAGCCCGGTGCAATGCACTTGAGACCAACGGCATTGAGAAGACCCCGCATATAATGCTTGATAGCAAGCCTCCAATTCAAGTCGAAACCTCTGTTGGTTCCCTGAGCCACAGCCTGCTTCCGAACCCTGGCTTTCTATACTGGTCACGTCTAGTTTTCAACATTTTATTGGTTTCTATGTGCATCGGAGTGGCACAGCCCTACCTCAAGAAGGGCCCTGGTTGTGACAGGGGGGTGAATAGCCATTCGGCTGACCCGCCATATGCTTTACGTGCAGCCTGCTTCAAGAGGGGTATACGGAACGTAGTACTACATGATACTGGTAAATCCTGAGCAAATTAACAGCTGGAAGACCAATTCTGCTTATCGGCCTATGGATTCCATGTCTGTCACCCGGAAGGATTACCGCAACCCGTTTTGAGGTATATGAGAAGCAACGTACATATGCAACCTCAACTAAAGCAGGCTAGAGTCCTAAATAACGTAGTTAGATGGTTTGTGGCGTTGACAGGATCGCTTTGTCGGTGTAGTGGTCCTACGAGGCTTTGTGTCACGCGCGATGTCGGGGTGCTCTCTTATCAGTACCGCGCAATGTTACGGTCCAATCCTTATGCCACCGGGGGCCGGAAAACAGACCATACTGTGCGAGTAAAACTTGTACGTATGCTGTGTCATATGTCGGGTTAGCGGCTCTTGCATCTCTCTCGATCTAGCATCCGTTTCTAGTATTGTTATACGTGCTTGACTATGCATTGCGATCAAGGGTAAATGGCCGTCTGGTACGCAGAACCCAAAGAATACTAGAAGCTATACAACCAACAATATATTATTCTATCATTGTACTTACTTCTCAGGATGTCACAGAAAGATGCTTCGATTATCCGAAAGTTCCCATCCCAATGCCTGTCACAACCCGGTGTGCTGTTAGTCGCCAATAGGATAAACAAGTTAGCTTCATGAAGTCAGAGACAGATTGACAACAGTCAGATTTCTGTAAATACAGGTATTCAATAACATTGTCTCAATTGAGTTTATTCAAGCGTGCTCTGAATGATATCCTATATATACCCCTCCATATATTTTCATTCATCGATTAACGCCTTTCCACATGAGTCCTTGTTCTCTACGTTATTAGTATTCACAACCCATGATTTGTCACCATCGACTTTGTCCTACGGCAGCTAACTATGTCTGAATCAACTCCATTGGCATTGGACCTTGATATCGAAGATGAATCGATGGACACCAGATTCAGGCGTTTGGTGCGTCGAGAGAGAGCGAAATTCGATTTTAGACCAAAAATTATCATGGTAGTATCAATTGCCATCAATGTTGCTTTCTCTGTTGCTTTCCTTGTGTTCCTGCTTTCTTGGAAGCACACATGCACATGGGGTGACAGCGAGACAGAAAGTAATCATAGCCCTTTCGGTAAGCTCTCAGCCTACTCCTTTGTTCTGTCATTCTTCGACCAACATCGTCAGTGAAGCAAAGTCCTAACCCAATACCTGTCCAGTACCCCCGGGTATAAACGATGAGGTCTTGTTGCCTATACAATATGGGTGGCAATATTATGCGGACACTGTTGAAGACATGGAGAAGGTCGATCGCAACTGGGATGCACTCAATCCTGATATTGGATGGATTTCAATGCCGCAGGCTGAGCTTTCTCGATGGGGTTACCGCCCAGGTTCAGACAACCCCAGCGATCCCAGCATGGGGGTGCACACTTTACAAGGCTATCACTCCATGCACTGCTTGGTAAGGAATTCCGAGACCATCTGAAAAAGAGGCTCGCTGCTAATCATGTCGAAACAACTCAGAAGATAATCCGACACACCATGCTACAGCTCGCGCGTGGTGAGGAGCTTAACATTCGATTTGGACACTCGATGCATTGCCTGGGTTCTCTTCTGAGAGATGTCATATGTTCTGCTGATGACTCGCTCCCTTTGAACATACCTGGAAATGACGATGGCAGGTATCAATACGTTCGAAAGTGTCGCAACTGGGGGGCGTTGAGCCGTTGGGCTGCTTCGCGGACAAGCTGCATGATCACCAACAAAGAGGGTACGTTGGATCAAGAGCATCAATACCTTGCGAATTGCACTAGGACAGACGGCGTCATCATACCCACCTTGAACAAGGGGCCTGTAAGTGGCTCAGAGAGACCTTGATCCCTTAGGTAGTTACCAGTTGTGAAGCTATCAGTTGGATGGGTGTCATTGGGGGCAGGGCATGGTTTTTAAGCGGCAACTACATGTAACTCTATATGGGGATTAAACATTGAATATGAATGGGCCCCGAGGTATCGTGCATGAGCTGCCCACGTATGTGGCTTACCTAGGTGATTAGTACGTCACAACCCTACCTCAGTGTTGACCAATGAGAACAAGATCGTGCTACGCCAGTTGGTAAAAAGGTCCTCACATGTGGTGCATCAAAAGGAGTCCCTGTGGTTGCACAGACTCAGTACCTTGTGGTAGCTGTGGACACTTCTCACCGCTAAGTTTGCGCATCTAACATGCATTATCTCACATGAGCACCGTTTTGGGTGCATCTGCATTATATCTAACATGTATTTGCTTCTCGCGTACAGTACGCTCTATGATAGGTATACTGTGAAGATTATTCCCTTCAGATCCTGTTAAGCAGTATGCTGGCGGTTCCACAATCCGTACCTATATCCAACAGTGTTATACCGTAGTTGTTGTATGTACGATATAATGTACGTTAGGTTCAGATTAACCTTCGGAATTTAGTCCTACAGCCTGCCGTTGAATGTCAGGCATTCTTCCTTAAAGCCACCGGTCTCCCCGATCTTACCCAAAGAACTTGCTTTGGACAAAAAGAAATCCAAGATTTCTGTTTTGTCCATAAAGTCGACTGCCACACACTTTCCAAAATTTATCAACATGAAGCTATATGGTCTGATGACGATCTTGCTAGTGGCTTCCGCCTCAGCCCGTCCCCTGATACCATTTATCGATGCTGGTTGTTCAGAAGGTACGCACATATTTCCTGTTAACTTACCAATGAGAGGCATCTAATAAGCTTCAGAAACTACGGGGACGAAAGTGGTCAATGGTATTGACATATCTCCTATCTGTGAGAGAAACTCTTGGTAGTGTACCGAAATGTATCTCCAACCGGTACGTGTTACACCGATCTCCTGCATATCTATCTCAGGCTTTCAAGCTCACTACTATCTTGCAGCTGCATAGAGTGGTTTTCTGGGCTATGAGGATATGAGTGGATAGTATGAGGTTTCTCCCCCAAGATATAAAATACGACTTATAACCCACGCTTTGCGGAGGTTTTGAGGGTGCATTTGGGTAGGCCTAGTTGTGCATCAAGTCATGATGAAGCGCAATATACATGTTCGCATGAACCTCGTTCGATGCGCGCTCGATATAATGATCAAAGTCTCTCATTTCATACATAGTCTTAGTCTTTTGTTCTCCGCGGAAGAGAAAAACGAAAAGAAAAAGAAGATGATTATGGATCCTCCGGTTAGCATGAATGTCGTCAGTAGAGTACTATTGTAGTAAGTGGTGGTGACACGAAATCCGGATCCCGGAATCTGATGGCCAGAACCCTTGCATGCACCGTGTCTCATACCTGGTACCACCTTGAGAGACGTGCGATTAGCGGCCATCAGTATCCTAATTATAGGCATCGTTGCGGTTGGTCCCCATGCGTTGTTGCGGTATGTGTGATGCGAGATTCCAACTCGCAAAAGATACCATTTCAAACTCGGAATTATTTTCTGCAGCCCAAACCCCGCACTGATTTCCCTCTGCTGTCATTCCCCGTCTACTTGCCTACGCTGTACCCTCCCAACCTCTGAAGCGATGACGGATACGCCCTCATTACCATACACACTACTACTCTTAGTACCGGTCGGATACCTGACATATCTAATCGTTTGGCGATGCTTCCTGACCCCGCTCGCGAAGGTCCCTGGCCCCAAACTTGCAGCATTGACGTACTGGTATGAGTGCTACTATGGTAATACTCTCGACTCTCCCGTGTCTAGGTGAAACCAAGGCTTATCCCACGATATTCAGATATTGCCCAACCGGCTCAATACGCTTTCAAGATCAAAGCGCTTCATCATAAATATGGTTAATACATTCTATGTCGGTATTCGTTGAACAATTTGAATTCTGATTCGTATCATTAGGACCAATTGTTCGAATCGGACCTAACGATGTATCCATATCGGACCCCGACTTCGTCGACGTTGTATATGCGCCTGGGCCAGGTCATAAACGTGATAAGAATCCAAAGCACAATAGAGCTTTAGGTGTTAACTCTTCGATCGGAGGCTCCATAACCCACGAACTACATCGCAGTCGACGAGAGGCACTCAATCCCTTTTTCTCCCAGCAACGTATTCATCGGCTCGATTCATATCTCTCGTCCAAAGCGGCGCAGGTTGATAATCTTTTTGCCAGTGCCAGAGAAAGCAGAGAGGTACTCAACCTATCGGACATCTACTTCGCGTTTTGCAATGAGTGAGCGCTTACCTTTCACTGTCTGCACATCTATTATCAGTGCTCTAAACCTTTCTGACTCTGAAAAATAGCATCGTACACAAATATTGCTTCGGTAACGATCCAAATCTTCTCAACGACTTGCATCTCGCCAACGCTCGACGTAACAACGTTGCGTCCGTACTAGGCAGCGTCAAGATTATGTTCCAATTCGGCTGGATCCGTAACCTCATGAAGATACTCCCCGGCGGCACAGGGGCTAGAAACATGATGGAGTTCCGTCGTCGTCTTCGAGCTGTTATCAACGATGTCCTAGCGCGCAAGCCTTCTTCAGACGAAGAGCCATCTATTTTCACGCACCTCCGCGATAGCGCGGAACTTCCAGTCGCTGAGAAATCAGCACAGAGGCTCGAAGATGAGGCCGTTCTCATGACAATGGCGGGCACATACTCGCCTATGCTCTCGCTCGTGGTCGCACATTATTACCTCCTCGCTCATCCGGAAACCATGACGAAACTACGAGCAGAGCTGGGAGCTCGCGGATCCAAACTTACAGCTGCACAGCTCGAGCGCCTTCCCTACCTGTCCGCTATTGCACAAGAGGCACACCGCCTCACCTTTGGACTGACTGGCCGGAACCCGCGCGTCTGTCCCGATGAGTCCATCATGTACAAGTCTGAGAAGGAGCCTAAGCAGAATTACATCTTCCCTCCGGGAACATCCCTCAGCGTATCCACCCTCGTGATTCACACCGACGAGTCTCTGTTCCCCAACCCATGGGCTTTTGACCCAGACCGATGGCTCCCAGCTACTAGCACCTCTGCTACCACAGAGACAGATGCGAATGAAGAGCAGAAGGAAGGACAGGACGCGACCTCCCTATTGATTTCGCGCCGTCGTCGTTCCATGCTTAGCTTCATGCGCGGGCCGCGTGTCTGTATTGGTCGCCATCTTGCCAATGCGGAGATAGCGGTCCTCCTCGCCGTGATGGCGCGCTGGGACCTAGAACTATTCGAAACGAATGAAGAGGACGTGAAATTCAAACACGATTACCATGTAATGTGTCCGAGGTTAGGGTCTAAGGGGGTGAGAGTGAAGGTTAAAGGCAAGTGGACTGCATGAGAGTGCGAACAGCCGTTGACTTAGCCTGAAAACTATTGACGCAGACGGGCTTGTCAAAAACGCGAACGCCAATGAAAGCGTTTAGGTGTAGGTTAGTCTCTTAGGAGCTTCACATATAGTAGAAGGCGAGGGCTAATATGGTACCCGGCTGAGCTCAACACGTAGAAGAATCTTCTAATGCTGGAAAGAAAATAATGCAAGCTATTAGCATATTGACTCCACAAAGAACCTTTTTGAAATGGAAAACGAGGCGCAATTAGAATCAAATGAGCGACTGCATGCAAGTTAACGAGCCAATGCCGAGCCCCCGGGGGCTGGAGTTGGGGTTGTCCGATATAAGCGAACCCAGCAACAATGCGTTCTTCTGCAAACTCAAACCCCAGCGGTAACAGAAAACCGCGGCGTGAAGTACAGCTGGGTAAAAAGACGATCTAACAATTAGCACGAATCTAGTCTCTTCATATTCGGAGAAGTACGAAGATGCCCAACGCAATTCAAGACCTTCTTGTCGTCGACGACACCTCATTTCCGTACATATTTGAGCAGAATGTGACCGTGACGCTGAAGTCCGGCCAGGGCTTGATTCGCTGTAACGTCTACCGCCCCAAAAGACCCGAGCCTGTCCCAGTCCTGGTCACATACGGACCCTATGGCAAAGACATACACTACCAAGAGTAAGACCAGACATCAAAACCCACCCCTACTTTCTTCAGTCTAACCGGTCGCAGCTTTCACCCCAAGTCGTTTTCAGAGGTAAACCCACAACATAAATCTACACACTCAGCCTGGGAAACACCAGATCCAGATTTCTGGACCAGTCATGGCTATGCTGTCGTGCGCGCCGATGAGCGGGGATCAGGCCAATCACCCGGCGTGCTTGACACGATGTCGCGGGGGACCAGCGAGGCATTCTTCGATGTTATTGAGTGGGCATCAGAGCAACCATGGTCGACGGGAAAGGTAGGCTTGTTGGGAATCAGTTACTATGCAGGGAGTCAATGGCGGGTGGCTGCACGAAAACCCAAGGGTCTGTCTGCCATCATCCCCTGGGAGGGTATGTCCGACTATTACCGAGACAGGTGCCGCCATGGCGGGATTCTCTCAAATGGGTTCATAAAATTCTGGTGGGATCGCCAGGTCACCACCAACCAGTATGGCAAGCCTGGTAGGAAAGCGAGTAATTGGGGACCTGACACTATTGAGGGTGACCTCCCGGACGAGGAGCTCCGGGCTTCTCGGCAAGACCAGACTATCGACAATCAGAGAAATCGCTACCGCGATGATCCATATTATGCATCGAAGGAGTACGACATGGGCGATATCGAGGTTCCCCTGCTCTCTGTGGGAAATTGGGGCGGCATCTTACTTCACTTAAGGGGAAACTCGGAGGGTTATGTGCATGCTGGTTCCAAGTTCAAGTACCTTCGCATGATTACCGGCAGACATGACCTCCCGTTCTACTACGAAGAGGAAGTCGAGATTCAGCGCAGCTTCTTGGATGCTTTTCTAAAAGGCGAGGACAGAGTCGGTTGGTCTCAAGAAGGCAAGGTGGCGCCCGTGAGTCTGGTCTTGCGAAAAGGCAACGTCGGCTTCAATGACGCTGAAAAGGAAAAAACCTACCCTCGACGAGAGGAAAGCGAATGGCCGATTGCACGCACGAAGTACACCAAATTTTTCCTTACACCTTCCCTGGGTCTGACTTTGAAGGAACCTTCACCGACACAAGCGAAGAGTAAAGTATCATATCGCGCTCTTGGTACTATGGAGAATCCCGAGCTGGTCCAGTTTACTACTGAGCCTTTGACAGAGGAGACTGAGATCACGGGCTACGTCACTGCACATATCAACGTGTCAGTGAGTCCAGGTAAGTACACCAGATTCTCTTTTCCTTTCGTTTATGTGTTTCGGCAGCGTTAGTTGGCTAAGTAAGAGCGTGCTGATCGTATTAATCCGTAAACACTATATTCCTTAGTATCACTTATCTTAAACGGCACTTACTTACTCCAGATATTTGAGTAGATAGTGACGGGCCATCCCCAAGTGATATTGATCTGTTCGTGACGGTGCGGCACATCGGACCGGACGGCAGGGAGATATTTTACACTGGAACCGCAGGGGATCCCGTGCCTCTCACCAAGGGCTGGCTCCGAGTTTCGCTCCGTAAGGTCAACAAAGAGAGCCCAAAACATTGCGAGTGGCTTCCCCATCGTGATTACACAAGTCACGACATCCTGCCTGTGATACAAGGCGAGATATATCCCGTCGATGTCGAGATTTGGCCGACGAATGTTGTAATTGAAAAGGGAGGCAAGCTTGTGTTGGAAGTTGCATCTGGAGATACGCAGGGTTCGGGGATTTTCAGACATGACGACCCAGTGGATAGGTGCGTCTCGGGAATTTTTCTCGAAAGCCCTTGGAAGTAAGTGCTAATGAATTGATGAATACAGATCTCCTGGGATATTCCGAGGCGCAAACCACATATGTTTTGGTCCTAAAGCGATCAACTACGTGACTCTTCCAATCATTCCAAAGAAATAAGTTGCGTTACCTAGTCTAAGATAGTGTGTTTGCATGAAGGGTCAGCTACGATGTTAATTGTATACTTTTCAACAGAATAAAATGCTTGGAAAAAGGGTAGAGTACGGAGGACAAATACTGATTCCTGATAGTGCTTGATGATGTTTCAGTTGCGCTGAGGTCAAAGAGAATGTAGGATGATGACCTGAGCAGGTTCGGCATCTTTAGACATGTAACTTCGGACAAACCAAGCTTGTCTTGTGAGGACGTTGGTGAGGGTCTCTCGATGTCACCTGGGAATAGACACTAAACTATATCGGGTTGAGCTTCAATCACCTTCAGCTGACGCCCGCATGTCTTAGGTACGAATATCGCCACGCTACGGGGTATCTTCCGTTCAGAACTTCCTATGATAAACCCAGTCAACCATAAATTCCGAGTCTAACTCATCGCATCATTCTCACGATGCCGCCGCGACTTGATTCACGCTCAAGTCGGTATCTCTACCCGCGACTGGATCTCGGCGCTCAGACGATCCGTCTCCTGGAACTCTCGCCAGCAGAGTTCTCGGTATTGCCAATACGCTGCCAACTAGTCGAGAAGAAACTCACCTCTTCGCTATCCTACAAAGCATTGTCTTACTCATGGAAAAACGAAGATGTCACCCTAGATGTGGCCATATTCTGCAACTCGAAACTTATTCACGTAAGCGCGAACCTACATGCTGCGCTGCGGCGGCTGAGGTCGCCGAGTGAAATAGTCATGATATGGGTTGATGCGATATGCATCAATCAGCAAGACGATGCTGAGCGCGCCTATCAGGTGGGCATGATGCGGGATATCTACCAAAACAGCAGCGAGGTCTTGATTTGGCTTGGCGAAAGCGGGCCACATGATGACATGGGTGATTATATCTTGTTGGATGAAGGCACGGGCGGCGATGACCTGCGTGGCGCGCTCGATAACCCGAACGTCGTAGAGTGGTTTGGCGATGAAAGAGATATTCCGAAACTGAAAGCATACTTTTCCCCAGCCGCTGAGGAGGAGAGGATGCAAAGATTCGATGATAAACGGTGTGATATTTTCGGCACTTTCTGCGTTTTACATCTTCTCGCTAGCGGGGTTCCCGTCGACAAGATCTGGCATCTGCGACATGTGAGCTACTCGACGAGCATAGTGAACGGATTGAATGCGATCATGAAGAAGGCATGGGTAAGTTCGATGTCTTAATCACTATAATTGCTCGAGGTAACTGGTTGAATTATTGCAGTGGAGGAGGATATGGGTAGTGCAGGAGACAGTCGTGGCGAAGAAGCCGGTGGTATACTACGGCAATATGTGTGCTCCCTGGCGACTGTTTGCTTTGGCGGCCGTCGAATACGATACGAGCCGAGTTCGGAATAACCTAGACGGCATCTTCACACAACTGAAGAGCGGACAGAGTCTGATGCAGTTTACTCATGTCATCATGGAGATTGAATCGACGCGTCGCAGTTGGCAGAAGCTGGAGCCTCTGGTACCCCTCACGCTTCTTCGAAAATTCCGCTCTCGACTAGCTACCGATCCTAGAGACAAGGTATTCGCTGTGCTTGGGCTCATTAGGTCGTGGGGCAGAGAGAGTTCGGGTCAAGCGATGCAGGGTATCACTCCGGATTACGTTACTCGAGACCACGAAATATTCTTCAGAACCACGGTGCTACTGATTAGGAATACACGCTCCCTAGCGGTCCTGGCAGGTACTCTACAGAGGAACGTTAACCAACCTCCAATGCCTTCGTGGGTTACGGATTGGAACTGTCCTCCAACAATCAACGAGCATATAAGATTGAGTAATATCCAGCTATACAGTGCAGCCGAGTATCTGAGTGGCAGAGTTGCGCTCCATGGGCAATCAATTCTAGAGACGCAGGGATATCTCGTAGACGAAGTCGAATACATCGGGAGGGTGCTCGAAAACGGACAGGGCAGAAACAGAACTAAGTTTACCGTTCTCGAATGGCACGAGTCCTTACCATCCGCGTCAGAGCTTAATGAAAGAGAATATATTGAGGGCGGATCCTTGTACACTGCGTTTTGGCGAACTCTGTGTTCGGACCTTGAATTCGTCCAGTATGCTGACAGCTCAGCATATGTTCGGGAATTCCGCCTGCTTTCCGAGTGGGACATTGAAAACGAGGGCTTTGGCCGTTGGCTTGAAGCGGACGAGCGGTCCAATAGGCGGACATCTCTAGTCGGCGGCCTCTGGGTTGAGCCGATGAATTGTAGCATTGAGACGAGGAAAAGAAATGCATTTCAGTACCTTTTGGAGTGCGCCTCTGGAGGGAGACGGTTTTTCAGGACGAAACAGGGCTACATCGGGACGGGGCCGGTTCACATGAAAGCTGGAGACGCGGTGGCGGTGCTGCTAGGCAGTCGAGTTCCCTTTATTCTTCGTGAGGATAAAAGCTCTTCGAGGCGATGCTTCGGCCAAAAGATACAGGTCTTGTTTAGCGAGCAGTCCTTGTACCAAACCGGTAAAGAGGCCAAGGTCCAGAAGGATGAGACGATCCGTTGCTACGACTCACATCAGCACGGTTTCCGTGTTATTGGAGATGCCTATGTCCATGGTATTATGCGAGGAGATGCCGAGCTCACTAGACGGTGGAAAGTAAAGCCTATATACCTTGTCTGAATTTGGCTTTCGGTTTCGACTGCCGACCGTGGTATCATGACGTGGTAAGGCATGTGATGTGATATTATTTACGTTTTATTTAAAGGGCGTTGGTACTAGGGCGCAATAGCAATGACTATAAATCCCGAGTACAAGTCAACAACTTCCATTTATTTTACCGAAGATTAGCCGTCTCTGGTCGCGCGAACTGCACCTTCTTTCAGGTACGTCATTGCCTATTTTCCGCAGTTCACCGAGTCAACCTGTAAGTGAGCCTGGAATAGGCATCAATTCAACAACACTTCGGGCCCATAACAAAGATATGCGACCCCTCACATTGGCGACATATAAGCTTGCTACATCAACAATAGTTCGTGACCGCCGTCTTCTCAGTCAGTTTCAACGTAGTAGCCCACTTTTACATCCAACCACCTCTCGCTGGATACCTCACAGTATTAACGTCAACATCGGCCTCAACTACACTAGACAAATTACAAGAACAATGACGACCATCACGCTCAAATCACCCGCGATAAGCGTCTCGCTCCCAGAGGGCTTCTCAGAAGAGCAATTACTCGCATTTTCTCCTTTCAACGTGAGTTTTCACGACCATTACGCGCTCGGCCTCATAGCATCTCATACCCTACAAGTACTTAAGTAACTAACAAAAGTCATAGAGCTGGCTCAAGACCTTAACAAACTCGCTCTCCCTCCAGCACAGCAACCCGAAACATCCCTTCCACAAGGACCCATATGCGCTGCGGTCCATCACCGTGCAAAGCTACGATCTTTTCGGCGGGAAACGCGTGGGATTCCTGAAGCTGCAAGCCGAAGTCACCAATTCCGCCGGCGAAAAACTACCCGGCGCGATATTCCTGCGTGGACCAAGCGTTGCCATGCTCATGATGCTTATTCCGGACGACGCTGCACATTCACCATCTGGCAAGAATGCAGGGCCGTACGATGAGGAGCGCTACGTGATTCTCACGATCCAACCGCGCATTCCAGCCAGCAGCCTCGCATTCGCCGAATTACCCGCAGGTATGGTGGATGACGGGGACACGGGCGAGTCCGGCGAAGGAAAATTCGCAGGCACGGCCGCGCGCGAGATTTACGAAGAACTAGGCATCGAAATCCCAGCGTCGGAATTGACATGCTTGAGTGATCTAGCGGCGAGTAGTCACGAAGGGGCACCGGGGCGTGAGGGCGAGGAAGAAGGGCTGCCCTCTGCGATGTATCCTTCGGCAGGTGGCTGCGACGAGTACATCCCCATATACATGCACGAGAGACGGGTGCCGCGGGACACATTGAAGGAATGGACGGGCAAGTTGACGGGGCTCCGGGATCACGGCGAGAAGATCACCTTGAAGCTTGTGCCTGTGCGCGATCTGTGGCGTGAGGGTCGGCGAGATGCGAAGGCTCTTGCAGCGTTGGCGCTGTGGGAGGGGTTGAGACGCGAGGGTAAACTACAGGTCAAGCTGTGATGAGGGCTAAATACACCACCACATCACCTATTCGTAGCTCAAACAATTCAACCATGGAAACAGCCAAATTACCTAGAAGTGTGGGTTAAGTCAAGCTGCTATGCGCACGTAATCTTTCGAAGAGCGACGATTGAATTGCTGTAAATCTATACTTATCTATCTGTATTTTTCATACAGAGCTATTTCTTTCAGCGCTTCCTCGACTCTCGCCACGATTTCGGCGTCGTATAAATCTTCTGGCTGCTGGTCGCCGCGAAGAATCAATTTGCTATGGCGTGAGCCTTCTTCCTTTGTCATCAGGACGAGGTCGCTTAGCTTCAAGTTCGAAGATTTTTGCTCGTGCTTTCCTTTGCCGACTTTGATTAGGATCGAGCTCGTGGGCTTTCGCCACCGAGTCAGAACCAGTCGCGTGGTGAGGCCGGTGATGACACTGCGACCCTTGTAAATCTCTTCTGACAAGAATGCGATATCGCCCGTTGTGATGGGCGTCTTCAAACCCACAGAGATGCTAGGATCACCACCTTGCTGATGCCGCAGCACCTTCTCTTCGCCTCCTTGTACTGAGGCGAGCAGGCCTTCGTACATCTTCTCGCGCCCCTTGGCGGGTAAATAGTCGTGTGGGTAACCTGTTCGAGATTAGCAAGCAGGGGGCGGCAGCCGGGGAAAGGTAGATTGTAGTACCTGTGATAGCTAGTATAACGTGATTTGCAACAGTGTATCCAAAGACTGCAGGTATCGTGCCCAAGACAGGTAATATTCTAACTCTAAAATCGGGTAGAACGCCCAGATCACCGACCTTGCCCTTTTTAAACTCGTCTTCGGGTAGGGGAAGCAGCTCTGCCTTCCCCTCTGCAGTCTTTTCTGTCGAATAGACGGTCGGTATCCCCTTGGTGACACCCATCAGTTTCAATCGCCTGCGCGTGGATCTCGACAGTCGATCTTCAGTACTCGACCCAATGTCACCGACAACGATGCGAGTCGGGTCGCTCTTGCAGCCGGCGCCCATGGCCGAGATGACTGGCAACTTGTGATCGTGGCAGTACTTCAATAGGGCCACTTTAGTGTCAATGTTGTCAATGGCATCAATGATAAAATCAGGCTTCTGGCCTGTCTCCTGCCAGGGTCCGAGCAGGCGCTCCGCGGCCTGGTCCCAGAACTTTTCCTGACACAAATCGAAGTGCACCCATGGCGTGATGGCCAACAGCCGCCGCTGCAGGCAGTGCACCTTGGGAATGCCGACATCGGCGAGCGTCGCGACGGCGTGCCTGTTCAGTGAACTCAGCGTCACCTGGTCGAAATCTATCAGCCGGATACGCGAGACTCCCGACCGCGCCAGCGCAACGGTGGCGTGAGAACCGACGCCTCCGCAGCCCACTACTATCACGAAGGAACCCCGCAGCTTGTCGAGGCCATCGGGCCCAAGGAAGACGCGATTCCGGGCAAGCTGTTCGAGGATCAGCTCATCGTCGTAGTCACCGGCGCGGGCGCGGCGCGCGAGCATCTCGTTTCGCATGTCCTCTTTATCGGCTCCGGAGGCACCACCGAAGCTGTCAAGCTATCTCTTGCGCGGGTCAGTCAACCGTCTCGTTGCGTAGTAGTAAGTGCGTAGTTCATGAAGAGACAGAGAGAGAGAGAGAGATGCAACCCACCGGTCGGAATGCCTCGTCCTCGTCGGCAAGAGACTCGATAGAATCCTTGAGCGCGTAGAGACGCTGTCTCCGCTGCAATCGCTGGTAGCCTAGGATCGTGCCCGCGACCACGGCGCCAGACGCAATGGCCGTCGCCGCCAGCTGGGCCTGCGGGTTGGTGCGAGCGAGGGTGCTCGCTCGCTCGAGGAACGACGCCATGTTTTATGATTGTCTCTTTCTATGCTGTCAATCCTGTCTCCTATACCCGGATCGACATGTTATTCATGCGTGGTCAAAGGCGAAATCAGTTACTGGTGTTTGGCAATGAGTTTGTAGTTCGCCCAAGCACTTTGGCGGTGACGAGATTTACTTAGGTAAGACAGAAACAGTATCTCTATACAGTATCCGTGTTTGCGCACAGTATCTAGTCTCAGTAGTCGTCCGGAGGTTCTTACGTCGTACACACAATTCATTAAGGTGTTTGGGTGTTTCAAGTTCTTTAGCTGTAAAATCAAAAGGCCGCTAGCAAAGGTTATCTTGGTGGTAACCTGGCCAATTAGAAGCTGCCCTCAGCAGCCCAGTTGATGGTTTTAGGAAACCACCAAGGGGCAGATCGTCACTAACTAGAGATCGACCAATAGTAGTCCAACCACGAACTCAATTACCGCACCTGGCATATAGACCAAGACAGCATCAAATATCTGCAGTAGAGGTCAATTAAGATGCCCTCGGCTTCGCTCTACAAGCTCTTGAGAGCTGGCAGTGACCACTTACACGGAGAGAAAACTTCTAACAAGTCTATAGCAGGCACAATAAGTGTATTTATATAATTCACATCCGAAGACAACACGGTAGGGAGATGCTGAGGTTAGGAATTACACCTCTACTAATAGCCGAAGCAGCGTTTCTCTCCACTATGTGAAGATAGGTCAAGCATTGAATCAGATTAATAATACAATGAAGAGTCCTTGCGTCGGCTGCATACATATAGATATATATAATTACATACTAATCAGGTGAAACTTCAACCTTCATACGCCACGCCACGCCCAGCATGTGTGAGCACAAGCCAGAACTCGTTGCAACTAGGTTCAGGAAGATTGTCTGTTTCAAACTATATTCTCGACCGGTTCGAACTGTGCTGAGGCATCTTAGTGAGCGCACTGTATATCTATATATAAGGGCCGAAAAGCACTGGACAAGCCGCCCGCTGCCGTCGAAACTCTCAACCCACCAACACTTTCTCATTCCTTTACTTTTCGCAATTATTGTCGCGCAAACACGACGCCATGAATTTGTGATAACGCTCAACGAGTTATATTTGGCTGACACGCCTACTCTAACTTGACAAATACCTCGAATCGTTTAGTGGCTAAACCGGCAACACCTCCGACCTTTTTCACATGCTATTAGCTCTCTGAGCATCTTGATCGAAGCTTCTCGGCCAATTAGTCAGTCACGAGGAAGCTTACTATTACAAACTTTATCTACACAGCGAGCAATGGCCACGGAAGCACAATCAGACCATATTGAGGAGACGATTGGGGACACTCTCCCTCCATATCCCATCCGCAGGAATGAACGGGAGCCAGGACCTGCGATGAGCGGATGGTGGTATTGGGACCATCCACAGCCCATGACAATACGTTTTAGGTATTGCCCTGACCCCATGCAAGATTGGAGGGCTCAGGATTGGGTGGCTATACTCTCTGTTAAGTGTGGCGATGTCCCTCGCCTCATGCGCGAAGGGTTTCATTGGGATAGCACGAACGTACTCAACGAAGATGGATTTATTACTCCAGCCGACCGCTTTGTCCGACAAGACGGAAACCAGTGGAACTGCATGAGGCATTACTACCTTGCAGACCTACATGACCCGCGGCGCTGGATCGCAAACATCGAAATACTCGCGTTGCGTGAAGAAACCTTATGCCGGTTTGACCTAGACCGACTATTGTTACCAGAAAGAATTCAATGGGGATTGGCTAGTAGTCAATTTGCACATCCTATATATCGATATTGTCACGGTCAGCCTCAATATTGTTTCAATGTCGTGTACAGTGGCCAGCCTATGGAAGGACACTGGCCTTGGCCAAGAAATCATTACGACCATCACAAGGACTATATACACGGCTCGGAGAATGGCTTAATATGAGAATAATATTCTCTGAGCGCAGAGACTCTTGACTATCCTGAAGACTCCCTTACGCTCCTGGCAGTCAGTCGGTCTCCATATCGAAACAACCATCTATCTTAGTGGACCAAAGAGTGGCTTAGCTAAAGGAGAGGATATGTATGAGGATTTAGGAGGGGGCTACAAAAGGAGAACAACAAGGACACACGCACGTTCAGAAGATGCACTTAATTTTCAATGAATTTAACGATCCTATCTCGTAATCACCGAATTCCCGAACTTAATGTGAGACTCCAAGGCCTGAAGGCCTCAGGTAGTGTAGGTGTACCCTGCATCATGGGTTCATGCCTATGGTATGATGAATACGAATACGAAGGTATTTGCAGTTCGCGGGGCTTTGCATAAGTGACGGTCAGTCTGCATCTAGGTTCCTGTACAACCCAGATGTTCTTTGTATTGTTTGTTCTATAGTACCTAAGAATTGTAGACGAAGATATGGTAGTAGTAGTCTGGATATGCCACGAGACAGAGCAGCGTGTAAGGTTCGAGTCGGCATCTCCTTGTAAATGAGGAAGAAAATTTTTGGGGCAAGATAAATTCTTGGCCTCAGGTTTCTGCAACATGAATGGACCTGTGATTGGAACCAGAGTGACGACGAGCTTTAGCTTCTCAGTATTATTGTCTGTCTATTATATGTTGTCAAGGAATTGCGGGTAAAGCCGAATCAGATATCCTGATACTCAATATGCGAGTTCCACCGGCCAAATTTGCAATAAGTCGAAGGGTCTGGGGCTTCGTTAGGTTATGGTGATAAGTTTTGGACCTTCAGGCTCGGCGGATGAGTAGAAATGGTTATAGGGAGGAAAGAGTCGGCTTTAACTTAGGCTGGGTTCGGTAACTTGCTAGATGCCCATAGTCTTATTATTCCCCCCCCCCCCCCCCCCCCCCCCGAGTAACGAGCCTTTGGTACAAGGGGGGATTGTCGTAATGTTGTATATCATGAATAACCGTCCGAAAGCAAATAGTGGTCCCCGTTTACATCTGCGTTATTTCAAGTTATATGTAAATGAACATTTGAGCTGGCGGGATGTGGTGCCCCTGATCAGCGCTGCGTGCGTTTGAATAATCGCGGGCGGGTACCAGGCGAGTTTTGTATACACTCCTTGATTTCTAACCCTTCAAAGCAAAAGGCCTGCTAAAAGGCACTGCTACAGTTTACCTAGAGGAGAGGAGAAGGGAAATGCGCGGACATGTTGCGCTCCAAAACGACGCCGTTGACGCGCACAGCGCTCAACGGCTATATATACGACCCACAGTAGTGTGACAGGACAATACCGATTTAGCTTGAAGGCTCCCCAGTGAGACTCGATCTTGTGTCAGTCGTCCGTCGCGAGGCTGAGGTAGTAATATAGAAAACCTGCAGAACTCACAGAAATCTGCCACTTGTGTCTAGACACGACCAAGCAGAGACGAACACATCCGAGCGGGTATGGCTTAAGGAAGACCTGCGCTAAAAGGATTGAAACACAAGGTAGTCGGAATATTCAGATGCGGCAGAGTTCGTCACCTCGTTCCCTGCGGAAGGTGTCAAGGGTTGTGACCCTACGGAATTGTCTCGCACAGTACCGTTCATGGGGGAGGGATGTGGCACAGAAGGAGAAGCGGAAGTACTCATCGTCACCGCTTTAAGTGAAGCGATAGGCGGTGGCGTTTCGTCGCGAGGTCCCTCATTGGAATATGCAGAACTCTGGTCATGTTCTTCGTCGTATTCCAATAATTTGTACTCGTAGTACACTTGTCCTCCCTTGCTATTTGCTGACCTGAGAATATAATGGGTGTACGTCGACTCGGCATCGCCACCCGCGTCCCGTAAGATGCGGAGGCATTTCTCGTATCCGTTTGCCGCTGCAAGGTGTATAGGTTGGAATGATATTGCCTCACCTTCACTCGACTTGTTGATGTCTGCCCCATATGTGATTAATTCCTGCAGACAGTCGGGATAATCACAAACAGCAGCGAAATGGGCGGAGGTTAGTCCGGGCGTCGTATTTGTGGTAGCGTTGGGATCAGCTCCAGCTTGCAGCAGCGCCCTTGAGACTTCCGCGTGTCCCAGGCGACATGCTGCATGCAAAGGGTTCATGCCGATCTTGTCTTCCATCAACAATTTCGCTGCACCGTTTTGCATGAGATATTCGACTTCAAGGGCTGAGCCGGCGCACACTGCATGCCAAAGAACCGTCCTGCCCAGTTCATCTACATATTTACCTGGATAATTGAATTGATGCTCATAGGAGAGGAAATTCTCCATGATGTATAGGTTTGTTGGGGACGTAGGTGAACCACTAGCAGCCAGCCGGTGTAATGGTGTTTCGCCAGCGTGGTTGCTCAAGGTCCAAGAGATAAAACCACGAACGTTCTCTAAAATCTCAATAAGAGCCATAATCTCATCTCCGACAGCCATAGACACGTGAGAAACAGCCAGGTGAAGGGGACTTTCTAGAAGGGGGTTGTTTCTATCATTCAGCAGAATTGCGTATGATGACATGTGTTTCTGAATGGCGTATTCAATCAGCCATTTCATTGTGACGAAGCGGCCGAATAGAGCAGCAAGATGAACTGGCGACCACCCCTGAAGTGTCTTCTTGTAGAAGTCCACTCCGTTGTTGAGAAGTGTACGAACAACCTCTATATGCCCTCCTACTACCGCCCAATGGATAGGTTGGAACCCATTAAATTTTATCGAATTTGCTGAATATGGTTGCTCTGGAAGCCAGTTAAGACAATTGAGATCATGGTAGATTAGCTCCAAAACCTCCTGAGTATGCCCGTTTTTGCAGGCACGTAACAATTTCGTTACGATTTCGCCTGCTCCTTGTATCTCTAAGTCTTCCAGGTCTTTGGCTGGAGGATGGTCCCAAATGGTACGAATCTTTAATCGCCGTTCGCCCACCAAGGTCAGATGTGCGAGATCAAGATAGTAATCAATGGAGTTTGGCATAGTGATATCCTCCATTAATCTCTCAATGCTCAGCGGTTTTTCTATATGTATTATTTCGATCTTAGTCGATGGTTCGAAAGGTGGCAGTTCTTTCATTAGTAGTAGCCGAGAATGGTTTTCAGGCTGCTCAGATATACTTAGCCCCTTCTGAGATAGGTCAAACCCGAATGTGTATGGCCACTTTAACGGCGTGATGGTATGATCTTCCGAGCCAGAAAGCTCCTTGGATGCGGCCTTGGGACTGCCGGACAATTCGATGGCGGACGAGGCCTTAATAAAGTAGTAAGTTCTTCCATGTACCGTAGTCTCTTCTGCTCGAATCTGAATTCGTTGGTTCTTCCCGGTCTCTTCCCATGGGTGCTCCAGCCAGTCTGGAGACCTCGGTGGTGGTGGTGATGGTGGCATATTCTCATCTGCCGAAGACAAATATCCATTTACCGATGTTACTGTCTGACGAAGGGGTTCCCCGGTCGATGGTCGCTGTAAATGCCATACCACCCAAGCCCCGCCGGGTTTTCTTCGCAGCCCAACAGCAAAATCCACAGTAGCTGCAATCGTGGGAGCAAAAAACCTGAATAAACCAACAATTCGATTCGAAGGGGAGGGCATTGTTCGAAGAGTGGCAGCCTCTTCATCCCAGTACTTTTCAGGCCATACTTTGGTAACATGACATGAGGAACGGTGTTCTTGTGGCTCTGGGGAATGCAGAAGGTTACTGAAGGAGACCATGAAATCAGGGACTGCGTAAATGGGCTTCTGTTTAACAAACACCATCTCAAATGAACCCTGGCCGTGGCTTGGATCGAAAGAAGGAGTGGCCATGCGCTTCACAATATGCGGGTCAACCCGAGCAAATTGATCACCATAGAGCCTCCTGATCTGTATTGCAGGACTTCGGTACGCTTCGTCGCTGCGCCGAATAGCGCACTCTAGAACAGCATCGTACTCATCCTGGATGTCGTTACCTTCCCAATCGCGGCACTGGACAAGAAAAAGCGATAATTGTAATCCCTGATTTGTTATACTCCAGGCGGTGCTCCCTCGGGAAACCGACGGGGGCATTGGCCGGTAGTTGCCAACGTCGGAAAAATGTAGAGGCGTTTCAGCAAGAAGTCCAGAAAGTACCTCATTAGAGCCCGCTTCAGGTACCTTCCAAGCAAATATGGAATGATCATTCGAGCTCCTTAATATTTCCTCTTGTAGTCGTATAAAAGCCTTCGTCCCTTCTCCATAGAGCAAAGGCATGTTGACGTCAAAAAGGCCCATGAGACAGTAAGCCGCATCCTCGAGGCGGGTTGTTCTCCGCTGCGATGCCCATCTCATCCGTGCCGCAATACTTATCTCGTTTGGCTGGATGACGCCCTCAAGGATTCTAACGTCTATTCCCGTGATTTCAGCAAGTGAACCGCGCACATCTTCGTCGTGGGCCTTGCTGCCAAGGTATCCCCAGTCCCCTCCATAGAACATAACATCTTCCGGGGCAATGAGCTCTTGTAAAGTCCATCCACGTGTAAACCAACGGCTGTCCTGAGACAATAAAGAGAACAAGCCGCCCTTGCTATCGTGGTAACCATGCTTCACATCTTCCATATAGGCATAGCAGATTGACGCTTTCTTGTACCATCTAAACATGGAGTTGATAGCCTCAGATAGCTCGGCGCTGCTGGTCTTGTCGATGCAGCACGTGTCTACCCATATGTAATTGTATCCATGCTCAGCCGCCAAAGCCGCAGCTTTGCGTATCTTGTTAAAACCTTTCTTGCTCTGAATCGTTAATGCTGTTTGCGAGACTGCCCGAGACCACTGTCTGCGACTCAGAGCCTGCATATCCTGAAATGTAACCTCGTCCTTACCCCAGGTATGAGACAGTATTGCATATCTCGGAGCCGATTCTTCGGCAACCTCGACCAGTTCCGGCCTGTCGAGCTTGTCTGTATTGAGCAGCCACATGTTTATATCCCACTATCGGGTCGGGTCATATATCATATCGGCTGAAGAAGGGAATGATATAGAAGAGGAAATGAGAGGGAGAAAAAAGAAAGTAATGAAGAGAGAAAAAAATAATACCAAAAAGCTGTGCAGCCTTACTACCAAGAAGTCAGCTTGATCCAGCAGCCACAGTAGGTGGGGTAGCCACGGATCCGACTTCATTGGGTTAGTTGGGGTCAGATGAAGACTGCGCCATAGACTGATTTGCACAGATTGGATACAGGCAGACATGGCTGATTGATAAACACATCACTAATCACGAGTCAAACTCATTGATGACAGCGAGGCTACATGATGTATATACCTGAAGGCGTATCTAGGCGCGGTGAAGAAATTGGATAAAGCCCCAAGATATACTTATGTAGTCTTCACCACTTGATGACTAAGCTAGCCCCTTTCCCCCCTGTTACTATGCTTCAACGTCTGCAACTGACCTTCGATCTTTGGAAGAGGCTTATACTCATGAGTAGTCGAACTACGTTGGAGATCACTGAGAGATGGAGTCCATATAATGAAGCAGATTCGCAGTTCCTATCAGTGAGTCAGTCAATTGCAGAGGTGATGCACACAGCAGGCAATTGGCATAGAGTAGCTAATCGAGCTATTCAGGAGTAATCAACCCAATTGGTTTACCCTCGCTTTCTTTTTGTGTGCTCTTGAATTCTGATCTTTCATTACTATATGTCCTCGTGCCTTTGGATTAACTGGAGGGGAACAAGCTGTCGCCAATGGCTATAGTTTAAATAGTGTTCAACTCAGCCAACAGTTTAATATTGTCAGTCATTATATATCACTAATTGAGGGGAGTTTAATATTCTTGCATTGTCGTTGTAGCCTAGGCATAGGTAATATAAACGCCATGAGCGCTGACGCAATATATTAGCAATATAAAGTAAAAACCAGTAGTGATGCCGTTCCAGCGACAAATACCTGTAGGAACGAAGAAAAGCCGCTATTACCATCTCCATGCTGAAACTATTCTACAAAAGCGTGACTATAATTTTGCCATAGCCATAATGTTGGTCATTCCGGGGGCATTCTGTGGGAAACGAGAGTTGAAGCCAACAACATCCCTCACTTTCGCGAAAGTCTGACGGGAAAGCATCAGCTTCTGGGTGGGGACCGACCACTGCAATATCGTTAGTTAACCACCGTATCTACACGAGTCATTCGTAACCTGGAGGTATGTAAAGCTCCATGTACGGCATCCTAACTTGAAAGCAGTAGCTTTGATGTTTCCCAGACGCTACAAGGATCCTTTTATATCTCCTGAAATAATTACTCACCTCAACTCCCTCCGAACAAGGTGGTGTAGTCAGAGAACCCGAATAGCGTTGAAACTCTGTGGTTGCCAGCAAAGCATTCAGTTCAGTCATGCTGAAAGCTGATGTTTTTGTTGCGGCACCCGGCGTGGCAATGTCGTCGATAGAGGAGAAGATAGTCTCGAGCATAGCCGAAGAGGTGCTCCGAGGCAGGAGAATCCGGGTAGAGTTCAGAGGCGCCGAGTCAACGAGGTCGATGTAAATCCCGATCACGGCTAATTGCGTTTCGTGCGAGAAAACCATGTGCATTTCCACTAGAGTTACTGTCAGTTTGCGAGCCGAGTAGGACCTTATTATTGACTCAGCGTACTAGGCATGCTGACACCATTGTCAATGTGTTCGCTTGGGTGATGAAAGTGGAATTGCAGGAGCTCGTAGTCCAGACCGTCGAGCTCGAGCGTGCCACCAAGACCCTCCATCACCACTTCTATAGTACTTCCAAGATTCTCGAATGTCGCGCCTTCGGATACAGTATCGGGAAGAGAAACAGTGAGATTGCTGCCCGGTACAAGCGTGAAGGACCCTGTTACCATGTCGATAGGCGACTGATTTGAACCGGTTGCACATATAGCGTTTTCAGGGCTAAGATGATGCCACATCAAGGGCCCTCCTGTGCCAATATAACCAAATGTAGCGAGAGGCACACTCTCTTCATCTCCTGCTCGTCGATCTAGATGTGTCCGCGAACCACAAAATCCGAATACCGGCGAGATGGCCGCGGCAAGGAGTAGTAGTCTTCTCGATGATAAGACAGCCATTGTGAAGAGAAAAAGTGAGTAGCGGTGGTACAATTAGCGGTATAGCGCGTGGATATATAATGAAATATCGAGGTCTTTTGGGGAAGAAGAGTCTATGACTGCTCAGCAGCTTTACGATATTATATAAGATTGACTTAAAAGACACATAAAGTATAGGGAACAACAAAAACACGAAAATGGGACAAAGGGTAGACACTCGCTGACTCATGTGTAATGGAATTCGTGGGACGATACGGCGAATATATCTTTCATACTGTAAGGCATAGACATTGTGATAGACGCCCAACTTAGGCATAGTGTTACCACATCCTAACAGCATCTTGGCGTTTCTTCACGCGATTCTGAAGCTGCTTGGCTACCACAAGGGATGAACATTCATAACAGCCAAGAGAGGCGCGAAGTGCTGCTTTCATGACATAGCTGCCTTGGCCTTCTCCCTGCCGTCTTGGGTCGGTGCATCGCGGGCGTTTTGATTTGGTCGCTGACTAGCGGTAGTTAGTTATGTAGGCTAGTCCTCCGACCCGTACGACGTAGTTAGTATTAAGATTGAACTTTAGTAACACCAAGAGAGCATAATAAGAAGCTAGTAACAATATCGTTCGATTTCTTCCCGTTTCAGCAACAATTGGTAAGGAATAAGAGGGGCTGTTAAATTCGTAACGGCCAAGCTGCCAATTGTGTCCCCTAACGTTGGACTAGCCAAGCCCGCTTCAGTGACAGCCACGTTGCCTGCCAGGACCGTCGTCTGAAGGGGTCCTTGGCTCTAGCGTACCAAGAACTTGGGACATGGTATAAACTTTTATATCCCCTCTAAGATCATTCACCAGGTAGGTATATGAAATGAGATGAGATGGAACCAGTCAGTCGCTCTCCTGAGGGGATATCTCGAACTGCCGATTTTATTACACATATGACGATTTACGACCAACTCTGAGGACCACGTGCGACTATGTCAACTGTCGTATAAGTACGTATAGCATCGTAATCCTTACTGATTAGGTGACGGTATTTTCAATCACATGTAGTGGGACATAAGGCATTTAACCGATTCCTTAATCGAAATGTCTGCTACAGCAGTAATAGGTTAGTAGTGCCTCGGGCTAGCGTGAAAGGATGCGATAGAGTCTTCCTACCCTAGTTACACTGCGAAGTAACTGATGCACAGATGCCCGCCGTTTCACTCGTCATGGTCTCACCATCAGAACCGGAGTCGGCAACACGTAAATCGGCCGGGTAATTAAGGGAAGAGAGCTTCAAAAGAATACCCTGCTGACAACTTCCTAACTATGCCCTCGTCTTGAAGTAGTAATAGTGGAAATAAGGAGCGTGAATATGAGACTAAGAACATAGATTTTAAACTCGAAAACGGGTATATGTGCCAAACCAAACCACTCTGGCTATACCATACGAACCACTAGATAATAGCCAACCCGAATCGCAACCAAAGAGACGCCACATGAACCCACGCACCTACGTAGCTTCCCCATGATCCGTACGCTTTATTTTCAAACCATGTACCCATCCATAAATGAGTTTCCCTTCTCAGCCCTCTTATACGCCAAAGGCAGTCCTTTACTTCAACGAGCCAAAGCCCTGCCCTCTTCCCTCGCTGTCCTTGACCCTAAGCCCAACAAGCCGTTTGCGCATGCCTCCGGGGTATTTATTCGCATCGCTCTCAACCAAGCGCTTCCCTTCAACGACCAGGAGCTGCCCATGTCTGAACTTCTCCTGCGGACGAACAGCACCTAACGCAACGCCCCCATCATCACCATCACCCGAGACACTAACACCGCAACAATGAGTCCCTTCGGCCTCGGCAATGTCTTTCCCCATCCCGGTCGCTTGGATACCCTCCCAAAGCCTCGCCTTGTTACGCAGATAACTCCGATAGAAGCGCCTGTTGATCGCGGCCGCGGCGCGTAGGTCCCGAGGATTGTCTAACAGGCTCAGTATCTTGAAGAAGCATACGTCATCGTCATCGTGACGACCACCACCATCACCACCACCATGTATAGCGCCGTCATTCCCGCGCAGCAACACAGTAGAGCCGCCGTGATGATGGTGATAGTGGTCGTGATCTCCGGGTGCATACCTCTGTGGCGCGGCGATCTTGAACAACTGCTCGTACATGCCACCGCTGTTGTGATTCTGATTCTGGTTATTCTGCGCGCCGCTCTGTCGCGGGCTCCTATTCTTAGACAAAGCCCAGCCGTGCTTGCCCGATACCTCGTACAGCGTGAGCCCCGAGACACTCTCGTATATGTCCCTTATGGCAGCTCGGAAGGCCGGCGCAAAGTCGCAGATGCCGCCGTGGTTTTGGGGCGGGCTGGTCACTAGACAGAGAGCGTTGACCATCTCCCACAGACTCTGGGTTTGAGGAGCTTGGATGTGGGAGAACGCCTGCGATTGAAGGACCGTAGGGAGCATCCCGAGCTCGGCGAGTGTTTTCACATACCAGCCTAGGTTTTGTGCGTCACATGAGCGGCCCCCTTTGGGGCAGCGAAGACCACTCGATGCATTCGCGTCATCGGTATCGGTGCTAGGCGTGGGTTTTGTGTGCGTTGTAGGGTAGAGATACTCGTTCATGGTTATCCTGCATTGCTCGTAGATTTGCTCGATCTGTATCATCGGAGTCAGCGTGCGGACATGTCTTCTAATTCAAAGCCTGTGGGTAGTGATGGTACCTTGGCACGACGCACTGCGGCGATTTTCTTCTCGACTTTAGGCGGCCACGAATGACATGGGCCCGTCATGCCCAAGATAGCGATTCGAGATAGGTGGGTAAAGTTCTCAGATAGTCCAAAGACGTAACAGATGAGCAAGACTTCGCCGAGCATATCATCTGTTGCATGATCCCGCCAGTAAGGCAACCACAGGTGCTCAACGGCTAATTCGAGAGGCGACGTGCATCGGTATCGTAGACAAGCCTCCGCAATAGCAACGAACTGATGGAACGGGACGTCCCTCGGTACCCTGTCGTTGTGGTTATGAGCTGCGTGCAGCAATATCTCGAGAGATTTTTGTGTGTTCAGTTCGGTCAGCGGCATGCGGTATAACATGACTTCGTTGCCATCCGCACAGACATGTTTCGATGGAGGCAGCGGCAGACTGCGTCGAATATCATCGTCCAGCTCGGCACGGAAGTGCGCGTTGAACATATGACCGAAAATGGGCGACGATGTTTCTCTTAGGCAATGCGATGCTACCCGGAACCGAAGGACGGGATGCTCCTCGCTCTCCATATTAGTAAACTCCAGCATAACATCGCCTGTCGGAGATATACAACGCTCGATAATCGTTCTGCTTTGCGGTATGCCCGAGGTTCCCAGAAGTGACTGCACCTTGGTCAAATCTTTCTTGATCTCGTCGTAATTACGGAAACGCACGTCATACTTGGGGAAGAAGTCCAGATCCGCCGACATCATCTTGGAAATGCTTGCATTACGCATATGGTAGATGGTGTTGTGACGGGCAGCTTTGTCCGTACATATTCTTTCAAACCCCTCGGGAGTCGCATCCTTGTCGTACGCATTATATGTTTCCTGCAAGGAAGTCCGCAATGCCTTGGCCAGAAGCTCAACGGTGGTCTGCCATTCTCGAGCTGCCTGTTGGCATTGGTCACCAGAGCCACCGAGTCGCAACGAGGAATCGACCCGACTGCTAGAGCTCTGCGTCGAGGAACCTGTTTCTATGGGAACTAAGTTCAGGGTGTCGAAAGACAGATCTCTCTGGTATTCCGCCCTGGCTGGCGTGAGAGTCGTAGGACTGACAACCGACGATTCTCTCCTTGGCGGCTGTGGGTTAATCAGCGACTTACAGCATTCGAGGCATCTTTCCCTGTGCTTGATGTATTCGTCCCAAGCCGAGTCCACATGACTGATGTTCTTAGCCGCGCCCTTAATCTTCGATGTGTATTTCTGCAATTGGCGGACATTGTTGGCTACAAGGGGGTCGGCGAATGACGGTATGCTGCCGGGGAAGGTATTCGCATCCGAGTTCGCTGGCCTTTTACTGCTACTCTATGATATAGGTGTTAATATCGGCCCTGTTGGAGATGATATACGGCCGAGATAGCCACAATCCACTTGCACTCACGGTGAAAGCCGTCGCGAAAGACCATTTCTTGCCTTCTTTAGCAACGGACGATATGTCGGATGTACTGCGACGGCTTCTTTTTCCGAGGCTCAGCCCGCCATCAGTGCCAGACTGGCGAGGCGACATGATAGGCAATTGCTATGCTGGTGTGGTGCTGGGTCTTAAACCAGAGCACGACTGTCACTGATGATCATGATAGCTTGTCTGGGGCAGCGCGGGATCGCGTGTAACAACGATACAGGCCTCACGCTTACAATTGATTCTCTGCAGCACGCCGCCTGCTGTCTTACTGCCTTGGCATTGGGTACGTACCGACTCACGAGGCTGATGCGAGCTTCGAGTATGAGTCTGGTGGCAAAAAACATTGGCGTGTCTGCCCAGGAAGGGGGGGGGGATTTCAGCCATGCGCCGTCCTGATGTCATCCTGGCCTCAGCTATGATTGAGGCAGCCTTCTGCCTTACCGTCCCATGTGCGGCCTTGCTTTGGCTATATATGTCTAGTGATGGTGTGTCTATTGATAGTACTATGTAGAGCTCTGTACATCCCCTTTCGGGTAACTGCGCCGGCAAATCGATGACTTGTAGCTGAGATGATGGCGGGGTTCATCCTCGCTTAGTCCTTGCGATGTCTCATTCTCCCAAGCTGACGGCAGTGCAATGTGGCGTCTCGCTCTCTTGTAATCGAATCCTCAACTGTAGAGGGCGGGGATCCCTGTATCATTCTCCCGTGTTCACACCCTCACTACCGAAGCTGCTGGGACGTAATAGGATTTAATCCATTTTTGTCTTTATTTCTTTTTGTCCCTATGCATTGTCATGTGTCTATTGAGCGTCTATGTTTGTCACCGTGAACGTTGAACCGACCGAATTGTCTCCCAGAGCCTTTAGAGGTCTGTAAATCCACAGCGCCGATATCACTTCACTAATTTTCCCTATCCATGAAAATGCCCTGATCCTTTCGAAATATTGACATGCCCGCAAACATACAATGGCATATGATATATAACCCGGTAAGCACCTAGTAGTTGTTCTTCCCTTGCTTTCTTCTAATCAGACCTGTACAACACTATAAAAATAGCTCCCAGCACGGGACTTCTGTTTAAAAAAGGATAAATCTCATGTTCACGGGCCCAGATTGAAGCAGTGCTGGCAAAGCTAGTCAACCGGGGCAGTAAGCTCGAGCGAGGCTTCTCGACAATTCGCTCGTGCGCTCTTGACTTTTGCTGACGATGCTAACGCTCATATTCTGGCAACCCTCTAGTTGCCTATGCGTTGGTATGTCTCGATAGTCATAAGTCTCAGGGAGAGTGCCTGGGATACGCCGAGATGTCTCGCTGGTAAAAACAGGCCTGGGATTTTCTCCGCTTGAGCGCTTGATCGATTTACCTGACCGAAATATTCTGCCTAGTGAGATCGCACGTGTAGGTTTACCAAACAAGCAAGTTTAGATCATGTCCAATGGAGCTCCATC
This sequence comes from Xylaria sp. FL0064, assembly GCA_022593225.1. Lineage (NCBI taxonomy): Eukaryota > Fungi > Ascomycota > Sordariomycetes > Xylariales > Xylariaceae > Xylaria > Xylaria sp. FL0064. The sequence continues at coordinate 247,769 of JAJKLE010000040.1, read as the reverse complement.
ATGTGAACACGTATTGAGTTGTGTAGGACAGGCCAACTACCATCCGCGGCCATATCCAAGCGATGGACACAAATGGTCGAATATCGAAGGGCGTAGGATAGCGCGAACCGATTAGCCGCCTTTTCTGTCCGCATCATTCTTAGGTGGTTGTTCGCTCTGAGACAAACCCTCGCTACGCCCTTTCAGGTCGTTTACCCTCTTTCGTCCGCGAGGTTTTTGCCATGCACCATTCGTACCAGCATTATCACTTTCACTCTTTGCGCTGCGTATGTGTCCATTTTCTCTAATTAAACCATTGATTCTAGGGTTTGAATGCGAGGATGTTTCAGCCTCTAGCGCCAGGGGCTCAGCTAAAGGCTTAGACTGAAGCTTGCCGAATTCCCATGCAGCCTCATGCCGTCTTTGATTTGAATACATCGTACGGCTAGAGCTTTCCCCTGAAGATAGCTCCAGCTTTCGAGTCAAATTAGGAGAGGGGCTCTTAGTTTCATAGACGGGCGATAGATGACGCAAGTCATTTGCTTGTAGGCTGGTTTCTGTGGCCAAATCTAACTGAGCAATAAGAGGGCTGGGTGCTGATCGCGGGAATCGTTGCATAGTAGGCGGTAGCCTCCCTGGAGGAGCCGCATGGCCGACCGGGAACGCGCCCATAGGCCAGGCCGCGACTTGAAGAGTACCCTCTGTGTTAAGAGTTACTGCATCATTTGTGAAGTAAGGTCCGGTATGCGGTGGAGTCATGGGGCCGGACGGATGTGTAGTTCCGTTAACAATTACCGGTTGGTCGGACACTGGTGAATTAGCTTTTCGAGGTGTCGTAGATTGATCCGACACGGAACTGGGCTGTGACATGATGGAAGCAGAACCCTGGTGAATGTGGAGCGGATTTTCGTACCCGGTTAAATCAGATGCAATGACGGGCTCGCCATACCAAGCTGGCTTCGGTGGACTGTTGATCGGAGGTCTCGACTGGGATCCATTAACTACCAGGGGTGCAGTTTCGCGGTTCAGGGGTTTTGGCGAAAAAGTAGTTGTGCTAAGCGATGTAGAGCTGACGCTTCTTGGATAAGCTGTTTCTTGGCCGGTGGGTGACGGTGATCGCGACCTTGTAGAGATGCCATCAGGCACAGTTTGTGCAAATGCATCAGAAGAAAGATCACGGTGACCTGGACTCTCCGAATGAGGACCAATATCACCGAAAGCGGGCATTCCATTAGTCGCGCCGCTTGCTCTTCGAGGGCTAGATGGATTCGTGTAATAACTACTGCTCTTCCCGTCGTCAGGAGAATCAGCTGAGCTATCTTGCTCGTTATCGTTACCCTCATCTGGAATGAAGCTAGGAATGGGTACACCATTGACATGGCGAGCCGGAATAGTAGTGAATCCATTTGCCATTTGACCTGGAATTGCAAAATTCTGCATCGGCGGCGCAACGGCTATCGGTCTCGAAGCTGGCTGAGAGTGGGATCTTATCGTACTTCCCGATGACCCATGACCGGCCTCGCTCGCAGCCGTGGATCGGTGAGAAGACCGTCTATAATCTGCGCTAGCCATGTGGGACGTGGGATAGGCGGCAAAGCTATAAAATGCTTGTGCTTGTTGAACTGGAATCTGATAGTAGTACATTTCGGGTCGCATCTCAGGACGAAGTGGAGCGCTCAGTGGTGGAGTGTCAAATGAGTTCGTCCTGGATCGTTCAGTTGAAGATTGCGATTGTGGCGCAGTGCCTTGCATCCTCTGGGCGTGTTGTAAAGCTTGCTGCTGAGCAAAAGCCTGTGACCGAGTATATTGCAGAAACCTTAGGTTGTTCTCTTGGAGCTGCAGCGCTGATATCTGCGCTACAAGTTCTGGTTGCTGCATGTACATAGAGCTCGGATCTTGAGCCCCCAGGGCCATAGCGTAGGCTGCCGGAACATACATCGTGTTGGCGTTGTTCTCGTATGTCAGGCCAGATGATGCCCTTCGACTGTTGTTGGTATTGCTATTATTGCCATTATTCCGATTTTGATGTCGAGTACCATTTCGGTAACCACCGCGACTTGCACGGGACGTTTGTTGTTGCGATGCACTTCTCAGGAGCACCGGGCGCGAGACAGGGGGCGGCTTCTGGAAAATCCTCTCTTCTTCTTTTGGATATACGTATTGCTCGCAGCATTCTTCCAAGTTCCCTTGCGCGATACAATCAAAGGCACGACGTAACTCCAGATGTATACCACGAAAAGCGGTATCGTCTGCTGTATTCCCCAAGTTGCGGTTGATATTGAAGGGCTCCTCGACGCAAAGCTGGTTGTTCAGAGCCAAATGCCATTTCTTTTCATTCTTCGTGATCAATTTGCCCATTCTCACAGAGAGAACGTTAGTGGAATAGTCGAATTCGTGCGCGAAGAATCGGAAAAACTCGAACAATAGTTCGCCCAGCGTAGACTCGTTCTTTTCTCCGAATCCTCGCAACTTGTCTACGTCATCGGCAAATGCAGCAATCTCACCATCTTGCCTAGGTAGCTTTTGATGATGCCGCTGGTGCAGTGCAGGGAGGACAGGAGGCTGTCGAAGTTGCAAGAACGCAATAATCATACATATCCAAGTGTATGAACTCAAAGTCCCACCAAATGCTAAAATGTCCTCATTAGTCATGATTGGCGTAAAAGGGTTTAGCACTTACCAGCGTCATTGAGTATCCTTCGCCGTGTCCAGTATTTGATGATCATCGCAAGAGGCCGCACTCGTTCGTCGATGTGGACGTATGTCTTAATCATCCGGGTATTTTCTAGCGCCAAGGTATTGTTGACATTCATGTCACAGCTGAGCTCTAGCTCGGGATCCCATATCTTGACAATGGGAACTTTAGCCGAGGCAACGCAGACGACCTTTTCCATCCCGTCTATTACACAGGTAAGCAGTCTGAAGGCAGCGCAGGGAACAGTCACAACATACGTTTCGCCAATAAGTCTGCGAGCATGCAGATGCCCTCGAGCTCCTTCCAGGGTGTCACAATGCATATATCCACTACAGACTGTCAGCGGTATTCTGAATCTATAAATATGAAAAAAGCGTAGTATTATACCGTCAGAATCATCCGAGCATAAAAGGTTTCCCGATGATCCAAAAAGATGCACGCGAATATCGTGACCCGGCCACGTATCGTTCAGAAGCTTCTCCAACTTCTGGACAAGTTTTTGTCTTTTGGTTTCTACGGCCTCCGTCGGCTGTAACCGATCGTATAATTCGCGCATATCTGTTGTGAGTTTGCGTTCGTCATCTTCAGACAGCTTGCTCTGCACACTATTCAAGTCGAGCCTATCTAACGGATCAGTCCCGATATTGTACGGTATTCTCCGTCTCGAGTATTTGAGTCCAGTTTCATATTTGCAGCCACCACCTCGTGGTGGTAAGGGCCGTAACGAGGGGAGTACGCTATTCGTCTCGGAATAGACGGAACGAGGGGAGTGGCTCTGAGCCGCATTGGGGGATTGTTCCCGTGATTCGAAGGAGAATTTCCGTGCATGCTGGTGAGGGGTCGACGGGACCGAACTTGAATGAGGAGGCAAGTGCGAAGAGGCTACCGACGATTTTGGCTTTGGGACAGGACCATGAGCGACGTCAGGTTTCTTGTTGTGCATCTTGGAATTGGTGACCTTGCCTGTCATAAGCACGCGATCGGCCTTGATGGGGTTCTGGGTGCTCCTATTCCCATGGCAATTCTGGGAGCTCTGCCTAGCGCGCGAGTCCTTATTCGACACTTTGGACAATGATCGAGACCTAGCACCGGCGTGAACGGGTTGCGAGGAGAGGATGGGAGGCAAGGGAGGCGTCTGCAGACCACCCCCTCGACCCGGCGCAATAAGTTTGTTGTACTGGAGGAGCTTGGCTTGGTAGAGCGAAGATTGCTGCGGGAATAAGATCGGGACCAGATCCAGGTGCGTGGCACACTGGGCAGGGGCGAGCTCGGGCGGGTTGGCTACTTGGAACGTGCTGAGTCGAGGCACCGCTGGACTGGATATAGATCGGGTCCAAAGTTGGGCTGGGTAAATATGTTTAGAGTCTGCCGCTACAGGCTGGCCGTCCATTAAAAGATCGGGCCCCACACGAACAACGGGAGATGGTCGTTACGCTGTGCGTGCAATCAAGCGAGTGAGGGTCGTGACGTAACCGATAAATAACTAAACGGCTTATCGAGCGTCTTCGCAGAGGGCGGAGTGTCTGCCGCTAGACGTCGTCCTCGACAATATACGTAATAGCAGCACAAGAGGCGGCACAAGCCTACCAGCGTGGGCGTAGTAGCTTTGTCGGCTGCTCGGCCAGATCTAACAGTCGTGACGGGGGCTGAAAGAGTGGACAAGGGGAGGCAGCTCGAACAATTGGAAGCAGAAAACGCAGCAGAGCAGTGGCCGGGGAATGCGAGAAATCTGCCTTCAGCTTTTCGGCGCCCGTTTCTTGAAAGCTGTCTATCGATATAATAAGGAGTATGCAATTGCCGGAATGACGCTAGACACGACACACAACGCAGGACAGGCTCATAAGGCGGATCAATGATAGCAGCAGAGGGAAACGAAGGCACGGGAGAAATGTCGAGCAAGCATCAGTGCATGACGGCGCGCGTAAGGATCGACTAACGGGAACGGCGAAGGCTGGAACTAGAACTGGAACGAGTGGACAAGACGGCAGAAACGACCGGTAGAAAATAAGCACAGCGGCGGCGACAAGGCACTGGATGGGTATAAAAGGGGAGGGTATCGCAAGAAAGGGGTAAGGTTGGAAGACGCAGGGTCGACGTCTAGCTGGCGCTGAAGGGGGCTCCAAAGAACAAACGAGACCGTCGAGGTGAGAAGAAGCCGCGATGAGCCGTGGTTGTCGTGTTGACTGTGGGAAGAGGTAGGCAGTAGGCGTACAGGACGGAGGAGGATAGAAGGCAGGTAGTTCAGACTGTGTAGTGTCGATAGAGTGGAGGTGGAGGCGATTGGCTGGCTCGTTCGTGCGTACCTGGGTAGTACTAGTGTAGTATGGTGAGCGAGTCGAGCGTAAGGAAGTACCCAGTAGCGTTTGGCGCGCGCTGCGAGGGAGCTGTAGTCACTGGGGGGTGGGAGAGGCCAGGACCGGGGTGGCGCCTGGGTATGCATGGGTACAGCCTGGGAGTGCTCTAATGGTCAATTAAATGACTGATTGGGCGCATTGTTGTGCGTCTTGTGCGCGTGAACTGATTAATTATTACCTGCCTACCTACCTCCTACTAGGGGTAGCACCTAAACAGACGCGGTAGGTAAGTCCAGTAGGTATTATTGGGCGGAAGCGGCTGTGTCGTATACTGTAAATCCACCACCTTCCTCTCCGCTTAGTCCCTACCACTAATGGTTTTACGACAACAACTGAGTACTACATATGTACCTGCCTGACCTCTGCTGTGCCCGATATAGGTCAGGCATACGATACCGCCCCGGGCCTCTAGCAGAGCGCCCTGAGATAAGTTGTATTTTACATAGGGGTTGTAAGTGGAGAACATCACCCGTACCAATGTCAACGATGCAGTCCTTGCCTAATCAATGTACTAGTACGGTAGAAGTATGAGTGTGTAAACGTGCAATGCGCATTAAAAGTGTACTGTACACATCATTACCGTACCAGCAGGGGAAAACAGTAAGCCACAGCCAGTCTGTTTACCAATTTTACCCTTTTCGACGTCGCCTTAGTAGGTAGTATACCAGTATAAGTGGAGGTACAGCAATGTGAAAGTTAGGGGTTGTCGCGAGGTAGGCAATTCGATTGTGCGATGTACCTGGACAGGTATATAGCGTGAGGTTGAGAGGGCCCGGCACTGGACTAACCGCGGGAAGAAGGTACCAAAAACTCGAGAAACACGCCGGACAGCGGCGCTTACAACTGCCACTTTCACCACTGCTAGCATCAGTCAGTATTCCAGGTTATTTCACATCTAGGCGGTTGGTGATAGCACAGTATCACACGCGCCAGACTTGGTGAGCTTCCAAGTCACTGTACGTACCTACCTACATGTAAGGCAACTTGAAGTCTGGGCGGGTATTGGCAAGTGTACAGCACTGCATATTAGGAAAGTATGCAAGAAGTAGGTACTCTACGACGTACATATGTAGTAGAGATGGGGCCAGGTAGATTCCGTGACAACACATCAATTGGATGAATTATACCTTGCAGGTGCTTTTACAGGACAGGCGGTACAACTAATTGTAGGGGTGCGTGCATTTGCAGTGCCATTGACACACTGGCAGGCAGTAAAATGGGTACCGCCCTTTTATTTTCATTACCGAAAGTATAGATCATGCTGTACTTACTTACACTGCTTAGCCAAAAGACTTCCTCGGGCAGGAACCAACCAACACGTTCGTATCCAGAGATGATTCAACACTAGCCGTCTCTCACCTTATTTTTTTCTTATTCTCTTTTGCTTTTCTTTTCCTTACGTGTGCCAAGTACCACTGGAAATACCTCAATACCGAAAGTCATGTGTCTCGCAGTCATACACATTACGTATCTGATAGTCAGATATCGCCCCTGTTAGTAGTCTCATGGTCTTTGTCTCCGGAGGTCTGACCTTGTCCAACAATCTGATATTACCAATCCAACGTCCCTTTCATGATTGATCTCATCCACACTTCGAGGTCAAAGTTCTTCAAAGATAACTCACTCGCCTATGCAGCAGAGAGATCCCATATCATGTTCGTTATTGTCGCCAGCCTTTGTCGTTGAGCAGAGGCACACACGTGTGCGCCACATAGCTTCGACCCGGTCCCTGTCCTCAATGCGGCCACTTCTAGACTGTTACACGAATCCTGTGCTTCCAACACTTCAAACTTGAGCAAAGGCGGTCCTTCTTCCTTGGGCTGTTACCGACTTCGATGCCATCCATGGCGGATAACATTGTTACACTTGTAGCCGAATGACACCTTTGGCGGCTGTTGGTACAGTCAAGACTGGCTTTCGGCGTGCATATCACCAACGGTCTGTTGTCATCCTACATTTGCCACCAACGTGACCGCCAGCCTTGACCATCGGCTTTATCTAAGCGTCAACGAAATAACACCGCCAGCGAATACGTTCTGCAGCTGACGCATGGATGAACCTTGAGCATTACTGTATGCCAATATAGTGAACCAGGGATGCCCTGGAGCTAACCGTTTTTGAATAGGGGAACTCACGTAACCGTATAAGCCCACATCTCGATATCTATTTCGAGCAGCCTCAGATTAACTGTGTTTACACTCTACTACGTGGAGTTGACCATCGAACCCTCGGCGTTATATTACCCTGCCTTACTCATTACCGGGGCCTTTATCTGCTCCTGCGTAATGTCTCGCGCGCTTCTTACCCCGGGAAGCCGGCTCCACTGGCAGTTGACGCCCGGGGTCGCCGGTACCATGGGTTTGGGCGTACTACTATCTGAGGCTTACCAAAGCGTAATGGGCAAGTGACCCCAGGTCCTCCGGCCGAAAACACGACAACGGGTACGGGGATTTGCTGAAAGCAAATAAACGTCCGCGGGGCAGCGTTGTTTCTAGCTGTATCTTCTTGATCTCCATTCGTTTCCGTTCCGGATCAGATTTAATCCACCGTGTTACCGATATGCCGATTTTCGGTCGAGCGATTCAATGCCCGATACGTTTACCGGAGGTCAAATACCGTCCACGGGCCCGGAACGTTGGTTGAGATCAGCCGTAGTCTGTACAACTTTTACCACACGGAAGTCAATCGTTACAATTTGACGATCGATGGCCAGATCAGGGATGGGTGTAGTTGGCCGTATCGCTATCGATGTCCTTCTTAATATCGTTCTCACAAAGTATCCCTCATTTCAAGTAGCCAATTGCCCCCTCAATTTGCTAGTGCAAAATGCGCGGGTATCGGACAGTCATTAATAACGCGATATTGGAATCGCGGAAAGTAGTTTGCACGGACCTGTTGGCTCCGAGAAAATGACGCCCAACCCCTTAGGTAGAGTCACAACGCACGCATTATGTGTATGCGCATGGTGGGCGGGAAATGATTCTGTTTATTTACCTTGGACGTCTCCAGCTCACAGCTTTCTGCGGTGCGAGCCTGTGCGGCGGCGAATATGCAGACGTCCGTCCTGCATACGTGCAACTCCTGGACATGGTCAAGATCTAATGCAGCGATGTGGGCTATGAGAACAAACCAGCTGGAGACACGACTGCCCGGGAAGCGAAACAGATGGACCGATCCTAGAGCCTCATCTCACAGCCAAGTGTCCTGAAACTAACGAACGTTGAATACATTTCTGGCTCCATTTTGTCTCTGCAGCCATGTTCGATCTCTTCCGTATTATGCGTAGCGGATATAGTTCGGTCGACGTATTTTTACCTACTGTATTGTATTACAGTCATAACATTTGCTAAACAGCAGTTCTCCGACGTCTAAGTAGGAGTATCTTGAAGCCTACGGCACCATGACTTAAGAGCAAAAGAGCGGAGCAATGCATATACACAAATGCACCAATTGGATCTTATTATTTAACTAATACTTTCTCCAAACCTTTTACGCTAACGACGGTTGTCTCTAGCAATCTTTTGACTTCTCTCAGCGCTATTCATTGCGTCCCGTTCAAGCCACTCGTCAAAACTTCCGTCAAGCGTTATCGGTCAATTGTGCATCTCTTGAGGGCAGGCACGATGTCACTTGGAGCTGGAGTTATACTTGTAGCGGGTAGTTCGTCCGATAACTTGGCCAAGAAAAGAAGCGAGTGGCCAACGAGGTTTCGAGCTGCAGACCCCGCAGATTAGCCGGGGCCGTGACAGGCCTTCAGATGTCCTGAGATGGGGCTCAAATCGGTAAGGTGGGGCTTGGGTACATGAGAGACTTACTGCGCTGTACAGAGGTGCGGTAAGTACATCATACATGTATGTACATCCTACGTGTATTTGGCGGCGCACGTCTCCCAAATGAAGCTCCACGACTTAGGGCAAGCCTCGTGTTATCCTTCTCATCCGAGGTTCTATGCCGAGCGCGCCCCCAGCCCCAGAACTCCCCACCTCTTCTTCTGCCCTTCCAATTGAATCATTAGCCTCGCGCTATGGAATTCGAGGTCCACGAAGTTGGAACAAGCAACGTCTTGAGACAGCCCCTGTGTCAGACGAGTTTCCGCGCTTTTTGGGGCTTCAGCCTCGCCATTTCCTGGACTGTGGTTTCTTTCCAGGTTGTTCTTTGTGTTTCACATGTTTGCCGTATTCTCTGTCTGTTTGGGTCGTGAACTAGTGTTCATCTCCTTTTTCCTTTTCCTCTTTTTTGAGTGTTTGGGCGTACGGCGCCTTGAAATTGATAACAAGTTTATTTATTATTGATATCTCCTATTATACCAGTACCCGTTGCGCAGTCCATTCAGGAAGATGTTCTCGAGTTTAACGACGAAGCTGGCTCTAAAGAAGGCAGGGCTGTCAAGCGACACCCTCGACTTCGCCTCACAATCCAGCAAGCCTGCAAAGGGTAATAGCTATGCTTCCGGTGGTGACGATTTGGATGAATCAAGCAATTTGGGATGGCCCGCATGGATGAGTACGAAAAAGCTGCCGCTCACTGCCCAGGCATGGCTTTCGCCCGTCCCGCCCCCAGTGCCGGTTGCTGCTGAGTGCCCAAAGCCAGGCGATCTAGCTCCGTTTGATCATGACCGTCAGCTTGAATTCGGTGGTGGCCGACCTGTCATTGTGCTATTCCTGCGTTGCGTCGGCTGTGCTTGTAAGTTTCCTTAATCTTTCACATGCGTATAAATACATGAGCTTTACCCTCCCCGAGTCCGTCTGACTCACATTCCCACCCAGTCGCACAGAAGTCATTTCTCGCCCTGCGTACCCTGGCGAGCAAGAAACAGGGCAGCTTGAGGTGCATTGCAGTGTCGCATTCTTCTGCGGCAGCGACGCGCAAGTGGATCGATATACTAGGAGGATCATGGAACGTCGAGGTCGTAATCGACGAAGACCGCGCTATCTATGCGGCCTGGGGCTTGGGATTAGGGAATATCTGGTACATGTTCAATCCTACAACTCAAGTCCAAGGATGGAAAGAGAAGGGATGGCTTGGCATCAAGGTTGCTGATGCGGTCCAGCGGTCGGGTAATGCGGACCGCTTAACTACAGGCAAGAATGATGCAGGAATTCAGAGAACGGGCACTGGATTAAGTACGAGGAGCCAAGGCAGGAGTAACAGCACCGGAGCAAACAGAACTGGGAGTGAGGCTGATGCTTTGGGCCCTTCGACAGTTATGGGCAATAAGTGGCAGCAAGCCGGCCTCTTCGCCGTCGATGGACGGGGTACTGTAGTATGGGGTGCGAAGGCGTTGCGGGCAGACGATATCATGGATCTGGATGCTGCTGCTGCGATACTTGGGTTTTGATCTCTGGGATGATAGAAGGTTTGTATCTGTGTTTTGTTTTTCACGATCATATAGCCTGGAGTACAGCGTTGTCGGCCAAGGTCATTATTCCATCATCTCTTTATTGTACGACCAGACTAGACAATTTTCACGTGCTAAAAGAATCAGTGCCAAGTCCCGCTACAAAGTCCCCTTACCAACAAGCCTTTCGGCGCCGATCACAGGAGCACAAGATATATTCTAGTCTAGCAGCCCGTGTCACCGAGATACGTGTTGTGTCTCTGCAGATGAAACCCATGTATCACGGGCACACCGACCTAATCTACCCTTGGAGGATCTGCATTTGGGCGACGCCATGTAACCAAATGACGAATTCATCATGTCCATGCCGCGTGTTACGACGGTGTTGGTTGTACGGAGTTTAGCGGCGCGACAGGTAAAACATGGCTACACTCCGGAACGAAGATGTGGTGTTTTCACTGGTTACATGATAGGGCTAACACCCCACGCCTCCTCCTTTTTCATAAACATTTACCTGTATGAGTCTCAGCTCTTCGTCTCTCGCGTGTGTTTCGGTCCCCTATCTATCTAGACTTATGCTCTCAATGGTCCAGTTGGCATGCGTACAAGAGAGAGATATATATACACTTTTTCCAATCTATTTTTTTAAGTTTAGGAAAGTTCGTGGATGCAATGCTGGCCATAGCTGGTCTCCTTTTCTCTTGGCGTTGTTTTCGAAGAGAACATAGTTACAACATCAAGGAGTAAAGTAATATGGAGAAAAGACGAATAGAAATACGCACACAGACGCGCGCGCATAGAGAGAGAGAGAGAGAACTTGTGTGTATGAAGAATTCATGCCTTATCTGAAAACGCTGCTCAAGGACTATGGACACAACTGTGAATCAGTATACGAAGCTCACAACGAACGCGAGTCAAAGTCCAGTGGTCATCTAGTATATACAGTAATATCAACGTGAATAGCGGTGTAACCGAGAACGACGTATATCTCCGCAGATGAGACAGATAAAAACACATAATAGCAGACAACATGGATCAGAGCATTGCATATTTCCTCCCTGCGATTGTTTCGTGTTTCTATTTTATTCATTTTTACTGTATAGCCAGCCACTCAGTCTCAGCCTTGCCTGTCAGAATCGGCCAGGACTAGAAGTCGAGGCACAAGATACCAGAAGTCAGCTTCGAGCTGGAGTAGTTGTCTAGCGAAGGAAATGAAGCCCAGCTCCTCGCTCCACCCCCTTGATGCAATAAAAAATAAAAGGAGAAGGGGAAAAGTGAAAAACTCCGCCGTTTGCTACCGGTTAACCGTCCCAATCACCCTCCCACAGTAGCAAAACACCACTGCTCTTCCCTAATGCTCTTTTACATGGAAATCGAAATTGCCAAAACCCGGGAACGCAAACAAAACCCTTTCGTTTCCTTTTTCTTTCTTTTCTCTTTCCTCAATCTTCCTAGAATGCTCCCTTCTCTCATCCCCCACTCTTGCACATTACCAACCGTCAAGTATTCGTCAACAATAGTAGGAACTCGAAAGACAACTCCGTGTTGAAACCTCCCTCCGTGCTGAATAAGTTATCCGATAAGATGAAGTATGCACAACTCCAGCTGCAAAATAAAAATTTGCCATCCTTGTCGGTGGTATTGGTACCCAAACAGAAAGCAGATCGCCACAATGCCCTTTACCTGAACCGTCCAGATGCCGTCAAGTGTCCTGGATGCAATTTCCGTTTGGTCGCAAATGATTCGGTCTCCTCAGCCTCCCCTTGCCTCTAGAAATATGGCCAGCTTGTCCGGCAGAGGAGCGCTTATAATATCGGGGAGGGCATATATAGGCCGTTCGTTGTTTGTAGCTTAGGATCCGAAAACAAAGGGGAATAGAAACAAAAACTCCCAAAAACAAATCCACACTATTGCTGCCCCAAAAAAACCTGCGCGTTTCCGTGTGATGTTGTCGTCAAAGGCCTGAACACCATGCTGATGCAGGATATCTTTATCCTTTCGCCCCTAAGAAACTATCCGACCTGAACACCGTGTAGACTCTCCCCGAGTTTTTACTGCCTCCTTTTTCGGCCCACTCCCACTCCCGTTCATTATAATGGTTGATGCGATGGTCTGCTTCCTATCCCCAAACACTCGCTTGGACCCCAAGATTGGATTTGTTTCCCCAGACACCGGAACGATTGCTCCACCCATTGTAACCATCGGCGGAGGCGCTCGCTGGGTTTCCGGAAGCGCCTGATGTCGCAGGAAGACTGTTTTCATCGCCGCTTCCTGATGCAGAAATACCATGACTCAAGGGCGAGGGAAGCGGGGTGGTCGATGATTTGGTTAAGGCTGGGTTGGTTGCCTGTGAACTGACAGACGGTCGAGTTCCAATTGGTGCCACTACACTGCCTGGTTGGCCTGGTCGAGATGTTGCACCAGCTCTAGGGGGTGATCCACCGGTCGGTGAGGAATTGCTCGTACGAACAGCCCCAATATTGGCGGGCGCGTTAGACTGAGGGCTGGCGTTACTATTGGCGCGAGACAGGGCCTGAGAGTCGCCATGCTGCGATACACCTTCGGGTCCGCCAGCGGCCGGACGTCCGTAGTCGAAAGCGAGCGGGGAGGGTCCGCGCTGAGAGGAGGTTGTGGACAGACCGGGAACACTAGGTCGACTAGTACCCGCGTCGTCGTATTGGCCATCACCATATAGAGCACTGCGTTGACGTTGGATCAAATCACGACGCTCATCTTCTGACAAGCTGCCAGGACTAAGAGCGCGGTCAGGTTTGCCATTGTAAGACATATCAACGACGGTATCTAAACCGGTGTGAAGTTAGCCAGCATCCATGCAAGACACGATAGGGTAGGCGGTATTGTGAGGACATATGACGGCAAGTCGGCGACAGGCTTTACACGATTTCAGTATGAAGACGGATATGATGTCGCCAGCAAAGCAACGCCTGGACTCCGTTTGAAGAATTTTCTTTTCTTTTGATTTTGATGCAAAATTGTGCTATACAGAGCTGGGAGGCCTACTTCGGTTGTATTGCTGCTCCTGATGATAATTGCGAAGCTCTCGCTCCCGTTGAGCCGCCATCCTCCGCTTGGCCTGCATCATCTGCTCCGCCTCGTTGGATCCTCGTGAAGACTGATGGCGCTGAGCGGCGTAAAAGTTCTGTAAATTCGGACCAGGATGACCACCAGGTCTGGGCTCAGCGAACTCCATCGAGTGGCGCGGACCGTGATGTCCCGACGCGACACGACCATCTGAATGTCAGTTAGCCATACTCACGCATGCACGTAAGCGGAAGAGCTCGGGTGTGCGCAAATCGAGCGCCCCAATGGTCGCTTAGATGTTGAGGGAACTCACGCCGGCCAGGTGGAACGAACATCTTCCCGCTCTTAACCAGGTTGTCTATCGCTCGCTCGACCTCTGCAATCAGGTATTAGCTCTATGGTTCGGTATCGTCAATACGTCACGACTCCCTCCAAGCTCTCCGGTGCGTCGTATTTTGTGCTACCGTTGCCTAATCGCTACCAATAAAGATAGCTTGCCGGAGGGAGTAGGCGACACTCGTCGTGCATCGTGAGTTGGAACGTATGATTCGGCATCGCCGCAGACTCATTGAATGTTGAGACATACCCTCTATTTGGTGGGAGAATGCTGCTGATTCTTCGCGCGGAACGACAGAATTAGCGCCTGCAACATGTTAGTTGACATGAGCCTTTTGTACCGAGGTACGCCGTCATGCTAAAGATATACCTGACGATCGTGGGGGCGGCGGCGTCTGGTGATCCCACGTGCTTTGTGGAGGAGGGACAGCTGGGCCGGCGCCAGGCCATTGAGACTCTCCGTAGTACTGGGCCATATTTCTTTAGGTAGGTTATGACACCTCGGGGACGAGAAGGTGACGGGCTAATCACGGCGAAGGGAACGTGGCAGTTTCTGAGAGATGCAGCACGGCACGGGAATGGAACGGTCTAAATGCTCTGTATCAGCGGTATGGTCCACTGTCATGTCTGGCAAATGGCAAAAAGCGATTTCGCGGCGTAGAGAGTGAATGATATGCGGGTGAGGCTGATGGTCGATAATCTTTGCGCAGCGGCAAAGTAGTTGCGGTGAGCCGTTGCCGTGCAGCGCCGTGTTGTATTGATGTTGGTTCACAATATGGTGGCCAAGGTCGTCCTAGATGACCAGTCGTATTGGCCTCGGCGTCTAGCTTTGCAAACCGTGATTGCTGTTGGTATGTGCCCGTCGAGGGACAGGTCGTGCCGGTTCACCTCGGCTGTTGCTCGCTGACCGCTCTCGTGGCTCTGGATCGCGCCAGATCGAAGACGGGATGCGCTACATAAAAGGGGGAAGGCCGGGGAGACGCAGTAAAGAGAGCGACATGTCTTTCGCAATGCGACTTACCGAAGTCCCTTAGTCCTTGAGTTCAGGTTCGAGATATGAGACACAAGAGCGTTCCAGATCCCCTCGGAGAAGGATGAGAGGGAGTGAAAAAAAAAAAGTGAATGGAAAAAAGGAAGGGACAGCACCACGCAACACGCGTATGCAGACTGGCTCTTCTTAGCAGACAGGGCCCGGGATGTGAGTGCGGGTGAGAGGAGTGAGGGAAAAGGGAAAAGGGGAGGCGACACGGGAGCAGAATCCTACTGTACGTGCAATTATTATTTCTCTGTAGGTACAGGAGAGGTCGCAGTAGTAATAACAGGTGGTATTGGGAAATCAAGAGAAATTATCGGAGACGACAGCCGCCGCGCTTGGTGATGGGACCGGGGGGCTACTACCTGCTAGCACACTAGCTAGCGACGGGGTCCAGGGCCTAATGAAGAAATGGGAGGAGATAAAAGGGAAAATATGGGGACAGCCAAAGCCAAGACCAGACCCGACGTGGAATGGGCCCTGGGCTGCCAGGGTTAGGTGGTCAGGCCAGTGGTCAGGCTAAGTAACCTAGGCGGGTGCGCTACCTAAGATGTAGGTGGTGTCTCTACTTACCACGGTGTCATGTATACAACATACTACAACTGGATTTTCTAGAAGGGCACTCTTTTTGGCAGCACTGTAGGGAGTACTTAACCTAGCTAAGTCTCCCCGAAAAGGGGGGGGAGCCTTCCAATCTCCTTCGACTACTATAATGGTACGAGAACAAATACATGTTCTGCTCGATAAACCTGCGTTGAAATGTGTTGTACACTGGCGCATCAGATTAGGTACCGAATACCTTGGACAGGAGGCAAATAATGATAGTTAATAAACTACCTATTGTACAATGGACACTGAGTGCATGGTGAGTGGAAACGGAAACCCGCGGATCTAAGGAAAATGAAAAATACTGTACATGTATGTAAGCTCTACTAGTAATACAAAGACTGAATGTAAGATGAAGATAAAATGACCTGAATCATAAATAGAGATTTCACATCTACTAGGCACGTATAAGGAAGTATAGCCAGTAGGTAGCGCGCTCCATATCCAGTATATCTCTCACCACGCGGCGGTAAATGGACTTTCTTTAGTCAATGTCCGTCGGTGTGGTCCCAGTGCAATTTTAGGATATGGAGAAACTGAAGATAGTTCCCCCTATTCTACTTAAAACCAGCGTCGGTCACATAGCGATAGACAAGATTGACATGTTCAGGGGAAGGAGAAAGCTGCTCGCGTGCAATATTTTGCCGGTAAGGCGAGTAGTGGAAAGAAAGAAGCTTCTGATAACCCAACTACATGTATTGCTCTGGTCAGCTTTCGCACTTGGTATCTATATTTCCTCAATAAGCTGACCTGAACATGCCGAGCAACATTTTCTGCACCAATGTAATCCCCACTTGGTCTGATTGTCTTCCCGAGCACCACAACTAACTACACCTGTATACACTAACATACTTATAGTAGGTAATAATTACTGTTATTCTTTTCGCTACCCCTGTATGCTATAACTTGGCAAGTAACTTCGACTATACTAGGTTACCTGTATAGAACTGTAGCCAGGTGTATATGAAGGGAACAATATCAAGAATAACTAGCAGTTGCTTATTTACCATAGGTTTATTTATGTAGACTCCTTTTTCTTTAAGTTTGTACAAACAAGTTGAGACCTGGGTAAATGTGGGGAAGGCGGTCACCAGACTATCCGCTATAGAAAGTTCCACGGCCAGTACTAGCAGTTTGGTTTCTCGCACCTAACTGCACCTATCACATCTACGGACGAGCGCACTAGGAGAAAAGAAAGAAGAAAAAGGGCCTATCTCCGTACTGACATAGATTCAGGGCTAATCATGAAGGAGCCCCGAATCTGCGAAGACTGGATACCAATCTACCTGGTTTTGTCTTGTTTCTGACCCAATTACTCAAAACGAATGGCTTTTGTGAATCTAGGTTATCTATCTGTAGGGAGCGGTCAGCACATTTCCCGAATTGAGGTCGCTTTTGCTTTACCAATAATGGGCAGGCATGTGTTATTGGCCCGCGATCTGCCCAAATCTGTTTGTTCGACAAGCGTCTCACCTCACTTGATCTTGTTCCCTGCTTTCAAAGCACCGCTATTGAGTCAAGATCCCATGCAACCGTTTCGCCGATTAACCAGCGTGTAGGTAACAAGCAATGTTACAAACACCCCCTCCTTGCAACCGAAAACTCTCACCACCTTCAGTGCGGTAGCGCACGCTATATTACAGTGTTCATCACTGTATATGGGCAGTATGTCAGATCGGCTAGGGAGGTAGTGGGGACGCCAGAAGTGTGTGTGATACCATCGAGCAAGCGACAAATGGCGGACGGGTTTCGGGGCAACAAATGAATAACCAATTAATAATGGATGTACAAAGATACAGAAGACACAAGAGATCTACACGATGCTTACAGCTGGAATCTTTATTTTGCCCTCTCTACCTACACCTTGGCTACCGCTTGAGATGGTTCTTCTTACATTAAGGGGCTATTACTGCTATGCGGTACTGACATGTGCATACTATTATTCATAGCCATGCTTCTCTCTCCCTCCCCTACTCCTTCCTCTTTTTCTCCTATTTGGGTCGTATTCTGCTACATCTCCCATATCTATGTTTCCTGAGGTGATAATTAAGTTCAACAATTTACCCTTTCCGTATCCGGTATCCCAGGATGCTCGGCGGGGCTGGGTGTCGAGTGGTTCAGGTACATTAGAGCGGATTAGGATGGTAAGATCTTTCGTCACTGTGCATCCGGGCCACTGACAAGACAAGGAAAGGTTCCTGTATCTGAGATGGGCAGGCTACTACTAGTAGTAGACTAACAGCTGTTGCGAGGAGGCAAGTTAATATGCTGTGTGACTCGAGACAGAGGTCAGACATTATAAGTCATCTCGAGCCGTTATGAGAAGGCAATCCCTTCGAGTCTGCCAGAGAGACGCGGCATCTCTAAATTGAGTCGAATCAACGGGTCTGTGAACATGAGGACGGCTCGGGAACAGGTACCCTGCCCCTTGCCCTTAAGACCGACACAGGCGCGGGTAGAATTTTCCGGAAACAGCGTGCCGTGCGAGTTACCGCGTCCATGGCGCCAGTAACCCTCTGTGCATCACCATCGGCGGTTATGGGCTTCTATATCACTCTGGAGATAGGTACGTACTCACCTAACCTACTGCAGTGCATACTACCTCTAGGTATACATCTAGTGTACCTACGTGCTTACCTCTTCAGAGGGTCTACGCACAGGAAGATACCTGCCTACGCAGTACACATGCCAAGTCAGGTGCTAGCATACAGTGTCTCCAGGGCGTACCTACTCGGAGTACATAGGAGACCTGATAGTAAGTTGGGGTAAGTTCCAGAGTAATGTTTAGGGGTTACGTTCTTTCCAACAACAAATGAGACGGACGACAAACGTGTAAAAGAGGACAATTTTTATCGTCCGTTGCTCATACACCTCCAAAGTACCCTAAATCAACACACGATGCTCTCGTTGAGACAGCCTTACCTCTTAGTGCACTACGACTGTCTCGTCCGTACTACCACGTAATATTGTTTCTTCCAATTGGCAACGGCACAAGCATCTTCTTTGGTCTTGCGTCATCCGATATCGGTAGAGGGGTTATCCGGAACTTGACGCATCTTGAAAGCCATTCATTCAAGATGCTGTGCTTGATAATTAATACCTAGTACACCACCACAGACTTAAGGCTTTTTTACCACGATACTCGTTGATCCTCTGTGACCAACGTTTCTACATATCACTACCTGCTCCGTTTATTCCTCTATTACCATGGTAATGGCATCGACCACCAAGATACAACGGGCGAGCTAACCCAAGTATCGCACCGCCTCGCTGCAGTTGAATCTCGAATCGGCAAGTTCACTTCATGGCTCGTTGACATGTAAGCCTGCATCCTTAGTCCGTTCATCTTCGCATGAAATTATCTGCCATACTTGTACTTACCTCTTTTGGTGTCCACCTCTCGCAACAAGCTGGCACGCCTAGTAGTCCTTTCAGCCCTAAGCCTCTTAGTGGCTGGACTCGCAAGCGAACCCGAGCATATCTGGGGTCTTGTTGGCCTGGGATGAGCTGCAGACAATAATGGCATACCGATGGATGTCAACGGGTGCTGTACTCGACCTATCCACTATATACCACAGCAGTATGGATGGTTGGAGGCGAACCACCGGGCCGCCTTCTCCAACTCCAACTCCATGCATCTCTAATCGGACCTAACCCAGTGCTAGCATCGTGGGGGTACTTGGGTCATTTTATGGCAAGCTTCTGCGTGTTCCCCCTCCCCATCCAGCACTGCATGTGCAGTGGCGGTTCCCATAGGGCCACGTACTATTTAGCCTCTCGAACCGAGGTGGTGGTTACTATTATTTCTACGCTCCCTAGCAATGACCTGATTTACGGCTATACTTTGTAGTAGCGCGGCCTTCGAGAATGCTCACGCCAACGTGCGTCATAATCTCCGCTGCTACATTTCAGGATCACCGCCAGTCACCCTGAGACTCCGATGGATCTTTGCGGGAACCGGGCTCCCGCCGCAGCCCCTGGTCCCCGCGAGCAGCACCTCCCTACCTGCGAGACAACGTCTGATGCACATTTCAAATTCTTCGAAACTCGTGGATCTCCAAAACAAGTAGTGCGCTGTAGAATCGTGCCCTGTCGAACGTCTGATGCCCACCATGGCTACGACCATTCATGACCACGCGCGAGTCTGGCATTTCTACCTAGTGTCTGTCCTGAGTGGCTGGCAAAGCCATTTATTTTATATTTGGACCCAGGGCTCTGGGTAAATCAACTCTACCTGGGCAAGGGGATGCGACAACTAATCAACGAGCATTGCTCTCCATTGGACATCCCTGACGTTGTACGTATACTATAGTAGGTTTTTGCTTAAGTGAAGACGAGTCGTCGCTCTCACTCCAACTCTTTCCATGCACTGCAAACACCACTCGAGCAAGCCGGGTAGCTTCGCAGTCGACCCCTATCCCTCGAATACTATGTGTTCCTTGCTCCTATCACGGATAATAAGTTAACCGAAGAAAATGACCATGAATGCCTTGTGGGCGTCCTTTGTTTCGGATGAAATTCCTCTTTTAGCTTCGGGAAGCGGGAACGACTTTTCTTAGCCGTACGCTTAGCTGACTTGGCTGCTCACTAACATCCTAGATTGGGCTGCACCGACAATCCGAGGTAGAGTCCTACGTGACCAATAAATGATTCGCACCTTTGCGGGTTTGGCGGAGTTCTTCAGATCCCGAGTCTACTGGCATTTTTCGGATGAAGAATTCGGTACATTCAGATCAAGCACATGAGAAATGTTCTCACGCTTCCGCCTACTTCGATAGGATTGTAACGCGATCGTAGCTTCAAAGCTCATCCTACCATACGTACTTGAGGTGAGGTGTATGACAACATGAGATCGCAGATCGATTTCCTGGATACTTCATTATGCCCGCTGCTGGCCGAAAGGCTCATTGGTCCTAAGAAGAAGCTGGTCTTCGGAGAATCGAGATGTTTAGTTATACAGCAAGCGTCGACAGTTGATTGGACTCGGGCGGCTACACTGCTTTAGTCAGTTCTCCTTGATTCCATCGTGGTGGCCACAACATTTGCGTCAGCTGTCCGTACGCTACCACTGCGTGATTGTTATACCGCATACAAATGGATGACGCCGAGGATGTTTACCGTCCCACTATCCTCAAGCTAATAGCAGCTGTATACGACCCAGCTTGCCATAGCTCATTACAATGTTCTGCCGTTCCGGCACCCACGTTGGAGGTAGCACAAATCAAGTTGCTCAGTCCACATTCTCAAGGCGTCCTACATCGTATTAAGAGCCGCGATATCCCCCTCCAGACAGGACAGAGCTCGAGGTCATCTGCCCGCTTAGCGTCAACCTGCCAACTCATCCCCGTGCAACCTCTGAAAGTGAAATCGTCTGCTACAATCAACCGAGCCACAAGGCCGGGCTATAAAAGAGCTGCAGGCAACGGTAGGTATGCATGCAGACAGACTGCAGCTGTCCTACAGTAGTGTATACGTATGCACGAGCAGATGCGCACCTCACATCTCTTAGCCAATAATATAGCTCATCCCACCGCAGTTACCAGGGAAAGTGGCCAGAGACGTCTGTGAATAGTAACGATTGCACCACCACACCACATGATCTCTCGAGTTTTTTGACTCTCGCGACCATCCTTCAGCTTTCCCAAAATGGAACCGGTTTAGACTAAATCTCATCCAATCCTCTGTCGTTCATTCCGCATACAGAAGATGGATAACTTGATAGATCATGTATACTACCTATGTGGGCTTGAGATGAAGCGCATCACAACCCCCCTGAGAGTTCTCTTGTGGACAGAAAGTGCTCGGCCACTTTAGCAATGCCGTCTCATCCCGACTCTCCGCTTCATATTTCGATCATATCCGGACGCCCATTACATGACGTACACTGCGTTCATCGAGTCCAATAGCGCCTTTGAGTGAACGTGAGAGGGCAGCACTACTGCAACACGCCATGTAAGCCCTAGACGACCGAGGCTTTCCATCTTGACGGCGGCTCTCACGTACACCAGAACTTGTCTTGATGAACGCCAAGCCTTTGAAACCGAAAGGACGACCACTAAGTCCATACCTAGACACCCCTCCGTTCCGCCGCTCCATCACTTTCAGCGATGCATGCGGGTTTCATTGAACAGGAAACTTTCGCATTTACTGCCCTGCAGATACCTCATGTCACAGGACACCTCTACTTACGCCCTGCCTAGAAGCAGGATGTCCGGATGTGCCCGAGAGATCCGACCCTGGCATGGAACTGATAGCGAATGCCTCTTTTTTCTGTCGGCCGCGATTGGTTATCACTTGTGATACTCGCCACCTACTGCATTAAGCGGCATGCGCTGTATGTAGGTACTGTTAATGTGAAGTGCCACTGAAGGGGTACTGTCTGACCTCTACATCACCCGAGAGATGACTCGAGACCCTTCTCGCCCGGAGCCCAAGGAAACATATCGTACCTGACTGCTGCTGTCATCACGTCGTAACTCTAGTTACTTTATGCTGGCCAGCCTCGTTCGTCTTTTAATTGTGTATTACAACATCTACCGCTATGCAAGGCATATCAATCACCTCAGTTCCAGCTAGCATCGAGGAGGCAGATGGAGTTGGCTGTCCCAAAGCAACACTTCTCCCTCAATGGTATCAAATCGGCTTCCCCTTTTAACAAGCAATAGCGCCGTTGAGAAATCGGCCGACAGCGAAGCTCCAGTCCGGTTCGGATCCGACACAAGGGACGAGGCAGAGATCTACGGCTGACTCAGGGGTCGCATGGTGGTCCGATACCCCTACTAGGGCAAGACGGCTCGTTGTGTTTATCAAACAGACTGTTCAGTTTCATCCAAGCGATTCAGTCCATTCACATGAGAAGCCGAGCTGTGCGTCTGGAATCCCCCCTTCGGGAAAGGTACCGAGGTTTAATCTTCCGTGGCTCGTTTCCACCGTACTATACTTAGTACAGCATGCCAAATGATGTGCAATCGAGAGCTATCAAAACGTGCCGGGAGATAGGAGCTGCCTAAGACACAGTCCCGGACCGAAGGATCTCCTTGAGAGATGAAACGAATAGCCCAGAATTGTTTTCTACACTAAATGAGAATGATCGCCCAGGTAAGCCCTGTTCCTTTCACGGATCAGTCGCCAACAAGGAGCTTAGGAATTTTTGCTTGGTAACTCGGATAAGCATCAAAAACAAGGGGAAAATTGTATGCGGCACCAAAAATTTCCCGGCCGTCACTGCCCCGACTACGATGGAGGGTTTGAAAGTGGAAGCTCGTGTCTCTACGAGTCGTTAACATTCTAGACAAAAGCTGGTTCTCAATGTGCTGTTGCTCCTTTGGTTACATACATGACAGCAAACCGAATGCTGCAGATGAAAATGAGCGATGCCGGGGCAGCAAGTACTTTGGGCGTTGACTGGAAGCCCTTCTGCGGCTCATGGAGGCAAACGCCCAGTCACTTAGGCACCAACCGATCTGAGCCACCGTTTGAGTCTTCTCGCACGCATTACAGGCCGCCACGTGACCGCGGGCGAAGTCACACGTTCCGGTGGTGCCAACGAGCTCACGCAAAGTGAGTTAAATCTAAACATGGGAAATATTCAACACAACAAATATGGCACCCGGGCAAGATGAATCATACAGCCAGAGAATAGAACGGCAGAACCCTCAGTCTAGTGATTCCCTTAGACTTTACTGCATGCTTGTGAAACGACCAGCTAGTCTTCGCCCGCTCAGTCTTTGAGATCAAGCAGGCTTAGATCTATGTCGTCACAACGCTCAAATGGTAAAGAGCTGGAAGACATGTCCTTAAGTCCAGTCGAGAGAAGCAACTCATCAGAATATCAACCGCTATCATGGCTATGAGGAGACGCATTCTGGCATGCTTAAGTTCAACTTTCGGCATCACGGAAATCGGCTTCTCTAACACTAGGACACATAGTCTATGGCGTTCGCTCTAAGATGAGATTCGAGATGGCTCGGGCGTTGGGGTACCTCTACTCATTATCCGTGCGGTACCCCGAATATTCTCTAGCATGGGAGGGGACACTGCTAGAAAATCACCGAGACATGCTGGCGCGAGACATACTCGGCGGTTGTAGAGGCTATGGCGCCGCTTGCTAAGGTGAAAAAGGGGGTGAAGGATCTCCCGTTTCTGCTCTAGCCAACGTACATAGCCACATATACCTTTAGGCTCCTTCAAGACTGCAATTTAACTTACCACAAAGCTGCTCCTGACTCTCACTAGGCTCACTCTTCTGCTTTGGTTTTTATTCTCTTGTGTTACATACCGTCTTCCTCCAGAATGCAGAAGTCACTGTGTGTTCCTTGAGTATAGTCGAGGCAGTAGGAGCAACGCGCTTCAGGATAGGACTTGGCGGCGGCCCATGAGGCAAATCTATCTTCGTGCCCAGTGAAGAGGGTACATTGTGTGGTTGAACTCGTCTTCCGGCTTTGACTAGGACAGATGTATCCGTCAGACTTCGAAACCTAGAGGTAGAGGTCTAAATATTGCGTACAGGAGTCACTCGCCACATCGGGACTCCCAAAATTCAGTGCGATTTAATATTCTAGAGAGTCAACTCGTAATTGGGTAACCAGTGGACATATTACCTGCTAACGTGACTTCTTCTCCTATTCTGACTAATCAATGCTATAGGTTTAAAAGTGTAGTGATTATATCCCACGAGTGCTAGTTGGCCAAACGCATAAGCCCTAGGGCGGCATAGGCTTGTCGGGAGAGAACTCCATGATGATCAGCTAGTCGTGATTGAAGACCTCTATGAAATGTAATCCGCGGCTCGTTCTCGACTGCACCAGTGCTCTTGCACTAGACTTGCTTAGGGGTATCAAAGGGTTTGCAACTAATGATGCCGACATTAAGAGTCTCATCATCTTGGACTTTCTATCAACCGCAACAGGCGAAATACCAGGAACAAGGCTCATCATGTTATTCAAATAGGACACTAGGCCTCATAGGCATTATTGAAGACTTGGTATTTTCTCTCGAGAGGTTACATAGACTTGTAGCGGAAAGTCTTTGGTCTATTTTTCATTAAGTTAAGACTTCGAAGTCTTGGTCCGACTTGCTGTCGCTCCTGGCTTTCTGTGGTATTGTTGTCAAACTTGGAGTCTTCAGTTAAAACTATGTTATACGGAGTACTCCTATGGTCCTTATCTCTAGGCTCTTCGGAGACGCACCATTTCGTCGGTTCGATAGGTTCAGCGCCTCAAAAGAACCCACAGATTCTAGGTGATATTATTATGAAGCTACGTGCTTGTGCGACTTAACATATCCATTGCTGACTGATATTAGTAACGGGCATTGGCGTAGAGGTGGCGGATTCTCCTTTCACGCCACTACGCCGCCTCTTTCATGCTAAAAAGTTCTCGTGCGATAAATGTTACCAGCGGAGGGGAACGAATTTTTCCGGCAATGCGTAGTATTCACTTGCTGTGACACCACCGACTAGAACACCAATTCCTTGGTGCAACGCCCTTCGTCCACCAAGAAGCACGCTTGGAGCGTAACGAAGATTACCGGACGCTTCTAAAGACATCAGTGTAACAGGAGAAGCCCTCGCGACATTCCGTGAAATGCCAGTTAGTAATTCATCTGAATCATGGTTTGGTCAGTGAGCTGATATGTTAGTTGTTGGAGTTTTAGACTTGAGATATGTTGGTGGTCAGCTAACGCCTGGCTGAGGCACTAAACGACCAATAGGAGAGCCCGTATCAAAAGCCATGAATGGTAACCTCCATGTGGCAAGCTCACTAGACTACTAGTAGATCTGGACTATACTCGATAAGTGAGCTTTCATCCAGAAAAAACAATTAGCGCAACTCATTATCCAACAGCTCGACAATCTGGAGTTCGACTTTAGTGTTGGAAATTCGGACTGGCCAATCAGGGACAACATTCTCTAATCGAAAAGTCGAAACCCCCACTCTTGGCCGTTGATCGTCTGGTCTTCGAGTGCGTCTCGAACTCTGCAGAGATCTGGGTCGGATTTTTTTTTGTCGGGCCTCTTATTTTTCTGTAGTGGGCTTTTCCTCTCACTTTTCGAATACACGCGCCGCGTGAGTTTTAAACTCCCCTCAAATCCATATGTGATAAGCCGAAGTTATAATAGTCTTATCGAGAGGGTCGACGTTAACTTTGTCTGTCCGGAGAGAAAGTTTACTGCTGCATATTCCCACATATATACATCTGCAGCTTCCTTTCCCGCTTCCCCCCTGTGCATGATTAGCGCATGCATGCATGACCTTCCCCTTCTTCACCTTCGCCTTAAAATTCCACTCGCTCAACTCACCTTTTCCTTCACACCTCCAACCCCGCTGCACCATACAAACAGGCCTCTTTGAGGCTCATTTATGCATGAAACCTCATCCGAGGTGACATCGTACTATCGCAAGCGACTTCGAAGTCTTTGCGCTTGCTTGGGGGACGTAAGAAAGACTTACTTCATCGTTTAATCATCGTTGTGGGAAGCATCGGTACCAAATTATTATTTGAACAGCCTCCTGTTTCTATAATATTTTGATTTGACAACAACCCTTATTGTCCACAACTCAACCCCGAGCAATAACTACGGGACAATCAGGAGACTCGATAAGGAAGTAAATGTATGAGACGCTCTAACCACAGGAATATATTTGTCCGCTTGGTTCAGGGTCTCATAGGAGGATCTTCAAGGAGTCGTCAGGGCTATAATCCCGTTCAACAAATCGAAATGGAAGAGCACTATTCCTCGCACAAACCCGGCGACGAGTCCAACTCGCTAGGGAACACGGTGGAGATCACGGCCGCCTTGTCCAACGAGGGCGGCAGGAAGAGTCCTGGCGGCAACTATGGCACCGCCTCTTCGCCCGCGGCTGGCGATAACGTTGCTGGTGACGCAGACAACGAGGTCGTGAGCCAAGCACTGCACGCGCTCGAGGGCAAGAGGGTGCGTTGGTACTCGTACCTCAAGACGCGGGACTTCTGGTTCGTGCTTGTCGTCGGCCAAGTGCTCGCGCTTGCCATCACGACGACGAACACCTTCTCGTCGCTGTTGGTGCAGCACAGTGTCTCGATCCCTGCGTTCCAAACCTTCTTCAACTACGTGCTGCTGACGCTCATCTACTTCACCTACACACTGTACAAGTACGGCTTCCGCAAGATGGGCGGCATCTTCTTGCGCGATGGGTGGAAGTACTTCATCCTCTCCTTCCTCGACGTCGAGGGCAATTACTTTACCGTGCTCGCCTACAACTACACCAACATTCTGTCGGCGCAGCTCATCAACTTCTGGGCCATTGTCGTCGTAGTCATCGTGTCCTTCCTGCTGCTCCGCGTGCGCTACAAGCCCTTCCAGATCATCGGCATCCTCGTCTGCGTTGGCGGTACCGGCATTTTGCTCGCGAGTGACCATATCCAGGGCACCAATGGCGGGCCCGGCGTGAACCTGCTCAAGGGCGACCTGTTCGCTCTGCTTGGCGCCACCATCTACGGCCTGACCAACACCTTCGAGGAGTGGTTCGTCAGCAAGCGGCCCGCCTACGAGGTCCTCGCCTTCCTGGGTTTCTTCGGCATCTTCATCAACGGCACGCAGGCCGCCATCTTCGACCGGCACACTCTCCAGACCGGCGACTTCGACGGCGCCGTCATTGGGTACATCGTAGGGTACACGCTGGCGCTTACGCTCTTCTACTCCATCGTGCCCTTCATCCTGCGCATCGCCTCGGCCGCCTTCTTCAACATTTCACTGCTCACTGGCAACTTCTGGGGCACCATTATCGGCGTTCGCGTCTTCGGATTCACCGTCCATTTCTTGTACCCCATCGCCTTCGTCCTTATCATCATCGGCCAGCTCATCTACTTCCTGGCCGGTAGCATGCTGGGCGACTCTAAGAAGCCGTGGCTGGGCGAGGCCCAGGAGGACGGCGTCGCCGGCTTCGGCACGGCCAAGCTCAAAGCGTTGAATGCTGCCCGGAGGGGGCAGATACTTGTCGAGGAGGAGAACAATCGACGGGAAACGCAACAAGTCTAGGCAAAGCAAGGCTTCTATGTAGTTCGTTCATTTCCATAGGGCTGCTGCTACTTTGGTTATCTTGTTCCCCTCAAATTCTGGATACCCAATACCTGAGGAGGTGAAGAGACGTTTACTATAGAACTTACCGATGATACAATGTAATTCTTTACTGTGACCAGGCATATTGTTCGAAAGACTCTCATTTCACGTGAAATCTAGAATCAATACGTGGATGAACACAATTATGCCAGATTTAATGAAATTATTCACAACACCAAGCTCGTATCGGTGCTATTTCCGAACTAGACGTAATCTATCAGGCCATCTCATGTGTAAGCCGTAAGCGCGATAGTTTTCAATGATGCCCGTTCTTAGGTGACCAAAACATCGACAGCATTACGAATAAATTGTGCATGCATACCTTATCGCAACTTCAAAATGTCAACTTTCCTGGCATCGTGGGTGAAGATGCATATGCCTATTCAGATTAACAACGAATTAATCACAAACGGCAAATCTAATAGTGATGAAATTTCAAATGGTATCTTCGGCGGCTAACAGAAATTTATCAGAGATTAATTTAGACATTAAGATAATCGTCCCCCAATCCGCTATGCATCTCCCAAATCTTCCTAATGTGTTAATTATAACTAATTTGGACAGTCCTTTGATGCCCCTGTTAACCTGGGATCGAGCGAGCCAAAACACTCCTTCATTCTCGAGCAAGTCATATGAAACCAGTCCTTAGACCATTCTCCCCTGTTCGGACAGCCGAATTTTGGAGAGCTCCAACCTCTGCCTTGGGTGTTTTCACCGTTGCAGACCGCGGGGGAGGTCTCAGCCCACCTCCAAATTCCGACCCCATAGATATCCCCATCTCCAGCAGGCGCCCTACAGTCTCAGCACGCTTCAATGGACCTGCTGTAAACTCCCCTCGCGTAGTTGGTGTCCAGGGACGACTGAAGGATCGGAAGGTTGGCGACTCCGCACCGGAGCGGGCAGCTGGGATGCGAGGCGGCTCAAGAGGTTCGTAAGCGGATACAGACTCGAGCTCAGATTCCGATTCCGATCGCAATCTAGACTCTGCAGGAGATGGTGACAGAGCAGCGCGATCGAATGAGGGCACTGGTGATGGCATCGGCCAAATAGACGAGTCGGCCGTGGGCAGATTACGTCTCCGAGAGCGAGGAGGCACAGGCGGAGTAGGCGGGGATAGACTGCGATCGCTGTCTATTTCGTCTTTGTGCGGAAATGTAGAGATGCTAGAATAAGAATAGGGAGATTGGGATGAGGGCGGAAAGCAGGGGCTCGCTAGTGGGCCCGTAAGTGGAATCACAGGGCTTGTGCTCTCAGGGGAGGGAGGATGTTCATAGACATTATCCTCATCGTCGTCGTACACGGAGGATCCTGTAGGAGAACCGATGTCTGAATTCCGGTTGTGGGACTCATTGGTAGATGTTTGGCTACCAAACCTCTCTCGGACGTCGACTTCCACACGCAGTGGCGATTTCAGGTTCGTGGGTGTAAGTGACCGCGCCGGATTTAGTAAAAATGGTGCGCTTCGCGGCCCGTCACTGGGGCGAAAGCCCGTATTAAGTGTAAGTGGAGGCGGACGTTCAAGTAGGCGTCCGCTACTCGATGTCTTCGGCCGGTCGGCAGGAGATAGCGAGGGAATATTGCCATTCTCGGCAGCTTCGATCTTCATCTGCAAGCTCCGTCGGCGTTGCGGATTAATGGTGAGCGTGTCTCTCTTGGCACGGACATTTTTAATAACCGGTCTGGCATTGCCTCGTTTCGTAGTTGAGGAAGTAGGCCTGGGAGAAATGTTTGCGGCCGACGGTTTCTCTTGTTCCTCTTCACTGACACGAGGGGTTGTGGATGGTGAGGGTAAAGATGACGGCCCAAAGTTTGATATCACTTTCTGGAGTTCCTCAAGCCCTGATGGAATGCTACGGTGGCTCTGAATGTTAAGTGGTCGCGCCTCACCATCTGGCAGTTTAGGCCGTTCTGGTACCGAGTTTCCTAGCACGTCTCTATCGTCGATGGATTGCGGTGGAGATGGAGGCTTCTGAGAGGGCTGTCTCTCTATTTGTGGCTTGGCTAGCACCCGAGTAGACGCTTGTTTTTTTATACGCAGCGGTGCAGGAGCTTCTACGGTCTCGGTAAATTTTCCAAAGTCTGCGAATGAAGACACATCCTCCGGAAGATCTAACTTCAATTCGTATTGACCGAGCGGTGACTTGGGCGCCGCACTCAGCGGTGTGCTTGGCCCGTCATCTCGCATAGTCAACGCTGGACTCAGAGATTCCTTCTGGCCTGCTTTTGATGAATCCCGAGTGGAATGTACATCAAGCGGGTTTATCCAGGGCCTACTTTTGCCCTCGGACGTGCTGGGTCGAGCCAGCGGATTAAAACTCGGAGGAGCTAAACGCAGACTCGTTGACGAGCCCGTGTTCCAACGGCGACCCAGGCTCGGATTAGATGCATGGTAGCGAAGGCTGGGCGGGGCTGGAAGGTCTATCATGCTCGAACCGAACTTGTTTGAGAGGAAAGGGGCGACCTTGAGACCCTTGAATCTACTTTTCGTTGACGATGAAGACTGTCTAGACTCTTGTTGCGACAATGAATAGACACTCGCTTCGTAGGAAGGATGTGGACCATATTTCAAATCAAAAAAGCCATCGACGCCATTGGGGTCGTCGAGATTCTGAGGCTGAGGAGCAGATATCTGGAGGTCTTTCGAAGATTTTCTAACCCCGTTAGTGTGATAGGAGCCGGTGTTGTCGTGCAACTTACTTCTTCTTCTCGCCCCCAATCTTCAGCCCAAAGAAGGACACCATTGTGGCTAGATTTGGCGAGATGGCTCGCAGTGTTTTGCTCAACCCCAGTAGGCGTAGTCCGTTGTACCACTGCGAGCGCAATCCTTTATAGCCTCTTTCCCTACCCAGGCGCTGAGTCGAGCCAGAGAGGTGACTATCGGTGGCGAATCAAAGATGGCGGTATTGTAGCGAGCAATGCTCGCAAAGTCGAGGAGCCAAATCCCAATGGCCCCAGAGTTTGTACTACTCTGGTGTGCGTCCCGCAATAAACTAAAGCGGCGTCGCAGCTATGCAAGCAAGTATGTGTGCTTCGCATTCAGATCTGCTTGTGGCGCCCGCGTCGGAGATCTCAAGAAAGATTGTGTTCCGTCGGTAGTTGAAGGTTGCGCGATGCCAGTGTCGCGTCAACTCGAGCGGTGACCTGCGACTCGGTAACTGTGCGTATACTGAATGAGTGTGCCGAAAGTAGTACGTGGTAGCGCCGATCGAGGAGCTACATGTGTGAACGTGGAACGAGGACGTGCTGCTGAAGCTGTCTGTCGATCGTCACGACGATGGCGCAAAGAAAAACCCAGAGAGAACGTGGTGACGGGACTCGAACAACGAGGGGCCACAAAGCCATCACACACTCCTACCTCTCGTCCTAGGTAGTGTACGTACGACGATACACGTATCTAGGCCGACTAGATGGGTAGGTAGTAGGTACCTAGTGCCTACGATTGTGCGTGACCGTTATTGTTGGACGGTGTAGCGTAGCATCTTGGTGGAGGGGGTGAAGAGAAGGGGATGGAGGGGAGGGGGAGACAAGGCGCGACGCAGTGGTGAAGGATGAGAGCGCCAGGTACGACGACGATGTTTAGCCATGCCCAGCCATGTCCTGGCAGCGTCACTTCGAAAAAGCGAAATTAGCAAATGCCTACGCTCAGGTACTCGACGGAAAGGGCATCTGCAAGTAAGGGTCCTCGCTCCCGAATGGTCTTTTTTGGTTACTAAATTCGAGCATTAGCCTAACGCCAAGCCCAACAGGTACGGACTCGGTCCAGAATAGGCAAGCGTCAAGGGTCCAGGAAATTTGACGAACAGGTGGTCCCACAATTCTCTGGTCTTGGCTAAACAAACTCATCCACAAGAATCAGGGGAACCCGGCAAGTCCACCTCATTGGCTGCAGCAGGATTACCCACCGCTCAGTGTTCTCTAGATCCCGAGTACTAAGTACCTATCGTGCCATCAGTATATGTACTATGTATGCAGCTGAATTGGGGAAAAAAGGTGACTACCTACCTACATATATAGGTATTCTTGGTAGCCGGTCGACAGAGGTATATTAGACAAAGAGTGAGCGGACTCTGTTACAATTCTGCTAATGCTCCCTGTCTCGTCTCTTCGCAATACCAGGGCTGGTATGGGTGCCTTTAATACCTGTAGTATAGCTCCATAACGGGCCAACTTACCTACTGCGATTGAATACCGATGATCTCAAAGTACATAAGATAGGAGTTATTCCACTCTGAGTGCACCGCTGTCCCTGCAGGAAATATTTAGGTAGCATTGCATCATGTTACTCTAGCCGACGACTTCAGTCTTGGCAAGGGGTAAACGTGGCTCACCTTCACGTGTATTGTTCGTGGGTAGGTGATATCGGCCGTGTAACCAGTGAGGTTGTTATCTTGTTAATGAAGATAGGAAGATAAAACTATCGGAGCGAAGTCTTCATCGATTTACTCCCAGTATCTGCACAGTCGTAGCGAACTGGCTGGGTGTTGACCGGATGACTTGCTAACCCTCCGTGCTTATCACAAGTCAGCCCAGAGAGGTAATAGCGAGCTAGACCTGTATGATACAGCTCAAGCTATGACTTCTATTTGCCGTGCCTGACAATGCACATTAGATAATGTTTGTTAATTGCTTTTCACGACATCAGCCAACGAACAGTATTGGTACCATCTCCATCACTGTAACTTGCACGACGCGATCACACTAACTCACCACGTTATTTGTTATAGGCGAAAGTATACCCTCTTGATGTCAACCTATCTTTATATTCTTACCCGAAACAGCCTTCTGCAGTACAATTGTAAGAATCATGCATACCGATGAGCATAGATTCTTCACGCACCTATAGATAAACTTTGCCAGTCCTATATGAGATGACTCCTTAGTCTACAAAAAGTGGCGGTGAACAATTTCTAGTGGGAAGAAATACATGCTTCTTAATTTCTCATCTGAAACACAAATTGGCCGGAATCTATCTATCCTTCGCTTGATTCCCCTACGCTACCTGGAGCTGAGATCGATGGCACCTCTAAGTTGCGCCATCAGCGTAAGGCTAGCAGTTGGATCAAGATCAGTGGATGTGCACTCAACATGATCACGGTAATGCAATCAAGTCATCCTCCATGAACTTTGCTACACCTCCGCACTTACTGTCCACTCCAGACATTTCTGTATGTCTCGATCTCCTTTTCATGTGCCATAAGACGATCTAACGTACTCAATACTTGATAGTACCATGCTACAATCTCACATCATGGAAACCACTAGATAGTATTGTAGCAGGTATAGATCATATCTCCAACACAACGCATTTTACATTACCATGTACCTCAGCGTACCAGACATCAAGTATGGTTTCTCACCACACTTACAAGACTAAGCTGCTGAATAGGATAAACCACGTTGAACACCTTTATGATGCCACAGTAAGACTTTAGGAGCCCATCTGGATATATGTACATCTTCGCGGAGAGAGCTATGGCCGACTATTTCATTTTCGACCTGCAAGATATCAGTACCATTATGTTTCTGCTTCACCCAACGAGTGTATACATTGCCGAGGCGTAGAATAGGAAGAGATATAGACTCTTCATGTGATGATAAAGGGTCATACATAACACTTTCTATATCTCCCCTATGCAATTCTGACAGTGTCAATATACTGCGTTCATCACTCAGCTTCGCGGTAGTGATTTTAACACCTTCGGAGCTAATTTCTTGCTTGCAGGATGTTGCAATCAATATCCAGAAGCTTGTATGACTTCTCCGAAAACAAGCAACAACACATTGAAGCAATACCGCTAAATTGCCTCAATAGCGCTTGCATTTCTCACTTCTCTTCTCTGCTCACTTCTCTATGTCTCATGCGCAAGACTTCATCGGAAATCATATTGTTCTTAGAACATTGCCATCCTTCCCTGCCTTCTCAACCCTATCGACTTTTCTCGTGATGAACAGAATCTGAGTACGCGTGTCTCCAGATACTAGCCTCGTTCGTCCCAACACATTCCTCGCCTTCACAAGGAGCTGCAAGTGCACCCCTCCGGCATACTGAAGCTCGGATAAGCCACGCACCACAGGCTGATAGCGCGGCAGTTAGTGCGGTTTACGCCGCACTCGGTATGCGAACATGGCCCGTCGTAGTACTGGCGCGTCTGCAACGTCGAAGGTGGTTGTTTGACTCTCGAGTTCATCTCTACCGGGGCGGCGAAGACGAAAGAGTGCAGGATGGGAATGGAAAGAAAGGTGAGAAGGGTTGTTGGTTGCATTTTGGGACTTCTTTTAATTAATCGATGTATTTAGAATGATAGGGGAAAAGCAATTCTTAGAGTCATAGACGCTTTGATATATTGTTATTTTAAATTGTCTTTCGTGTGTGTCGAATCCTCGTTGTGTTCGACTAGTTGGTCGAAAAGTTGGTGCGTAGCAAAGCTGGAGTCGATATGCGGCAGGGAGCGAGAAAGGAGATGGGAATATATCTATGAGCAATTCATACTGCTACTACCAACTCACCAATAGACAAAGCCGACCTGAACCAAGTCCTCTTATGTATACCAATAACATCTTCCGAGAACCATAGGACAGAATCTTACCTCATGTATTACCCAGACTAAAGTGCCTAGGCGTGGCCAAGAATGCCGAGTCTCTAGGATATGATATATATGTCTACGCTCTCATCCGGCCCTTCATATACATGCTACGATTTACACCCGTCAGACCCTGGACTCTACTAGTGATCACTGCAACAAATATACTAGACAATGTCCTTGTTCTCAAAGCAGTCACATGACACCGTCGAGCAGAACCAAGAAAAGAAACTACACTCCGCGCCGAGCCCTGCCGAGCAATACCCGCCTTGCCCAGGTGCCTTGGCTGGATGCGCCGTGAGCTGTCTCACGAATGAGCTGACAGGATCAGAAAGCCGCTATCAATACGTAACTACCACTCCTGCTTGGCTGAGTACCCTCGGGCTCTAGGTACGACCGTGCAACTAGATATGCAGTCAGGCGGAAGATGAAGAATCACCAAGAGAGCTTGTTGAGATAAAGTACTGAGCTGCTGGAGGCTGGTCTGGTTGCCGGCACTCCATGAACATGAATTTGTATCTTCATCGTTGCTATACGTGTACATAACTACGTAACAATACTATGATGGGTATTTTACAAACATGAGAGAACGAAGCCCAAATCTCTGTTTGTGTTATCAATGATCTCAGAAAACATTATCCAAATCCCAAGAACGTCTTGTGTATTTTGTGCTTCTTCAGTCGTCTAGATCTCACAGGTCGGTTGCGTAATGTGTCACATGACACCTCATGAATCATAACGCCGACTTGGAGTCTTCACTACCACCATCTGTCTTTTTGTTGTCTTCTGGAGTGGACCTAGGATTCTCTGCTTGAATGGGTGTGTAGGTGGCGATGTTCACTGTGTCGGCCGTTTCTTTCGTCGCTTCAGAGCCCGCCTTTGAATCAATTTCTGTCGAGTGAGCAATATTTTTATCTCCTTCGCCCTCCTTGATGCTTCCTTTAGCCTGTCCGGTTGCGAGTACTTCTTCAGCCGCCAGAGACGTAGCATCCGCTGACTGTGCTGGAGGACGACAAGGAGTCGTCGTCGGCCTCTCGCTTTCTTTCTTCTCCTGCGGCTCGGTATTAGCAGT
Source organism: Xylaria sp. FL0064 (assembly GCA_022593225.1). Taxonomy (NCBI): domain Eukaryota; kingdom Fungi; phylum Ascomycota; class Sordariomycetes; order Xylariales; family Xylariaceae; genus Xylaria; species Xylaria sp. FL0064. The sequence goes on along the minus strand of JAJKLE010000040.1, from coordinate 212,633 downwards.
GGCATTAGAATCGTGGTTGTCGTGGTCCTCGGACAATTCCAACATCTGCACCAGCTCATCGATCTCATCGATCTCTTCGTGGATCTGCTCCTCTGCTTTTCTTGATCGCTGTTGCGCCGCTTCTTGTTCACCCACGAGGTCCAGCCACATCTTTTCCAGCTCATCTCTCCACCCAAGTTCGTCGGCGAGTTTGCGAATACCGTCATCGCATGGTCCTAGACATAGGACGTCATCGGCTCGCGTACCAAAATCGCCCACTCGCTCCATGTTCAACAACAGTCTAGGTACGCCGTCCCTGGCCATACGTGGCAACCCGGCAAAGGGGTGAACCATGAGGCTTGTCCCAACGACTATAACGAGGTCCGCCTCCTGCGGTACGGTTGCATTTGCGAAGAAGGTGTTTGGTAGTTGCTCGCCGAAGAACACAATGTCGGGCTTCACGAGACCACCACAGCCCTCGTGAAGGCAAGTCGGTGGATCGGCTGATTCGACACACTTGCGCATCTCGGCGTCGGGAAAGGGCCTCTTGCAGTCAATGCATCGTTGCGTGGCGAAGCTGCCATGGGCCTCGACAATCAATTCAGGCGGAACGCCGGCGGCGCGCTCGAGACAGTCGATGTTCTGCGTGAAGAGCATGCGCAGGAGATTTCTCTTGGCGAGCAGCGCCATGAAAGCGTGTGATATGGTGGGTTGGAAGTTGCCCGGGTACAGCTCCTTTGCTAGGACGTAGAAGGGTCGCGGATTATTGCGGAAGAATTCTATTTCAAAGACTGCCTCTGGATGGGGCAAATTGAGCCGTGCAAGGTTGTGGTAGAGCCCAGTCTTGGGAGAGCGAAAGTCGGGTACTTGGCACGAGCTTTTTTGTTAGGCGACTGACTGGTCGTTGTATCTCTCTTTGTGTCTCGATTTCGCCGTTTGCTTGCTTGGCTGGCTGGCTGGCTGGGCCGTGCGGCATGGTGACACGAAATAAAGGGGGACTGAAGGCTGGAGAATTATAGGAAGGGTAACTCACTTCCTGCAGCTGTAGAGATACCGGCCCCTGTCATGACGACAATGCGCTTTGCGCCCCCCTTCTTGATCAGGTCGGCGACGGCTGCGATGCTACGATCCGAGAGCGTGTCTGGCCTCGTGTCCTCGGACACCAAGCTCGAGGTTTCCTGGCCCATGATGAAGCGTCGCGACCAGCGCGAGTTTGACGCTTTCTGGTGCCGTGCCTTCTTTTTGCGCCCTATACTTGTGAGCTCGACGTCTGCGCAGCAGGTTACACTACCTAGGTAGGTACCTCAGGGGACCTACTTAAGTACCTACAGTCTGGTACTTCCTACATGTAGGCTGTGGGAATCCTGTTACATCTTATGATCACACCGAACCAAGGCAGCACTGTTCCGGCGACAGGTGGGCATAGATACTTAGATAGGCTGCCATATGGACCATGGTATGGGAAATCTGTGTGGTGGGAGGGACTCCTTAGCGTCTTATCGATTAGATAACATTGCTGCGACACATCCATTGGATGACATCAGTTTGCTCCTGTAAGTGAGAGTCTTATTATGAGGAAACTATAAATGCTTTTCTCAACATACTTCGGAAGTAGAGAGAAGACAAAATTATAATCATGATAAATATGATACTCCAAATAGGGACGGCAAATTAATAGTTCGAGTCAGGTAGCCACAACCATACGCTATAAATGTCAACAGGTAGTGACGATTCACCGATCGTGTGCAGAACAAGAATGAAAAATTATAGTATGGTTCTATCGTAATACGGAGGAGATTGCTGTGTTTCTGAGTTGAGATTATTTTGCTCTGCTTTACTTTCGCATTCTGCTGTTGTTGCGGTATAGTAACGAAACTAAACTAATTACAACTAGCTAGGTAGCTGCCTACTTACTTATTCTTCCGCAACCCCGCCTTTTATGGAGCGTATATTCATACAAATGTATCTATTTCTCGGTACCTTGTTTCTTTGTTTTTGGTATCGTTTTGTTCTTTTCCTTCCTTTCATTCCCACCTATGTGATAGGGAATGTCGCAATTTTTGGTATTGCCTCTATATCTATTATCAAAACGCTGGTCATCTCGCTGGTCCTCTTTTCCCTGCCCCGCTGAATCGCTAACCCAACGCCAACGCCAACGCCAATCGTGAACTATCCCGTTTGCACTCCATATATTTGTACATAAACGACCTGCTGTGTAAGGCATAAAAAGCCTGAATTATGCGACGTAAAAGTGCGAGGTTCTTTGGCTCGTTGTCTCGTATTGACAGCGTACAAGGTACGTCCCAGTCCTGTCCCGTTGTTTGAACGCGGAGAAGGCAAGCATCATTGAGGTTGCCTCTCTGTAGTTCCAAGGTTGCATGGTCTCTTTTCAGACTCCTGCCCACTCCAAAGTCTCTAGTGCCAGCATTACTAGAGCTAATGTCGATGGAAGAATCCTATAAATAGTCAATCGTCTGATACACTTAAACCTGGAATGAGCATACTCACCAGACAACGTAGCTCTGGAATAGGATCTTGGACATGACACCTTCGTAAACCCCATTGATCTGGCAAATCTGCGCCAGTTGAAGAGCACTTGGTGCGCCGGTGAGGAGAAAACAGACTACAATGAAGATCGGGTCATCCAAGATGCTAATAGGAATATATTTCGCGGTGAAGGCTAGAATGGGTGTCATGATAAGGGTCGGGAGCACCATCCGGCTGATAAGCGACGCAATTAGAAGTCGCGATCCGATCTGGGCTTCTTCGGAATCTTTGACATCGCTGTCCTTCGTGTTATTGGCTAGGTTGGCGCCTAGAACAACAAGGATCAGTGGTACAGCAACGTTGCCACTTTGCGTAATCGCATCGGTAACGCTGTTTCTAACAAACGACCCTTTTGCGAAAAACAGCTCCTGAAGGCGAGGGATAGACGCCACAGCAATGGAGATAAGCATGGCCCATAGCGGGGGATTCATGAATTCACTGATGAAATTTGCTGTCTTTTCCAGCAGTAATCGGAGACGACGGGGTAGCTTGAAATAAGTGCGCAGGCATAGGAGGTGGGCTCCTTCCTTTGCGCGGGTCAAAGCACTATAGAGCACAAACTTGGATCGAGCAAACCAGCCCTGAACTCCTTTGGAGACCTGCGGTTCGTCTAAATCTCGCATGCGTGGAAATGACACGATGTCATCTGTATCATCAGCGGGCATATCGAATGGTCCATTGCTGATATCGCTGCTGTGTCCATTGATCGTAGCGGATGGTTTCTTCGGCGTCCCACTCTCGTCATCGGAATCAGCTGGGGTTGTGCCGGATGTGCCGACCGGGGTTTGCCCGGCAGGGACATAGGTATCATCATCTGAGCTCTCGGCGTTTCCATCAAGGCCTGGTATCAGAATCTCGCTAGATGCGCCGTCGTCTCGATATCGACCCTCTTCGACGCGCTCATCCTGATACTCTTCATATTGATCCTTCTTGGCTAGCAAGACATGAAAACCCCAGCTCCACCGCACTACCTGCCCAAGCTGCTGGAAAATGAGCAGATACAATATACCGCGGGAAGATACGAGTCCACTGTGATCACCCTCGATCCGATCCCAAGACAAGCCCTTTAAGGTCTGGGATAATGAGATGACAAGAGATATAGGAAGCGAATTGGAGTTTCCGAATACGCTCATGGCGGTGACGAAATTGCTTGCCCTTTTCCCAAACCGAAACAGTCTCGACACACCTATAGAGACTCCGTACGAAATGCAAGTCTGCACCACAAAAATGACTGGGATGACGGCAAGGTCGCCGAGTTGATTAGGGTTTAGCTGTTTTGCTAGTTTGCTGAATATCAAACAGGGCGTGAAAAGGTACATATTCAGGTTGGCCACGAACTTCTGGTGTTCTGGCTTGAAGAGACCTCGTCTAGCGAGAATACTACAGTGATAAGCATTAGCAGTTGCCAGAGTGAATCGGGATCTGCATGTTTCTAGATATACGACTGGCTCCGAGGTGAACCTACCACCAACAGAGGCCGTTGTGCTCTCAAACATAGCTACAGAAAGGAACGATCCCGGGAACTACTCACTATCCAGGTAAGCTGACACAGATAACCTCTAAGACGGCCTCGAAGACGAGAATCACTAGACCGCCGAGGGATGGATGCTTGTCGTGAGACATCGTTGCGACATCGAACGCCGGCACGTCGTCAGGCGTCCAACTGAGGCCCGCATTGTTAACCAGAACCAGTGATTCGTAAGGAGAGCCCATGGCTTGATGCGTGTTTTCCAGTAACAGAGTGAATGGAAGAGCCGATGGATACGATGCTTGCGAGGTTCCCTAGCTGTTGCGCGCCCGCGGGAACACACGAATCACCGCGACGACGACGAAAGTCGTCTACGGCGAGACGTGGTGGGTGGCAGACGGGTGCCGCGGAACGGAATGCGAATTGATGAACCTGTGTTGGTTGAAGTCTTGGGAATTATGAAGCCCTTCCCGGCTGTTCGCGAAGCTATACAAAGGACTTTGTGCTTCCAGTTCCGATGGCAAAGGCGAGGAAGAAACAACAATGGGAAGTAGAGAGTCATGCACTAGCAATGATAGCAGCGATGGTGATGGCTGTCGTCGTCGTCGCCGTTGTCGTTGTTGTAAAAGCCGCGGGATGCTTATCTACGCCAGAACGACAATCGTCCGAGCGGTCGCAGGTGCAGTCGTTAATTCGGACGGAGGTAGAATTCGCGGAATGGGCTCGTGCGCAACAGACAAGGGACGGGATGCAAGAACTCTATACTTCGACTGCGCGTCGGCGCGGCGTGGTTGACTACCTAGGTATAAGGAAACAAAGAGAGCGCGAGCGACGAGACGAGCATATAATAGGAATGTAGTCGTGATGTAGTCGTGTATACCACCTACTACTACGTATACCTAGTAGGTTCTGCGCCGGAACAGATCCACTTGGCCAAGCTGTACATACAAGCCTGTTACGTATACTGCTCATAGTAGCTCTGAAGCAAGAGCGCTGATCCTGGACGAGAGAGGACTGGTCTTTGTCTCGCGCGTTGTCTCGAAGCCTGCAAGCGGGTCTAGAGGTAGCCCGCTGGGCCCAGCGCACCCGCCTTCCCCTGCAACTGGTAACCCATACATGTGCGCGGCCCTGTTGCGCGATTGGCTGAAAGGGAAGCGGATCTACCAAGCCTGCAGCGTCCTGCGTTGCCGTTTCCGCCAAGAGCCGCCAAGAGGTAGCGCTAAGACCGTCTCGACCGTCTAAGCCCGCCGGTCGGCATATCGATATGGCCATTAGGTCCACTGTTCTCAAAATTGGTGGAATGTGGCTCGCTAAGGATATCTCACACGCTGCCGGCATCCTCTGATTGGCCTTTTATGGAAGACATGTGGCTGGCTATCGCAGTTTGTGGCAATACCAAGTCTCTGGGCGACAACTTCAATTTGTCTCAGCCACGGTAATACCGACTCAGAACATCGATGTTTTGTAACACCCGTCGGCGATGATTCTTGGCTTACTTCCACGTTCTGCATCAACGCATCTTGTGCTAGCTAGACAAACAAGATGGCACAATTCGGCTGATTCATGCCGATGAGGTATTAGCTGGTAAGCGTGACGCGGTTGCTTGCTGTCCATCTCGCCAATATAAAGGTACCATGGCCAAGGCCAAGGCCGTACCAAGAAGTGCCATACTGAGTATTAGGTATGCTCTCTCCTCCGGCAAACAGTTAATCTGAACATCAATAGCATGCTGGGAAACTATAAGCGGTGTGATATGGACGGTCTAAGTATTGCCACTTTTATCAAAATCTTTTCGCTTCATTACTCGCAGCTTGCACACATGGGGTCAATTAAAGATAACAGCTACCAAAGGGTAGAGATTCGCCTTGAATGCCCGGTAATCCCAAGTCAGCACCAGGGGCAGCTTGAACGAAAATGGATACAGTCCTGTTGCCTCGCACTATTGATGAGCATCAACTGGGCCAACCTGGTCATCTTCATATTTATTGGGCCGGAGTAAAATGCCCGTAATGTTTTCCATCGTCACTTGTGAGAGTTACGCAGAGTATTTATTCCGAGGAGTTGGTTTTTTTAATATAGAAGGGAAAAGGCCCCATTATTTTTCTATCCAGATTGAATCTATGGGGACAAGTGTAAGGGCAAAGATACTATAAGTTTCGACTGTTATTGCGGCCCGTATGACGTAATGACTCATGATGTTGCGCGAGTTAGCAGGACTAGTCGCATCTCTACCAGACCAGGTAATAAGGTAGGTACAGCGTAACTGTACACGTAATATCCACAGTTTCATTGCATCGTAGCGATAGCGGCAGTGTCCCTATTCACCATCCTAACATTCATCATGGCAAGACTAGCACGCTACTGCCCGGAATTATCGATTACCATCGCCCAGCTACAGTGATGACGTATTTGTCTGCTACTGCACAGAACTCCTGCCCGACCCACCTTGCCCTCCCCGTGTGGCTTGATGACGTCTCTTGAGCCACAATCGTCAGCTACCTAGGTACCTAGTTATGCAAGCTCAAGTCATGAGCAATCCAGCTCAAGATACCGCGATAACCTAAGCACTGCAGTCGCAGGTGTTGCATGTGCACCGCCTGATCGAGAACCGAACTCGCGAGTGAATCTGATCTGAGTTTACGGTAAGTAGCGTGAAACACAAGGGGAAATCACACATCAAGCAGCTAAGCCGGTCGAGGAAATGGTAAAAGTTTGTAATACCGATGGACATGCTTCCTTACATCTCCAAGATATGACGAATGGTGCCTAGGCGAATTATGTGCCTGCTCTTATTGCTCTCGTCGAGATCTCTAGACAATTGTGCGTCACCTCATACTTCCCTCCCTGCCTTCCCTCCTTTAGACAGACAAATAAGCGTTGCCGAACTCGTTATCTACAGTAGTTGATGATGTTTGACTCGTTTAGCAATTCGTGGGGCCACTATGTAACTTGGATTTTGAAGCACACGTGGAATGTAGATAGAAGTAGTGTACTGTAGGACACTAAGTACAGGTAACCTGTGCAGGCAAGCAGGCGTAGATGTAGGTAGCCAGTACTGAGACAAACACAACCCTGAAACATACCTAGTGAGTACAGATAGTGCCCTTATTGTATCCCGCACGGTGATGCCTTCCAGTCGGTAGCACCTGCTTGCCGCAGTCTTCTGAAATAAGCAGTCGAAGCTACATGGTGTACTTTGGCACTACCAATAGCCACGTGAAGGCGGGAGGGAGAATTAACTAAACTACCTAGGTAGGTACCTAACCTTGGTAGGTACCTGGGAGGTATGAGGTAAATGGAGAACTTGCTTGAATCTTGAATCAATTAGCGCGCTTGCGCGGGGCAAATCGTCACCTTTTATTTTGGTTCCCCATCCAGAATTCGACCATCGACCATCGATTACCAAACCTCATACATACATAGTCTGTACACAGTACCCAGAACCTAGAATCACAAGCTCCAATTTTCTCACCCCTCCTCTCTTTGCTATCCTCGACTTACCTCGCCCACCTACCATACTCATTCACCTCCACCACGTCTAGGTCTGTTATAGATCTATCAATAGCACACACCTACCACCTCGACAAAGGTCTTGCGCCAACAGCAGCAGCAGCAGCAGCAGCAGGAGAACGCGCCCCTCTTCCCGCTTCGTCGTCCTCTTGTTCCGCCTCGCATCAAGCTCGACCGCACGAATCGCGTGAGTTACACCACTAGCCGCGAAAACCGAGAGACTAAGCTGAACTTCACTAGTTCTCAACCCGGACTTGTCTACCGGTAAACATTGGGCCGGAACTTGTCGCTGGTGAGCTGTTAAGTTTGGGTCTAAGCTACGCCACCGGCCGACACCCACCGACCGACCAACCGCCCAGCCACCCAGCCAGACAGAGAGCGAGCCAACCGACCGCTCGACCTAGAGAGGTATTGGCCTGGTACCTTGCCTTGACTGCCATCTTAACGGGTAACCCACGTCACGCCCCGCAAGACGAGGCGACGATAGTAAATATCCTAGAGTCCCAGCATCCAACAATTACTGCCCAGGCGGCATCTTCATAGACCACGCGCTCATCGTAGCCGTATCGACGCTCTTGTGCGGTACAAACCACCTAGCTTACAAGTTCTCGTCTTGACGCATACAACTACGTTTCGAGCTCCACGCAGCCGGTCTTTCCTCCGCTCCTGCGACGGCAACTAAGTCAACACCTTGTCGTTCCCTCATTGTCCGTTGGTTTGGGTCCCAGATGCTCTGGACTGTGTAAGAGCTCCATCGCATATACTCTGAGACGATTCCATCTGTTATCGAAATCATCCCCCACGGGCTACATTCCTTTGACGACACTCTGCTGCTAGAGTCCCTCTTTTGCCTGCGCCATCTATTGGCTTATACTTCCCTCTTGAGGTCGAACCAGGCAACAATATACTCTCTCGCAGTACTGCTCGTCAACCGACCCGAATTGGCTCTTCGCGGTATGCTTGCGTGAGCAGCTTGGCAAATTTAGTCTACTTAGCCCGCGCATTCCTGATCACGAAAGCCTATGATGTTGGGTGGAACCGCGCTCGGCAGAGAGCCGAACACACCCGATGAGCTGGCCCAAGACGACGCCGACCAATCTCTAGCAAGTCCAGGAGCATTCGATTCGCCGGACTCCTCAGGGGCCAGCACCCCTCTCGACACTCCCGATGAAATATTAGCAGATCCACCCAAGAGAATGCCGTCTCTCCGCTCCATATCCGACCCTCAGAACCCGACGCACCCCATGTCCGCTAGTTCTACACCCCTGGGTGTGCTTTCGAACGCAAGACGTCCTGGCGCCTTGCCTCACTCTTCTAGCGGTCGTCTACCCGAAGATTTAACTGCAAAGATGAGAGCATTCCATTTGTCGCGCTCTGGTAGCTCTCCCTTGGGTGCGCACGCTTCATCCCCTAGTTCAGCTTCACCTTCGAACGCGTCCCCAGCCGGACCTATCATGGGCGGAATACCTAGCAATATGCGGCTCCCTGGAGGGCTTCAACGGCCTGGCGCCCCAGCGTTCCCCCGCTCTGCGCCCGCTGTCAATACAGGTGGTGGTGGCTTAGCGGGAAAGAGACGTTTTGGACTTAAGCTCGGAGATATGAGTGGCGGTACTTCACCAGCATCTCCTATATCTTCAGGACAGGGCCAACCAGCAACACAAAACGGGACCGGCCATGTCTCGCAACTAAAGCAATTCGAGGAATACATCGATGCCGAAAAGGGCTACCTAACGTTTAAAGGCAAAGCTATCATTACGAACAAGGGAGTTGATTTTTCCGATGGTTCGGTCTTTCGGATATCACTTGATGAAGTTGAGAAATTAGACGAGTTAGGGAAAGGGAACTACGGCACTGTCTACAAGGTTCGGCATTCGAAACCCCGCATTCCACGATTCGGCCCTGGCTTGTCCGGCCCGAAAATGCCTACTCTTTCAAGACTCTCCAGCGCAGCGAGCGATAAGGTCGAATCAACCCTGGATAAAAAATCTGGTAGTAATTCGGGTACGATTATGGCTATGAAGGAGATGCGACTCGAACTTGACGAGACGAAGCTTGGGACTATCGTCAAAGAGCTGGTAATTCTTCATGAATGCGTGTCACCATATGTGATCGATTTCTACGGTGCATTCTTCCAGGAGAGCGCCGTTTACATGTGCATTGAGTACATGGATGGAGGCTCCATCGACAAGCTTTACGCTGGAGGGATACCTGAAAACATCCTTCGCAAGATTACTTACAGTACAATTATGGGATTGAAGGAACTGAAAGAGAAACACAGTATTATACACAGAGATGTGAAGCCGACAAACATTCTCGTAAATTCGCGTGGTCAAGTCAAAATCTGCGATTTTGGTGTGAGTGGCAACCTTGTTGCCAGCATGGCCAAGACCAATATTGGATGCCAAAGTTATATGGCCCCTGAGCGCATTTCTGGCGGAAATTTCATGCAGTCCGGCGCTTCGGACGGCACATACAGCGTACAAAGTGACATATGGAGCTTAGGGTTGACAATAATTGAATGCGGTATGGGTAAATACCCGTACCCTCCTGATGTATCTGCCACGATATTCAGTCAACTCACTGTGAGTCACCGTTGCTACTATCATTGACGTAAATCAGACTAATTACTCTGTAGGCTATCGTGGACGGCGACCCTCCTGATCTTCCGGACACGTACTCTCAGACAGCACGTAAATTCGTGCACGGTTGCCTCAATAAATCCCCGAAGTTGAGGCCAACTTACCAAGCGTTACTGGCATCCGAATGGCTCAAGGAGCTAACTAAGCCGGAAACAATTGCAGAAGAAGACGAAGAAGTTCAGGAAAACGACGCCAGTGCCGAAGCCGTGGCTGGTGCCGCCGAAAGCGTCGATATAAGCCATTCTGGTACCGAGGATGCCGAAATCGCGGCATGGGTTAAGGAGGTACTGGAGAAGAAAGCAACTGGCAGATATGGCGAAGCAGACGCGAAACCGGCTCTCCATACCGCACAACTGGATGCAGTGGCTACTTCCTTGGGTAGTCCCGCTCTCGCAAGCTAGATTCTAAGGCAATATGGTTGCACTTATACATTTCTTTCTGTTGTCTAGAAAGGGAGCACTGCGTGCATGCGAAAGCTACATGTGCATTGTGGAGCGGGTTCTCCGCTGAACTGACGAAGCTCCGATTCGTTGCATTTGCGTGGCGTACGCGATTCCTTTTGTTGGTAACTTCCAATACAGACACGGACCGAGACTCAACATCCTTTCAAAGCAACATAAACATAACCACGGGCATTGTCATTTCTTGATTTTCGTCTTTTGCTGTTCGGAGGGCTAAGGAATGGGCGGGAGAATTAATTGGTTGATCCCTGTACACGTATTTCGGGAGTCAAGGAAAAAAAAAAACATTAGATGTGCACACGAATGGGTAACACACGATTGCGGGTTAGAAAGAAGCAAGGAAAAAGAAAGAAAGAAACAACAATAGGGGAATCTTGTAAATGTGTAGCAAACGGCTCCTAAGCGTCAAGTCCCCTGTAGATTTGAGACGAGAATACCATAAAGACGCCTAGTCTCTCTATTGTCTTGTTATTCTACATACCTAGGTAAATATCATCTAGAGTCAGTGCCCACCTTGCGGACCACCCGGGGAAGTGAACCACCCTTTCCTACCAAAAACTACTAACTTTAACAGTCTATAATTAGGTTAATAAAATAAATAAAAGATTTTTAAAGCGATAATTAAAAAGCTTATAATTAAAATAATATATAAAAAAATTAATAAACTTATTAAATATACTCGAAAAGTTTATTGATTTTTTTTATATTATTTTAGTTATTAATGTTTTATTTATTTTACCAGCATTTTTATAGCTATTTTATTTATTTAATTATTAATTATTAAAGTTAATAGTTTTTGGTAGGAAAAGGTGGTTCACTTCCCTGTATAGTTTACTAGGTAGGCACTTACTCTATATGTCTCTCACATGACAGTGCTGTTCTGTGTAGCAGAAATTGCAGCTGAATATTACGAAGGAATGGATTTATGCACACTCTTGTTTATTTTTGATAGCTCTTCACTTTGTCTGCGAAACAACGAAGTCGCATACTAATTCTAGAAAGATTACCAGTGTACCTGATTTCACGTCTTGCACTGAGATTATTTGATTTGAATGTATTATTTTGTCATGATATATTTAGCAGTGCTCTAGTAGCAACCTATATAGTCGCTTCTAGGTTATGCATGGCATTATGTATCTGATTGAGTAGGGGGCATTAAGATTATCGTCATCGTCATAGATCACTCGATCTCACTCCTCATCGTTTCATTCTCGTTCCGCTCACCCTCCCCGCTAGAGTCAATAATTCCCTATTTTGGAAGTATCTCAGCTCCCGAAACAGACTCCCGCAACATGTCTTCAGAGGTGAAACTTTACTGAAAATAGTAATTAAAGACTCCAGCGAGCTGAATATGAGCTGAATGGACGTCACCGATAGCTGCAAAAGCCCATCAAAAGACACTAGGTGATGATACGGGAGTTATTTTATTCGACAAGCATGGGATTTAGGCATAGTCGTCCTTAACTCGATGGTTTCCCAGATCGTAGCTTCGTCGACTGCGTACACTCCTCTGACGCCCCCAGCGTGAGCGGCCGGTTGAATAGTTATCTCTATTACCGCGGATACCGAGGAAGAATAGCACCGTGGCGATGAATAGTGCGGCCCATGCACCCCAGGTGAAGCCAAAGGCGTACCGGCCAATTTGCGCGCTGCGGCCTACGGAGTTGAACTGGTCGCGCATTTTGACGAAGGTCGCCGTCATTAGAGAGGCGGCGACAGTGTGGAAAAGGAGCGCGACAGATGACATCATGCCGGCGATTGCCGAACCCAGGCGACCGCAGCAAGCCACGAACCCGGTGAAGAAGGCGAGGATGGTGAAGAGTAGCGAAAGCAGGTAGAAGACCCAGCCGAATCGCCAGAGGTAAAAGTAGGTGTAGCTGGTGGTGCCGCCGCCGTGCGACCCGATGAGGCGTTCTGGCAGGTTGGCCCCCTCCGGGTTCCTGTCCCAGGCCCATCCAACCGGAGGATCCGGCCATGAATGGCTGCAGTCGACGTTACCCTGGCCACAGATGCGGAAGTAGGTCCACTGCGAGACCGCCCGTGCTCCGGTAATACCTGAGGTGTCGGCGGATAGGAAATACGTCTGGCGGAGGGGCGATGTTCGTGTTATGCCGGACAAGACAACGAAAAATAGGAGTACGGTCGCACCGCCGAGGAAAATGAGGGACAGCGGCGCCAGGGCAACATCTGCGAGCGGGCGAGTTTTGTTAGTTGAAGCGGTGGAATGTGTATGAGAAGAGGACATACTTGATCGCGCCATGCTGATGATGATCTACTCTTCCCCAGACTAGGTATGATTTGCGGGGTTCGAATCGGGTTGAGAATGCTGGGTCGAGAGTCAACAGATATATATTCACAGCTCATTTTTCCTTACGGTTGGGGACAAATGAATATGATTGAGGGTTGGACCGGGCAACAAAGAACACGATTTCAGATGTTTCAAGGTGACAATAGTAGCGGACGTACCCGTTTTGCTTTGTCTCAATGATGCCCGTCACACCGATCCTGAACGATGACGACGAGGCTTGACTTTGTCTCGGACCAGATTTCAGCTCCTTTGTAGACTAGTATCACAGAATCTTCTCAAAGTCGGGTGTTCTTTTCCGCTTGTGCTGAGCCCGTAATCGCGAGTAGCTCCAGTGTTGTATACATTAAATGGAAAACACGGCGGGAGCTGTACTGGAAAAAGACGGTGCCTAATCAATCCATATATGTGAGGAGTGTCAACAGGTGATGTCTCGAACGTTCCTTATGTGAAAATACTACTGTAATTGGCGTGTCCAGCACTCCACTTGACGTGCGGGCCACAATGACGACAGTGACGACAGGCCACTGCTGAACTACCCATAGCTTCTTTCCTAGATAAGCTTAGTTCCATGTCTCTACTTTAGCGCTATTCTTCGCAATCAGCCGAAGTTTATGCCCACATTACTAGTTTATGGAGGGTCTTGATAGTGCCAATGCGCTGAACTTCAGCTGCACATCAGACCCTGCATCGCCTGAGCTAGCACTGGCAGGTGCTTGGGTAGTGCAACCGCCCAAATCGGCTGTGATGTAATGAATACAGCATCACTTTTCATCCCAACCCACGATGACACACTCATGCTGTTATATTCCATACAAACAACCAATGGGCCTCACACTCGGTGGCCAGACATCGGGCGGGAGAGTTGGGCTTTATGTCTTGATATGCTCAGAGGCTTGCATTAGCCACGTTGGCTTCTGCACCTACGCAGTAGACTTCTGTGTGGTGCCTATATTTGAAAGCTGCTAGACGCCTCATTAATGCTTGAGTAAATGAGATGCCCGGTGCCTGATATCCTAGGCCAAAGGCAGCCATAATATCATATCACGACAGAGGGGGGAGAAAATGTAATGACTAAGGTCAGCAAGGCGCTTTTCGTACAAACTATGCGCTCGAATCACTATCACGAGTATCATAGCCATAAGAATCTCGCAAAATAGAGATGAGATGCTGCGTATTGGGGCACACAACTGTCTTTAGTAGCGTATATTCAGCTCTGTCTATGTTGCAGCTCATGTAAAGCAATCTTGTTTCCAATCCGTTCCAAAATTACACTCTCAAATCCTTAGTCCTTCGAACTTGTTTCTCAATATTATCGCCAACATTAATGACATCTCCTTGCAGCCTTTTCTCCCACAATATCTCCCTTCCAACAATGATTAGCGCGTATGATGCTTCTGACAAAACAACGGCTCCTCCGGCGGCACAGGCAAGCTCAAACATAGATTCTCGTCAGTTCCGATGGAAAAGAGACAGGTGTAGGCTTTTCCCTTCGCATTCTTGTGTTTAGTCGACATCCATTTCGATGAGCGATTGAAGGCTTTCCGCGGACAGTGTACGCGAACTTGCGCGAGAAAAATTCCTCTCCTCATCAACGGCCGTGAGGTCTACCATGTTTGTGTCTCCGGATTCGCCGATTGCAATGGCTCTTCTAATCTGATTCCTAGTGACGCGCATGGTGCGGTTCATAGAAGGCCATTGATCACGAGTTCTCTCGATGTTGCCAACATTGACAATGATACAGTCTTCGGCCATAGAGGGGCGCGATGTAGCCATCTCTTCATCAACAGGATCAAGCACGATAACATCTTGTTGGTTTCGGCGCTCCGGAGCCCTCATAGATCTTCGTCGTAGGGATTCTATCCGCCTTGGAACGACCAGATCCTGTCTCAGCAACCAATCTCGGAGATGGCGGTATATGACTTCGACAACCACCGGGGGAAACGCATTTCCAATCTGGCACTTGGCTTGTGTCATTGATCCGACAAATGTGTGCTCCATCGGGAATCCTTGGATACAGGCTAGCTCCCTCAACGTGAAGTTCCTCGCGCCAGAAGGATGAGGCCACGCAGTACCTCCAGTTGTTATTGTTCCGATTTGGCAATTGTCGTCGTAGGGGTTTTGGGGAAAATTCGGGCTTCTTCTTGCTGCAGAAAGCATCTCCCTAACATTGTGAAGAGTATCGCGCCCTCGACGTCCAATACTCCCCAACACAGAACGAAGCGTACGTGGAAGGGGCAGCCGCTCTCTTTTATCTTCGGCGTTCGTTGGCGGTGGGAACGGCGGCAGCGCTTCTCCCGGGCAAGACGCAATCCAAATCAAGCGCCTTCGCGTCGAGGCTATCCCATATTCCTTCAACCATAAGATATCCCAGCTGAATGAATATCCTAGAGCGGTGTATTGTCCTACAAGAGCGTTGAAGTATTCTTCAAACTTAGGAAATAGAAGCCCGAAAGTCTGTTCACCAGTTGACAGCCGGGGGACTCGTGACTGGAGAATACCTGAGCAGGCAAAAAGGGCACGGGCGTTCGCCTCGTCATTTTTCCCAGCGCATGTATATGCCGGTGACCAGGTTTGACATGGAGGTGCTGGCAACACTTGTGGTTAACAATAGCTATTTCGATTGAATGCCTAGGGGCTTCAAAGTCCAAATTTACTCACACAAATATACGATGTCTGAAGGGCCGGTCGGAGTATCCAACTCAATAAAATCGAAAACATTCATATTATGTAGCTCCGCTTCTGGGAAGTTCTCTTGGTACGTCTCACAGGCCACTTGATTGAACTCACAAGCGAGTTTCAAGCGTAGGCCGGCTTGTCGAATACCACTGCAGAAGCATCGGGGGTTATTGACTGCTATGTAGCTTTTCGATACGCTAGAGGTCTTAGATTAATGAGGGGATGCGTCGACAATTACTTACCATGAAGCTCCTCCAGCGCCACAGAACATGTCATCAGCCGTATACATTTGGCCACGTCCCAATGTGACTGGACCGCTCTGATCGCCTTCGATCCCGTTAAGATCGATGGTAGGTACGGCAAATTGACCATCCTTATAAGATCCTCCACGTACGATCCCGCCACGAAATTCATTTCTCAGTGTATCGTCGGGTACCCTGAAATATTCGTCCTGGATATCTGCGGCTCTCAGCCGAAGCAGGGCGCCGCTGACAGACCGCTTGTTTGCCATTGCGCTAGAGTTGGGCCAATATCTGCAGAACTTCCAGCGCTGAACGAGGTTGCCCTTATTTTCGACTTCTTCTTTGCTATTCCACTGATGCGGGTCCATTCTATGCCTGGGAAAGGCGGCGTTGGTCTTAGAAAACGCACGAGTTCTAATGACCTCCGTGTGTTTGACTTCCGCCGCTGCTTGCACATGCTCAGGACGGCCGTCTTCTTTGTCGACGTCGAATAATGCGCACACTTCGTTAGTGAATCGCGGAAGCATTCCGCGCAAGTTTCTAGTACGTGTGATTTTTATGCCTCGAAGAATCACGGCGTTAGATCCAGTATCAGCATACAGATCGCTGACTTGGAGAAACTGCCAGGAGAACTGCTCTCGAGGCCGTGGGGCTACCTCGACGACAACTCCCGGTTTTATTAGCATTGAATCATGCCGACAAGAAGAGAACCTCAAACGGGTCTGGATCGGGGGGTTGCGTTGTGGACATGCCAGTGGTCGTCGGCGACGGACTGCGTTGTTCCTTCCCTCTCCGTCAAGTTCGTTGATGACTTGGCATTCATAATCCTCAACCTCTTGCTGTTAAAGCATTCAAAATCAGTGATCGTTATTTATGGTGAGACGGGGTAATTTTTTGGAGTTTGTAGTAGTCGTAGTAGGAGAAGTTAGGAAACTTGTACTTTCGAGATATATGGGAAGGATATCAAAGCATTTAGTGGACTGACCTGTTCGTTCTCATTCTGAGTTAGGTCGATCAACTGTACAGGCTGACCGTTGTGGTAAGTGTGCTGGAGGAGTCGCAGACTACGCTCTAATGAGGAAAGCTGTACACTGTCGAGGTCGTCCTCCTCGATAATGACAGGTTGTGGATGACGATGTTGAGCCATCATGAAGTACCGTGAAGCAGGGGTTTTACTGTCAATTTTGCGCGCTGGAGGGTGGAGAATTGGAGATGGAAGGTGGTAGAGTGAGACAGGGAAAAAGATGCTTGTGTTTCCCTGATATGAATTAGCAATGCTCAAGGTCTCTTCTCTCGAGTACACTAACACCCTCGGTTATAGGTTGTTTACATGACTTATATTAGGAAAGCACGAAACATACAGCTCAAAAATACCCCGCTCAACGATTATAAAAGCAAGTACTCTGCTCCTTCTAATATCTCATATTAGTATCACCTGTTTGTCTGATAACTAGGGTTGCTGTTTTTGACTTGTGTATACCTAGCTACCTTTTATTCCTTTGCTGGTGAACTGGCTGGGTCAAGACTGATGTGGTGGAAGAGACAGAGTGAATAACATATTATCTCTTCTGAGTTGCACTCTTATATACTGTTTTCCGTGCTTTCTTAGTACATGCTCTCGCGTGCTTTCTCAATACAGGCTCCTATATCTGGTATCGATGACTCAAGCTGTTACCTTGGGGGACTAGAAACAGTTAGATTTTTTGTTGGACCTAATAGACACTGCCTAGTATCATGGTGCCGTAAGGGATACGCGAGACAAAGCGTTACCAAGTGATTCGAGCTGAACATGGTAAACTCTGCGGAGTATAGGTCTTAGTATGATGCCTAGTAGAGACTGTCTACCTTCATGAAGCTGTTTAACTTTCTTTGATATGAGACTCAGTAACCACCTGTAGATGGCCTTGAAAAGGCCCAGGTGAATCTATATAAAACCGTAGTCTGTAGGAAACTACAAAAATAGCCTTTCAAAAGTACAGCTGATCTTGCTGCTGTATAATATTCGTTTCATTCGAACCCCGTATTGGTCCTCAAGATACACGTAATGAATTTTGGTATAGTGCGCCTTCTTGATAGTTGGTTTCGTCTGCAAGAACTTGCTGCCTGGAAATGCCTCTGGTGCTTTTCATAGAAGATTCTACCTACCTCCTTCCCGCTTAATTCCTTGCGAACAAAGGGATCATCTTTTATATGAGTGTTGAAACGCTAAGCCGTCAAAGAAAAGTAAGACAGGTGAATGAGACAGAACTCCGACGATGAAATTTCTTCTGATGAATTGATACATTGATGTTCAGACTCTAAAGCTATCTACTACTCAATAGTACAGATGAATCTATCCACTTAATGTTTGGCTGTGTTCCAGTGGGTGTCATAAAGACATCTACTGGCCGGCGGAACGGTTCGGCCTTCTTATCCCCAAATACTTTCGTAATATTACTTGCCTTCTCAGCAATGGCATCATACCCGGGGCCAGATACGTTATACACGGCCATCGTAGTATTTACACCAATATTACCGTTCGGCTGCCCTGCCCATGCCGTGTATCCCGCAGGCAAGATACTGGGGTCGAAATATGTATCCATAAACAAGCTCCGATGTTCGGCATTCCAAGGTCGGCCGAGCGAGCACTTATCTGTAATGATGGGTGCGATCGAGCTATTGGCGGCCAGAAGCTGAGAGTTCGAGATGTAGACACCGTACTTGTTAGCGAACGTCGTGTTGGTGCCTTTCCACGCCGTGATACCGCCCCCGCAGCTGCGCAGCGACAGGCTCGAACACTCGATGAACAGCGTCCCGAAGCCGTATAGAAAATCTGTCTGGCCTGCAACCACTGTGTCGTAGAAGTACGCATTGCCCAGCTTGCCGATATAGACCTTCTCTCTGCGGTCAATCATGACGCTTTCAGCTGGTCGGAAGAGAGGATAACTAACCGTGTCTTGCCAGCTGTAGAAGCCACAAGAATAAAATCCAGCGTTCGCGCGACTGACACCTACCGCGTGAGCCGGCCCATCCGAGTATGGGGCGAACTCATTGTGGAAGTCGATGTTGTAAGCTCGGAAATCAGTGCACCCAAACGGCGTGTCATCCGGCACGGGAAAGCCCGTCGGACCGGACCCGGTCAAGGTCGCATTTAGATTGGGCCCGACAGTGAGAACGCCGGTGTAAACGTTATCTGAGAAAATTGCGTCGTGATTTGCCGAGTTCCAGTAGATCTGGACGTCGTTCTCTTGTGCCGAGTCGTAAGTAATATTCGAGTAAGTTTCCCCGAGAGACGGACGATCTGACACGCCAAGTAGTGTGAGCGGACCTTGTCGCGTCACATTGAGCTGCTCCGTGTATATACCCGGCGCTATCAGAATGACGTGGGGACTGGTGTCATTAGGGAGAGAAGAAATAGCGCTTTGGATTGTTTGAAACTGGGCACTTTTATCTGTCTGGCTCACATAGATCGTCCCCGTGGGACAGCCATCGAGCTGATTAGCAGTTCGCTTTTGGCATTGCTGGTAAGTCTGAGCCGGTACACTTCTCTCAATGCGTGCAACGGCCACACCGAGACCCAGCGTTAGGAGCAAAGCCTCTCTAAACGGAGCCATGTGAACGATTACCAAATGTCAACAGCTATCAGCACTTGACAGTAACAGTTCTGCCCATCCCGAACGGTATAGATCAACGGATGGCTTGGTCCGCAGCTGACACATCCTTTTATACCGGCCCCTTGGTAGAATAACACCAATTAGGATGGCTAAAGTTCAAACGCTTCTCGCCGGGGTAGCGTCACCTTGGGTCGCACCCATCAATTCGGTGTGACTGGTGGAAGATTCTATCCGTACGCTATCCATCACTGAATGCACTCTCCCCTCACCAAGCTCCCCAACAACATGCTTATAAGAACGCTGTGCGGAGAAATCCCTTCCTCAAATATATGTAATTGACTCCCAACTGCATAGTACCTGGGTAGATGCTATATTACATTAGGTTAAACCCAATGCCGATCTGGTGATGCGGGGAATGAACGAACTCAATTCATTCTCGATAACTTTGTTACCCCGGCCACTACCCCAGCTTCTCCAAACGCAGTTTCGTGGTATTGGCAACGTACCCGCTCAGATCTGATCTATGCCCGTTTATGAGTGATGGAAAAATATCCTCGCCTTTCAGTGTGGGTATCATAGTCTACTCCGTCCAGATCGAGATGGTTATCAAGCTGCTCACTAGCATGCCAGACGGGCCTGCAAGCTGGCCCTTAAAGCTGCTTAATTGCCGGCTTATGAAGAGTATAAGGGCAATACTGTAGTTAAATCTCCGAGGTTTTTGGGTCGATACGCCGAAACACCGCATTCATAATGTATCGGGAGACCGCAAAAGCTACAGCTATCGCCATTTTGGCTGCGTTGGCGACCGTAGCGCCAGGAGTATACGCGCATACCGGCAAAGCTTTTATTTCGCGACCAAATATTGAGCCTTTCCCTTACAATAGCGGCCGATCTAAACTATACTCACCGGTACGGAACAAGAGGTGTTCTGTAACAGCGCTTGGTGGCGGGAAGGACGACGCAGCTCAGATTCTCAATGCTTTCAGCGATTGCAATAACGGCGGCACAATCGTCTTAGACGGGGACTACACCATCGGTACCGCGCTAGATCTGACGTTCCTAGACAGTGTCGATGTTGCGCTCTCGGGATCGATTACGTTCACAGCTGATATCGACTATTGGGTATCCAATTCATTCAAGTACGACTTCCAGAACTCCACTGCGTTCTGGAAGGTCGGCGGAAGGGACGTCAACATATATGGTGCTGGTGTGGGAACAATCGACGGCAATGGACAATCGTGGTGGGATGCGTTCGCATCAAACTCCTCCTTATTGAGACCTATCTCCCTGGTACTCGATGGGCTTCAAGGAGGCTCTGTGACCGGCATACGCATGACCAATCCACCCAACGTATGTGTAATACAAGGTGTCAGGAGTGGCCAAGCCCGAAGCTAACTTGTCCTAGTGGTTCAATCTCATCGCAAATAGCTCGGATATCCTTGTCAGCGACATGGTCCTCACAGCCAAATCCTCGAATTCTAATCCTGTCAAGAACTCTGATGGTTGGGACACGTATCGCTCAGACCACGTTGTTATTCAAAATTCGGTGATTAACAACACGGATGACTGCGTCTCATTTAAGCCGAACAGCACGAATATCGTCGTCCAAGGCCTGAAGTGCACTGGATCTCATGGCATCTCCGTAGGCTCGCTAGGGCAGTACATCGGTCAATACGACATTGTCGAAAATGTCTATATCTATAATAATACGATGACGGATGCCAGCGACGCAGCTAGGATTAAGGTATGGCCCGGTGTTCACTCTGATTTCGAGCCAATCCTGTCTGGCGGTGGCGGTTCTGGCTACGTCAAGAACATCACGTACGAGAGGTATGAAAGCATCAACAACGACTGGGCAATCGAGGTCAACCAATGCTACGGCCAGTCGAACGAAACGCTCTGCGAACTGTATCCCTCAAATATGACTATCTCGGATATCTATTTCATTGACATGTGGGGAACAACATCTTCTAAAAACGATCCCGAGGTCGGTACATTGGTTTGTTCATCCCCTGAGGTAAGGTCTCTTGAGTTACTCATGATGTAAACTCGGCTTACGCGCCCGACAGCAATGCTATAACTTCCATGCGAGGAACATTTCCATCACGTCGCCCACAGGGAAAGCGCAGTGGATATGCTCGAACTTCGACACCTCGGATCTAGAAGGGTTTGATTGTGTCTCGGAATAGTAATGTACAATAGCTGAGAGACGGCGCAAGAACCACACGGTCGACTAAATACTTGAATATGTATGATAAAGAGAACATGCTAGAGAATGATGAAACAAGCAATGTGATCCAAGCCGACACGAGACGGGAGACTAAGCGCACGGCATGTGAAGCAGTGCCTGTAAGCTCACAGTGCTTGGCGTGGGATTGGACAACAAATATTTGCATGTCGCTAATATCAAACGAATGGAGATAAAGTCGCCGCCTTAATAGGAAAACCCCTAGTAGATGAAATGAAAACCACCACATGTCGACGTATATCTCAGACGAGGAGGTTGGAGATGTTCGCGACGGAGGTTGTTGCATACTACAACTTGGGGCGATTGCATTGCCCAAGGCTGCGGCCTTTTACATGTAGGATGATGAGCAACGGTGCAAAAAGAGAACAAGCCGATTTGACGGCCAAAAACGCGAAAAAGAATGCATCAGCCGTGAATCGAACACGGGGCCCATCGATGGCAACGATGGATTTTACCACTAAACCACTGATGCCTACAACAGGGTGTTGAATTATAGGCATTAGAGTTTACTTGTATAGTTGTGATTATTACTTAGTGTGCCACGCGCTCATTCTACGGGACAGTCTCACCTGCTAAAGAGCTAGACCTAGGCCCTCTGTCTGGAATATGAGTGACGCTAGTTAGTAGGCCTCTGATGATTGAAGGCCTGGATCTTATTCATGAAGCGTGAAGTAAGTCTATTTATCGTGTCAAGAGTTCAATACATCTACAATGCTAAATAAGCTATTCACAGTGCGTATGAAAGAAGTCTAACTAGACAACGTTAAGATTAATATGTATATACAGAATATAGCTCATCAGCCGTCAGTGTGGCGACTCCATAGCCCCTCCGCTTGCCTATGCTGTGTCAAGGAGAACAACCTCAGCCTCCGCGTCCCCCACACTCTCAACAGAAAGCTTGTCACCAGCGCGCACATCGTCTACGAACGCGCCATCACCCTCTCTGTACACTTCTTCCCGCCCATCTATGCGGATCTTGGCCTTGCCCCCCTTCGCCATGGCAAGATGAACGTAGACTTTCCTCTTGGGATTTTCGGTGGCATTGGCACCGACTACCCACTCAAATGTTCTCTGGGGGGCGATGAGGCCGGCGCTCATGACGAAATCGGCGTGAATGGGTATTGTGCCATCAATGGTGGGTTCCGCGGCCTGCTCCTGCTGGTGCGTGGCATCAGGACCACCTTTCAGGGGGCTTAGAATAGGGACGAAGCCAAGTCTCTTCTTCTCCTCATCGAAGTGGCGCGTGTGATATCGGGGAGTGAGCCCACGCTTCCACGGAATGGCCCAGATCTGGAGGAAGTGAACGGTGTCTTTGTTATGCTCGTTCTGTTCAGAATGCGCGATACCGGTTCCACCAGTGGTGAATTGCACGTCGCCCCTGTGCATACGATAGAACTTATCCGACTGGGCACCTTCAGCACCCTTCTTGAGCATGCTATCTCGGTGTGTTAGTTCACCTGAGATGATGTAGCTGAAAATCTCGAAATCCCGGTGAGGATGAGTGGGAAACCCTGAGTTGGGCTTCACACGGTCTTCGTTCAGCACGCGCAAGGACCCAAAATGTGTGAAGTTCGGATTAAACCAGTCAGCAAAAGAGAAGCTGTGGTAAGTATTCAACCAACCATGGTCGGAATGTCCGCGAGCTGCCGACCGGTGAGGTGTGATTTTGGCGTGTGAAAGTGCTTTAGACATTGTGCTCTTAATGGCGTTCATATGTTGTTGAAGCGGATCGACAGGGGATGAGATGGGTAAATTCGAAGTCAGATGTATTGCTGACGATGGGTGTGTTTCTTGGAACGTGGTAGTAGTCGAGTGCTGGTAGTGTCTGGGCTGTGTACCTTGGAAGAAGCTTGAGATTATATTCGAATTGTAGATGATGATGATGGAAAACGGAACAACAAAAATTGAGAGGGCGAGGATGATGCGCTTCATATATGCTGATTTCTAGTGCATCCCGAAACTGGGAAGTTGAATGACCTGGCTGCTTGCTTCAGGGGACAATTATTCTCTTAGAAAGCAAATAATTATGGTCGGAATGATCTGGCTGAGACAGGAACGATCTTGAATAATACTTATTCATTTCAAGCCGATACCTATGGTCCATTACGAGATTCTGGCCTCGTCGAGTTCATTGTCTTAGTCACCAAAGTCACCGAGGTCCGCCTCAGTCTACCTCTTTTGGAGGGGTTCTCGGAGGGGCTAAGAGAAATAAGCTTCTAAGTCAGCGATGACATACAGTGGACCATGCTGAATGATGCTGAGTGAGCCCCATTTGATCCACACGGCCGGGAAGCCACCTAATTACCTAAGCCAAAGCTCCACTGATGGTTCGGAAAGAAAAAATTTACATGCAAGTCTCCAAACTGTTGTTCCCTTTCATCCCCTGCCTACGTCAATTGTATTCTGAACGCTTGTTGCCACTCAGACATATTCAGGCATTATTGCTTCAGCGTATGAGGATTCGGTGTCAGTGTACAGCGTAAATAAGTATACTCGAATTCAGAATTTCGAATGTGAGTACTTTACCCACGTTCTCTCTACTCCGCCTTCCCCAACGCGATGTAGCTGCTACATACCTCCATCCTGCCACATCGTCGTTATATGATGAGTTTATCACCTATTCCAAATGTTCGACTTCTGATCATCACTGAGGATAAATCCACTCTGATAACAACATAACTGCTTGGTCCTTTTCGTTCTATACTTCTGACGAACGGCCACTGACATTAATCTCAGAAATGTGCTATCACGATCTTGGCGATATTGACTCTAAAACAATGAATATGTATATACTCAAGGATTAGAACACGAGGAAGCTCAAGTTCTTCGTATGATAACAGGAATACACATACACCCCAGATTTCAGTCTTCGAGGTTCTGACAGTAGTATAATGATTGGTAGGATAACGGCCTAGATACATCTAATAGCTCTACTTACTAAGTCCGATGACTGATGAGCAATGCCTTGAGCCTCTTATCCACCGCTTCGACATATTGAGTGGTAGTGACCCAAGCACCTCGCTCCTTTAGACCACAGGCTGCAGCCAGATCCCTAGTCATGATGCCATCGATATCAACCGTCTCGATACAGGCCTTCTCGACAGCCTGTGCAAATGATACCACGCTTGGTGTATCGTCTAGTTCTCCACGCTTCATTAGCGCTCTTGTCCAGGCAAATATCGATGCGATGGGATTCGTAGATGTGTCGTTTCCTTTTTGGTGTTCTCGAAAGTGCCTCGTTACTGTACCATGGGCGGCCTCCGACTGGAACGTACGTCCATCTGGGGTCACCAGAACCGAAGTCATCAAGCCGAGTGACCCGAAGCCTTGCGCGACAATGTCGGATTGGACATCGCCGTCATAGTCTCATAATGCTGTTAGTCTGACATCGGGGGATCAGACAGGAGACCACTTACTCTTAAGAGCAAACACGAAACCACCTTCACCTTTGATCATGTAAGCAACCATATCGTCAATCAGCCTATGCTCATATGTAAGCCCAGCAGTCTCGAAGTCCTTTCTGTACTGGTTCTCGTAGAGCTCCTGGAAGATGCGTTTAAAATGCCCGTCATAGATCTTTAACACAGTGTTCTTAGTGCTCAAGTAGAGGGGCAACTTCCGCAGGAGAGCGTAGTTAAAGCATGAATGAGCGAAGTCGGTGATAGACTTGGTGGTATTGAACTGTGTGAGACCGACGCCACCGCCGGGAGGAAACTCGCACACTTCTATCGTTTCGGGTACCCCGCCTTTGGGTGTGAACACCATCTCGAGCTTGCCCTCACCTTCCATGAGACGCTGTTTGGCCTTGTATTTGTCCCCGAAGGCGTGACGCCCAATAATAATGGGTTGTTTCCAGCCGGGCACAAGACGTGGGATGCGGGGAATTATAACGGGTTCGCGGAAGATGGTCCCACCCAGGACCGACCGTACAGCAATATTGGGCGACGGCCACATCTTCTTGAGGCCGAACTCTTTGAGACGTGCTTCGTCCGGCGTGATGGTGGCGCACTTGACACCTACTCCATATTGCTTGATTGCCTCCGCGGCGTCTATAGTAACCTGATTCTCCGTCGCATCTCGGTTGGGAAGCCCGAGGTCGTAGTATTTGATATCAATGTCCAAATAAGGGAAGATAAATGTATTTTTGATAGTCTTCCAGATTATCCTCGTCATTTCGTCACCGTCCAATTCCACAACGGGATTCTTGACCTGGATTTTTGGAGAGCTCGGCATATTGACACGATATATAGACTTAAAAGAACACGAGAAACGAGTTGTTTGCGGTGTAGATTCCAATGAAACAGCCTTGAATATCTCCGGTTGTAAGAAGCAGAACTGGCTGACATTAGAAAATTAAGGTTATCGTAATGGAATGGGACGTCCCATACGTCTTTAAGCTACGGCTGCGGTAAGCGCTCGGTATGTCATCGGACAAACCCGCCGAGACCAGGGACGTTTGGGGAATGATGCAGGATTCGGAGGCATCTCCAAATCGACACGTGGGATGGCTCCGATTCCCTGGGATGCCTATTGCGACGGGTATCCATCTCCGCGGCATGTTTACCTGAGCCAGGGGAAGCGCTGATGTAGCTCTACCCCGAAAAGTGTCGCGTGGGTCCTTAGGACGAAGTTGACTTGTGTCCTGCATGCAAATACCTATTGTGCCTACAGATGACACTACATATATTCTACTCTACGCTCCTAGAACGTTTTGTGGATTTCCACTCTGTTTTTATACTCACTGAGCAACAAGCTTAAGCCGATTCCGCAGATATTTCCCACCAGCGGCCACCGTGCCCTGTCCCTAGATGAAGCGCTTCCTACTTCGACATCCCAAAAATCTTTATAGACTTAAGATTGTAATAGTAGCCATGTGAAATGCTAGTAGGGCTTCTGAGAAATTCACACTGCTCGGAACTGGGCCCACGTTTCGACTAGTAAGAAAGATTTTTAACTGACAGCCTGAGCCCAGAATTTCTCGATGGGCTTCATGCTGCCAGACTGAGAGGTACGATGACGCAACATATGGCATGAGGCCAAGGGCGACCGACTTGCAACAAGGCCACGCTGCCAAGTTATTCTTTCATATAAGACCAACCAAGAATTAAAGGAAAGCTTTGCAGTACCATAAGGGATTAGCATTAGCTGATTCTGTAAGAAAGTGGACAAACCAGGTACTCAGGTACTCTTGGTGCAAGGAGGCCAGACGTCTTACAGTCGACTTAGTGAATGAATATATTATACGTGACTTGTTTATCCGGGACACCTAGGCAAAGGTAATGTTGACCACAGTTAATGTATTATTACCTCACTTTTCCACATTGACTGCTTGCTTGCCACACCGGGGAGAACCTCGGGCAAATACCGATGCTGCTCCCACTAGTCATCTTCTTCACGTTGTGCCCTGTTGTTTCATCCTGTTTGTCTGCGTGAATGTATTTCGACCCAGACTTCACGTTCGCACCTTTGCTCCCCTGTTATCATCAGTCCACCTTTTGCCAGTCTGGAGCCAGACGTGCACCTGTTTTCACCCTCGACCGTAAGTTGAAAGCTTCCGAGATTGATCTCCAGCACATCGATCAAGCCAAGAGGAGCGTCTCGGTCGTTTCTGCATATATATTCCATATGGCCTACTCACACGTTTCCTCCCACCCCATCATTGGACCTTTGAGAACCGGAGTGCTATTCTCTGTCTGGGCCAAATCATTCCTGGAAAACCTAGGAAGATACCTGGAGTCGTCATAATCTAGCTCTGGTCTGAATCCCATGATCACGCTCTTGACTTCTCTTCATTCTACTCCGGCTCCTATTGATCTGTCTACCACCCAGGCGCTGGCCTGCCCTGTGCACGTAAGCACAGGACCTGCTTTAACGCTATACTGCCTGACGCTAGGTACCTAGGCAGACTATCTCACCTAAAGCCCCTGTGAAGAACTAATTCCCAGGTGGCTCCCCGATCTTGTTGTTGTTGAGGAAGTTACCGTTGTCACGCCCCACATTACCAGAGAAGGATTCTACTGGCCGCTCTCTGTCTTTACCCTTCCATCTCACTTTACCACTACCGTTCACAGAATTGCACATAATATTTCTTGTGTTCTACCGAGCACTATCAACAAGGTCAGTAACGTTGTTTTGCCATGCATCACAAATTACTTCTGCTGACGAGTCAGGCTGCAAGTCATATCCATTGTCTCTCACAACGCTTCTGTACTTGGGACATCGCCGTCCAGTTGAATTACAGTTGACAAATCCTTTGTTTATCAGTCTCGGATCCACGTGCAGACCATCATGGCAAGACGAAGTGCAAGACTCAAACGCAATGCGGTGCCTGTTCAAGGCCAATGGGATATTCTCCCACACGGTATGGGCGTCCTGCCTACTGCGCCAAGTCGACCATCAAACCAGCAGACACCTATCCAGGACCCTTCGGGACTGGAGAATACCAACAACAACAACAACAACAACATAGGCCCTCAACTTGTGTCCGACAGATCCACGGATAAAACAGATGATGCACCCGTCCTAGACACCAACCTTACCAATGAGCTGCACCTCAACAAGGAGACCACTAACGTAGTAGAACATGGAAACCGAGAAACCACAGACGCCATTACAACTCAAGAAGTCAAGCAAGTGATCGAGGAGATCAAGGAAGAGTGCGAAAGCCCAAAGCAGACAACTGCATTGAGGCGATCAAAGCGGATACTGGCCCAAGTGAAGGCTGATGAAGAGAGTGGTGCGGAGCAGGACGTGCCGCTAAAGAGGATCAAGATAACACTCAAGAAAGTAAGAATTGAAGGAGATGCCCTGGATTCTGGAATCCAGCCTGAAAAGATCAAAAGGGTTCCCCGCAAGACAAAGGAGAATCCATACGGACTGATGCCAGGAAGAAGTCCCTTTCCTGACTGGCAGGCACCCAGTGCTGCTCAGTGTGAAGAAGTATACCGGCTTCTTGCAGACCGGCACGGCGAGGTAAAACAACCAGCGACGATACCAGCTCCCTCACTTGAGGTCGCGGGCTGTGGAGAGGTGCCTTCTGTCTTGGACGCTCTTCTGAGGACCCTCTTGAGTGGTGCTGTGACTTTTGATGGCGCAGACAACATGATGAAAGCCATTGTTAAAAGATATGGTGTTGTTGACGATGAGCTTGCGAAGGGGTCTATCAACTGGAATAAGGTTCGACTCTCTACTCTTGAGGAACTAGAGGACACGATTCGGATAGGTGGACTAGCCAACAGGAAGTCCACAGCCATCAAAGGCATCCTTGACATGGTGTATCAGGACAACGCGGATCGACGACAAGCATATCTAGCCGAGAAAGCGACTGGCATACTCGCTGATATCTATGGCGCGTCTGAGAAGAGCCAAAGTCAGAAGGACTTGGAAATCTTAAAGACAGAACGGGAAATTCTGTCGCTTGACCACCTGCATGGGTTATCCGTTGATGAAGCAATGAAGCAATTCACCAAGTTTCCTGGGATAGGCGTGAAAACAGCTGCCTGCGTCATCCTATTCTGCCTTCAACGACCATGCTTTGCGGTTGATACGCACGTCCACAGGTTCTCTAGGTGGTTGGGTTGGGCTCCTGCTAAAGCGGACGAGAACGACACATTTTGCCACCTGGAAGTCCGATGTCCTGACCATCTCAAGTATGGACTGCATCAACTGTTCATCCACCACGGAAAGCAATGTGGCAGATGCAAAATGTCTACTGTAGAGGGCACCAAGGATTGGGATGAGATCATTTGTCCTCTTGAACACCTGCTCGTTCGTGGCAAAAGGATGACGAAGGTACAGAAGAAGAGCTCCAAGAAGACCAAAACCAACAACACGGAAACCGATTCTCCAGAGGATGAGTCGGAATCAGAGCTCTCAGAGGTTGACGAGGCTATCTTCGATGAGGCTATTTTCGATGTTGAGGGATAAGACAGCATCTGGACGACAATCCCGACATGCTCTATATCTGAGTAAGGATGAGGACTAAGGCAGTTATGAAAACCTTGCTTCTGATCTAGTTGCCTCTCGCATGATGCGTAGGCAAAAGTAATTGCTGGAATGAACAAGCAGCTCGGCAGGGATATCTATCGGACACCGATAATATGTATAGTAGCTGAAGGAGAATAGACAATGAAAGGTCTCTTGCTAGATTGGCTGGAATGCTGGTCTGTTTATAGTTTAGGTACCAGGTACCTAGCAACAGAGCTTACCTACATGCAGTGTGCATGCAACCCTTATTAGTACCATGCTCTGCACATCATCGCGTAGTACCTCCAAGTAATCTGTACCTAGACCAAAGGTACACAGGGAGAGGGGCAGTTGGCAAAGCTAACCCGACAGCTGCACGCACTTTAACGTGGGCTTATGTCACTGACACGCTTGTCGCTGGATAATGCATTGTCGCCAATTCTAACTCCAATCAAGAACCCGATTCCGCGTCGTCTCTCAATTTCTACTTCTCAAGGGGTACCACCCGGATCTACGTCTTGGTTTGCAGAAGGCTTGCAACAGGTGTTAGATGGAAATAATACAGGTACCCTTTGTTTTACATGGCTATAACATTACTTGGCTGTAGCAGTTCCTTCTAGTTGCTCCGCTTCAACCTGTAAACCTGTAAGTTTGCCTGATTAGATTTGATTGAACGTGCTTGCCAGACCTGGCAGTCCTCGTTAGTCCGATGGTCTTTAGGTCTTTCGTCAGTTACATACATAATACAGATGCTCAGATGGAGAAGAGGTTTCTGTAGCCTGTTACTCTGTCAATACTTGGAGCTGACTCCTCTTCTATCTCAGATTCCCATATTGACTCCAGCTTCTCTCCGGATCTGCCACAGCCCTCTACCTAAAACTTCTGTTCGAAGAATCGCGACAGGATTTACTTGCTCTTTACCCTTCTGTGGTTTTCCGTCGTGCCTTCCTGCAACTCGGCCTTTCCCATCGGCGACGTCTCTGATCGTTGTACCTTCCGCTGTCTCCATCACTGCCTCGACCTCCTCCCGACATGCCCATACAAGGACATTATGGCCGGCGTGCATAATGTGCTAGACGCAGGCTTTGCGAAGCTGCGAGAGATCCCCCCCGATCTCCACCTGTTCTGCCCGAGGGTTTCGGTCGACGACGATGAAATCTATGAGGATCCCGATGCTGTCTGCAACATTAGCCCCGGCGAGAAACAGCAGAGGATTGAGGCCGGCCAGGAAAGACTGGATTTGATGTATAACTGCTCATTAATCCTTGGCCTTTCTAGAGAAGCCGCTGGTCCCCATCGTCCCGATTTTGATTCTCGATGCGATGCCTTTCTCACCACATGCGCGAGCTGTGTGCGCAACTGGCACAAAGGCCGCGCCGCGTTTCTCAAGGACATAACCCCGTAGGCCGCAGCTACCCCGGCGATGACGTTGTAATGCTATGCTAACTAAACGCCAAGGATCTACGAAGACTCGGTGGTGGAGGAGATGAGGAACCGCCTGAACCAGTTCGATTTCGACCGAATCACCCAGGGCCTTCAAGCTGCTGAGGGATTCATACTTGCACGCGACAGTATTGTGACTCAAAGCACTTTCATCAAAGAAGGGCAAGCCGATCTTTTGGTTTCCATATACGAATCGTTGTGCTGCATAGCATATCTGAGCACGCCGGGGAACCGCAAACACTTCAATTTCGTTTTTACTACGATCCAGCGACGGAAACCTTTGAAGTTGTACGAGGTCCTACCCACGACGACCATTTTCCTGTTTGACGAGGATCAGATTCGCAGAGATTTTGCGGTCCAGACCTTTGAACGGAAGCCGTTAATCACAAAGTCTGATTTTGATTGGGCGATAAATGACAGTCTCACCGACGCCATTCTCAAGGCTAATAGTAAAAGTACTGACGACGCCACCCTTCAGCGCACCTGGCAAGGATTCCTATACATTCTCGACGCTCTGGAGGAAAATATCGTTATGGAATGTTTACGAGGAATGACTGTGCAGCCGAGTATCTATGAGTTAATGATATCTCAGATGCCACAGCTTCAATCTGCCGCTGTTTTGAAGGCTGTGCTCAAGGCCTTTTGCGGCCTCATACACAAATCTCCAAAAGCCTTTTGGGATGCATATAGCCAATGGTCGCCCCCTTCTATTCTCGAGCAGATTATTAGAAGCCCTGCCTTTCGACCTCTGCTCTTGCAGTCTGGTGAGCACGACATGACCCCCGATGGCCCTGCAGCTATTTCCTGGGTAAAACCGTTGATAAACTCGATTTCTCCGAATCAAAAAACCGATGTCTGCGATAAGCTGGTGCATCATCTTCTAGGCGACTTTGCCAAGGATCCAAGCATGTCCGAAGGAGGTAAATTTGCATGCTATCGTGGTGCTACGGAAGCGCTTTCCTCCTCACTGGCGGGATTTGTGTCTCCCAAATATAGGCTCCACGCGGGCTCGTCCACGATCCATACCAACGCTCTACTTAACCTCACACTCAAGTATAAGGACCTCATTGTCCAGCTTGCAGAACTATCGGCTTCTAATCCGCAGCAAGCTTCGATGTCTAAGGCAGCGTTAGCTGTAATTGAGTCCGCCCTGGCTCTTGACTCGAGGATCACAGCCGAGGAGTGTAATGCTCTCCAGGAGAACGAAAGTCATGTCCAGAGGGAAGTGAAACGGGACTCTGCTGGTCTATGGGAGGCCTTCTTAGAAATACTCCAGTCAGGAGCCTTTGAGCTTGCCAGGGCAATGCTTTTAGCTTTCGCACCACTAATCTCTGTAGAAGTTTTCCGTCCTCCTAAGAATACGAAGCTGTCACCCATCAAACTGGATTTCAACTCAGAATTCCAGAAAACTACAGAAGTCATTGGGCGCGTAGTGGATCGCCTGGAAGACTTCAACAAGACCGCTATAGGACAGCTGTGTCTGGAATCAAAGACTATGTATCCCATTGTCGCTACACTTGTGCATGGCGAGGATCCTGTCAACCAGGCAGGGGCATCTTTCATTAAGGCCATAACGGGTGAGAACAGACGTCCAGATGCTGTTCTTCGGCTTCTCGAGATGTATTTTGTCCCCGTATTAAGTGCGTACACGAAAGTTGTGAGTGATATTAGATCGAAAAGGTCTCTCTGGTCTCCGCAGCGTAACATACTTCGTTATTCAAGGGATATTCTCGATGGCCTTTGCAACCCAACCTCAGGTGTTCTAAGGTCCCGGGACTTAACAATGGCCGAACAAGATGTATTAGGCAATTGGTGGAGCTCCGAGTGGGAATCCCTAGAGAATGCCTTGAACCAGACGGATGCTTGGAGCCGAAAGGTAGACATGGAAACAATGAAAAACTTCTGCCGAGAAGTCATGGAGCATGCAGAGGTCCTGCTGGCTCAAGACGGACTGCTGGCTTCGGCATTGAGTTCTAAATCCTCACATACTACCTCAAATATCGACGGCGATGCCTCGAACAAATCGATGAGAGACGTCCTAGAGAAGCCGCGTGTTCACTGCATGGGTCTCTGTAAAATGCTTCGGCTCAAAGATTATTACCTTGTTGGCATTATCGTCAACGTCCTGGGCAAGCTTCTCAAGCGGCTTCGTGAATTTAGTATGGAAGTACCGCCGGCACCACTGGCGTTCATAAAGGACACCTGTACTAGGACCGAGAATGGCCGTTACAGAACGATGACGAACATGAATGACAGGCAGCGTGCTGAGTTGATTAAAGCTCTCGGTGAAGAGGATACCAAGGATGATTTGGAAATTCTCTCGGTGAAGAAAGTTGAAGGACCCAAAAAGCAAACCAAGCTCGATGCGTGGTCCAAGACAGGCACTGAGACCACAAGTGCTCCATCGGCAACGAAGCCAGTTCTCAAGTCAAGTAAAGATGACATAGCCGAATTATTAAAAGCATCGTCCTCTGAGAAGAACCAATCCATCCTTGAGCAGATAAAGGCTCGGCAGACTGCCCCAAAGAGTCTGTCGAAAACTCTTCCAAAACCTCTTCCCAAGGCCCCTCCCGTCGTTTCTATATCGTCGATCAGGGAGAGACGCGCTAAGGAAGCCGAAGAAAGGCGCAAACGTGACGCTGAGGCTATTGCCAGAGCCAAAGCTCTTCGGGCCCCAAAGCAAACCGTTGCTGGTGAAGGTTCCGGTCTTCAGGGCCTTTCAGGTATTCAAGGCAAAGACTATGCCCCCGCTCGAAAAAGTGAAATTATGGTGAACTCTTCTTCTGAAGATGAGGATGATTCGGACGATGATGCCGAGTTTCTAAAGCGTACGGGAATGGCTCATAAGCGCAACAATGATGCGCAGAATCGTATACAATCAATGAAGCTGAACCCTCGGGGTCCAGTGAAGAAGACCAAGTTGCAACGATCCGCTAAGGACATGCGAGCTAGACTCATTCCTCCTATGGATATATTACATCAAGCTATCCTCGAATGGGACATATTTCACGAAGGAAGCGACCCTCCAAATGGGATAACATGCTCTCGAGTAGCCGAATCATACAACGACCCACTGCAGTATAAACAGACTTTTTTCCCTTTATTAATCAACGAAGCATGGCGGTCATTCGTTACTGCTAAGGATGAGGCAACTTCGAAGCCATTTGAAACTAAAGTTGTAAATCGTATGAACGTTGACAAGTTCATCGAAGTGAGCACAGCTATGCCTTTGGCGAATAATAAGGATAGGTTTCTTTCAGAAGGAGATATTGTGTTATTCTCTCGCGCAGCCAATCCTTTAGAGGCAAAAGATGAATTGCATTGCCTTGCTCGTATCTGGCGGATCCAGTTCAAGAACGGCAGTCTTGAGGTTCAATATCGTCTGAGCAGCCGTGCTGGGCCTATGTTGTCGACTCTAATGCCTCAGTCTGAGTTTTACGCTGTCAAGATCACTAATATGACAACAATCGAACGCGAATATGCGTCGTTGGAGAGTTTACAATATTATGATTTAGCACCTGAGATCCTGGAAGCTAAGCCGTCTCCAATGCTGTCTTTCAGCGCAGAAGCTATAGAAAAGGCGATGAAGAATTACCACTTGAACCAAGGTCAAGCCAAGGCTATTTTACATGCGAAGGAGAATGATGCTTTCACGCTTGTTCAAGGGTATGTTTTTTTTTTTTTTTTTTTTCTTTCTCCCCTCCCCTTTCATTACCTGAGGGCCTCTTCTAGTAGCTAACATGAACTAGGCCTCCTGGAACAGGAAAAACTAAAACTATTGTTGCCATGGTTGGTGCATTACTTGCCGGAACCCTATCTGCTCCTTTGACGGGCACCGCGATTAAACGACCTGATGGTCTAGCTCCTGCAGGCAACAAGGGAGTTAGCAAAAAGCTTTTAGTGTGCGCGCCCAGTAATGCCGCGGTTGATGAGCTGGTTCTGCGTCTGAAAGCAGGCGTGAAGTCTATGAATGGGACGTTTCATAAGATCAACGTTCTGCGACTTGGTCGTAGTGATGCTATTAATGTAGCAGTTCGGGATGTGACCTTGGATGAGTTAGTCAAAGCTCGTGTCGAAGGGACCGAAAAAGAAAATAGCGGTCCCAGTTCAAGAGAGCTCTTGCATCAAGAAGCTGGGCAAATTAAGAAGGAACTTGCTGATCTGCGTCCCCAGTTCGATTCAGCGAGAGAACGGGGAGATCGCGTTGAAGCCAACAGATTACAACGGAAGATCGATGAATACAGACGACGTCAGGCGCAAATCGGCGCAAAGATCGATGCTGACAAAGATAGCGGGAATACCGCTGCCCGAGAGAATGAAATTCGCCGGCGGCAAATACAGCAAGAAATCCTCGATTCTGCTCAGGTTCTATGTGCTACCCTGAGCGGCAGTGGCCATGAGATGTTCAAGAATTTGGCGGTGGAATTTGAAACTGTGATTATCGACGAGGCAGCCCAGTGCGTCGAGCTCAGCGCTCTGATTCCATTGAAGTACGGGTGTTCAAAGTGCATCCTGGTCGGAGATCCGAAACAACTGCCACCTACAGTGCTTTCGCAGTCTGCGGCCCGTTATGGCTACGACCAGAGTCTCTTTGTTCGGATGCAGCGCAACTTCCCTGACGACGTTCACCTTCTCGATACTCAATATCGTATGCACCCCGAGATTAGCTTATTCCCAAGTCAAGAATTCTACGAACGGCGACTCGTAGATGGTGGCGATATGGCCAAGCTTCGTCATCAACCGTGGCATCAAAGTGAACTCCTCGGTCCCTATCGTTTCTTTGACGTCAAGGGTATTCAAGACAAAGGTCACCGCGGTCAATCACTAATTAATATAGAAGAACTGAAAGTTGCAATGCAACTTTACGAAAGATTCACCCTCGATTACCCGCAGGTAGACCTTAAGGGCAAGATCGGCATTATCACACCTTACAAAGCACAACTTTATGAGCTTCGTGACAGATTTACCCGCCGATACGGAGACAAAATAACCGAGTATATCGAGTTTAATACTACAGATGCATTCCAGGGCCGAGAATGCGAAATCATCATTTTTTCTTGCGTTCGTGCCAGTCCCACGGGTGGCATTGGTTTCATGACGGATATTAGGCGTATGAATGTTGGCTTGACGCGTGCGAAGTCGTCGCTCTGGATTCTTGGCGATTCTCGAGCCCTCGTACAGGGAGAGTTCTGGAACAAGTTGATCGAGGACTCCAAAGCTAGAAATCGCTACAGTGCCGGAAATATTCTAGGAATGCTACAGAGGCCCGGAGCTAGATTGCCTCCAAATGCCACCCTCCCAGTGCAGATGGTCACATCGTCACCGTCACCTCTACCCCAAAACAGGCAGGGTCTTGTTGCGGCGACAGACCCGTATGAGAGTTCATCCTCTCATTTTTCTAGTAGGCACGAAGTGGAGGATGTGATAATGGAAGACGCGCCTCCCACGAAGCCAGGCATACCTAATAAATTCAAAACGCCCCAGCTCCCAGAAACCTACACGCTAATTGAACGAAATCGCGGTATGACTCCCACATCTTCAGGTTTTGGTGGCCTCAATGAACGTGGTGAGCCGGCCATCGTTCCAAGATCGACTTCTGAACGTCCGGTCATTCATGAATCCGGCCTTAAGCGACACAGAGATGATCCCGATGGAGGGAAATCTTCCAAGAGGGTAAGCCAATGATGTTCCAAGCGCTTATGATCTATAGCTAATCCCAAAAATCCAGGTGGCAAAGGACGGAGCTGACAAGAAGCCCACCGCTGGTTCTCGTGCAATACCACGACCGCAGGATCCGGCAGCCATGGCTGTTCTCGGAATACCATCCAACCCCCCCTCGGCCGTGGGCCAGGCGCCGCCAAATGCACCCAAGGTTTGTAATAGCTTTAACCGGCTGGATTCCAAGCTAACACCACTCACCAGGGACCTTCAGCTTCTCGACCGCCTCAGGCTATGGCGCCACCCAGAAAGAAGAATCCCCCAGATCCCTTTATCAAGCGAAAACCAAATAAGCCTCGTTGACCCATCTGTTCAATGACTTCTAATATTGTAGATATACGGTTGTAAATTAGCGGACGACGTGGGAACTCGATACATCTACGGCGTTTGAAGGATGTATGAAGAGGCATTCAGTGACAGGCGCAGCTGGCTACATGTTTCGTGGTGGCCTGCATTTACATTTGCGGGGTTTGGCATTCGACTCGCATTAGACGTTTGAGTCAAGTTACCCCCGACAAGCAAGAGATATCTAGATAGCGTTATAGGCAGAGACTCGTGTATTATGCCTACCAAAGCATGAGGCAGCCTTCTCAGAAATAATAACAGGTGGCATGAGTAGATTACTTCGCCACCAACGAGTAAAAAGGCTGCCAGGGTAAGTTTCCCTTTTTCGACGTGTCGTGAACTGGATCAAATTGTGAAAGTTCAGCAGAAGCAATCGTATTCGTCCAGTCCAACCAACCGTGTGCGGATCGGCCTGGACAGTAACGGCATCGTTTGCTTTCGCCCCTACCTTGCTATTCACCTGACTACTCGGGTCTATAGTAGCCCTACATCCATCTCGCTCTAAATTACGCTATCAAGCACTATCAAGCCATTTCTTAAGTATATTTCTCACATGCCTAGAGGCTGTCTTTTGTATGGAAGACGTAGGGCCAGTTTCATTCATTACACACGACAACGGGGCGAATTGCGGCCTATTCAATATAAAATCGCAAACCGTGAGTAAGGGCCGTATATTAAGAATATCCTAAATCATTTGAGTTGCTATTCGTAGGTGTATAAACCACACACACACAAAGCATCGGTGTCAGATTTAAAGAAGCAAGGCAATGCAATGAATGGGAAAATGTCTCTAGGAGGCCAAGCCCGACGATCTATGACCCAATTGAGACTCACTGCTACCATGGAGACTTTGGGATCGACGGATATCAAGCGGATCACCACCACGATCAGATGGCGAGCTAGATGACACTTCGACCGACCGAGAACGTCGAGGGCGGTGGCGCTGGTGCTGCTGTTCCGACGCGTACGTCAACCGCGCGCCCTCGAGAATTCGATGTTGCTCACGCAATAACCCGTTCAGATCCTGCAGCAACACCGGCACGGCGCGGATCCATGAGTCACGACTGCGCTCGAGCTGGCGCAGCCGCTTCTCCCTCTCGTAGACGCGCTGCTCCCGCAGCGCCTCGTACCGCTGGATCAACTCCTCGCGCGGCAGGTTCTCGAGCGTTTCCCTCTCTTCTGCCAGTGCCTTGGCGATGTACCGTGCCTGGCGCTCATCTCGCCCCTTTTTGTGACGGCTGAAGGACCGCGCGGTGGGATAGCCCCGTCCGTGGGTGGAAGCTGAAGACGTGACTGGAGATCGGTCTGAGGAGGTCGTGGGGGTTGAGCTGGTATTTTCTGCCTCGGAGTGATGATGAGCAGTAGTACCTGGTGGACTTTTCGGAAAGGATGAAGATGCTGGCATGTCGGGTGTATATGGTTCTGATATTGTCTCCTTTCCCTTCCCCTTACGCTCCATTCGAATCTTCTCTATGTCTCGCTGTTTCCTCTCCTGAACCCTCTCTTTTTTACGCTGGGGATCCTCCACATCGGAACTCAATGGTGGCGGTGGTCCTGCCGGCAGCTCCTGTGCAATTTCCCCTTTCTTCGCCGGCGGCTCGGAGGTATTGAGGTCCAGAGATGATTCTGGCTCAACAGCACCTGCTGGTGTGACTATAATCGGCACTGTATGCACAGCCATAGCAGTCTGCGCCTTGAGAACCTGCGGAGAGGAGCCTGTGGTGTCTATGCTTGCGGCAAAGGAGCCGCGTGCCCGATCTCCGCTCTCATTACCACTGCCGTTACTGTTACTATTTGCGTTGCTGTCATTGGGACTCGCTGGAGAGTCGATACTGGGACTAATCACCTTCTCGATCGGTTCGATTGGCGTTAGTTCCAACACCTTTCCCCTTCTGCTGGATCTGCGCGGTGGGAGCGTCAGGGTTATTATGGGCTTTTCTAGAACACGACTGGTGCTTGGTTCGGCTACATTTGTGCCTTTCGGGCCGGTTTCAGCAGGCGCATCTTTACTACTTGGCCTGGGTACGTTTATCTCAGCTGTGGTTGGCAAGGAAGTACTTTTCTCTTCACCGCTTCGCGTTATTGCAGCAAGTCCCGAGAGATGAGGGACGGAACGAGCGCTGCCTACGGACCTGCTCTTAGAATGGTCTCTCCGGAGGATATAGCGCTGCTCCTGGCTGGGTAAAAGAGGGATGGACTGTGATCTTGCTCTCCTCGAAGGACTGGTTAGAACAGTTGGCTGTTCCGGTCGTTCGGCAGCAGATAACATCGACTCACGGTCCTCGGCGACGGGATTGAGCACCGTGCCCACTCGGTGGGGAGGTTTCTTCCCTATCCCAAACATCGTGTTCACCTCTTTCTGGAAAGCAGCTTCTATCGAGTCGTAAACTGGGTATTGAGAGTGAGGGATCGGTGCTAGAGGCGAGTATTGCATCGGGATGGAGATGGCGATGTAACGATGGCCCCCGATGGTGCGCGCTGAAACGGCCGAGTCGGGCAACATGATGACGGGCGGTCGCCGCTTGCGGGCTTTGCGACGGTATCGAAATACTTTGCGTTTGAACTTGTCCCATCTGTCGTCTTCGGAGCTGGTACTGAAATTGTCGGGTATCGACATGAAGTTAGTCGGCGGAGGCGGCGTCATCTTCAAGAATTGAATCAGGTCTTTAATTCCGGGTTCTGGTACATGGTCTTCGCCCATATCTTCAAAATCTTCAACCTTCGGGACAGTGGGACGTGAATAGTGAGCATGGTGTGGTGGCCGTGAGATAGTTGTCTCCCCTTTTAGCTGCGTGGCCGGTCCAGACATTGGGCGACGGGCTTGACGATTAGAATAAGTTCAGTGTCTTCTTCGCATTATTATATGTGTACATGGTGATTTGTTGCCAACAATCATACAATGACCAGCTAGCCAAACTCAATGGTTTATTTTCATTTATTTGTTTTACCCCGGTCTCTGTCTCAGGGGTACGATAGGATGGAGACTGCACGAGGCAACTCTTCTCAAAAATTTATGCTGCGGTCCTGTCGACAAGGACTTTCTTAAATGACCAGTGGTAGATGTGACGTGCTTATCCATACCTCGTGTAAGACTCGACTCAAGCGTACAGAGTTATGTACTCAGTATCGCCCCAGATTGCAGTATTTAGTCCCCCCCTGTTATTGTATGCTGGCAGTGTAGCACATGTCGGCAGCGCGACGCACACTACGATTACACGAGGTCGACTAGGATTGACGGAGAACTAAACTACTGTCATCTGATCTCCTGCATTGGAAGCTTTAGAGTTATTGCCAGCTGCATCTATTACTTGTGACCATCCTGGGTTCCGACAGTGACGGCATAATCTTGATAACTTTTCAGGGGTTACCCTGGCTCGTTACCGCCGAGGAATAGGGATTCTTTCTTGACGAACAGAAATTTCAAGACTGCATGCTGATATATGTAAGTGTCGACGACATTGATGCGTCGCTATATTATAATTGTGAAGAACATGGCTTTCGCTGCTCCCATGGTAATTTGTAATACAAGAGTACGCAACCGTGGATCAAGGAGAATAGACGTTGTAACTGCCTCGCTCGTTAGAAACTATTCAGATGACCCAAGGAATCTGAATTAGTTCAGGACTAGTTCTGATATGTACTAGACTGCCTGAGAGACTTATTATGAGTGTTTTCAGGGAATTAGTGATGATCAACTTGCCACACCTGGTAATATACTGGTTCTGAGGAGTGCACATTCTGTGCCACTGGGTTTCCTCTATCACGTAACTCGAATGTAATCAATAAATGCTATAGGAGAAAAAAGGACGCAGTGATCTAGCACTTGCAACATATCCGAAAGCATTCCCAGTATCAAATAAGTCTACCCCGTATTTCACGAGTCATGAACCTCCTGTCGAGTCATCGACTGACGCGGAGGCAACTTAAAATTAACAGCACTATATCGTCATCAGACATCGCATTGTATGACCTTCTGTCTCTACGCAATTTTTCTTTCTTAGAACCGTATATGCAGACCAAAGGGTGAATCGAATGCCAATATGTTGCAGTGTGATATCGTGAGGGCGTTATTGAGCCGAATGGCTAACCTACAGCAACAAAGGTTAGCAATAACATTCATGTTGCGTTTCGTCTTTGCAGAGTAAGAGAGGCAGCGATGATTTCGTATACACCATCCATTGCGATAGATGCATGCTTGGATAAGCCTAACTAGAGCCAAAACTCAATAGCGAGCATATCCTGTAATCCCGTTTGCAGAAATATCCGGTCGAGGCGTAAACGGAGGCATAGCACAGTTCCTGGCACACTCGCACAATCATCTGCTCGGGTCCCCGAGCAACGATCCGGACAAACTACTAAAGAGGATGGGATTCGTAAAGCACTTGTATTTATTAGCGCCCTCATTCGAAATATGTTGTACGGGCTCCGCTGAAGTCTGAGATGGGAGTTCGTAC
This sequence comes from Xylaria sp. FL0064, assembly GCA_022593225.1. Lineage (NCBI taxonomy): Eukaryota > Fungi > Ascomycota > Sordariomycetes > Xylariales > Xylariaceae > Xylaria > Xylaria sp. FL0064. The sequence goes on along the minus strand of JAJKLE010000040.1, from coordinate 171,037 downwards.
AATACTAGATGTCGTGGCCCAGCGCTCATGGTTTATGGCGATGCTTTTGGAACATGGGACAAACAGCCAAGCGTGCAAAATTGAAGAAAACCTCGAGGGATGCAGTACCTAAAGACGAACTACTGAAAAATATGGCCACGACGCGTGCTAAGTACTTGAGAAAGTCTGGGAAAGACGAGTCCGAGGCTTTGGACATACGGTCGAATAATACGGAGAAGGGCATGGTCCGATGCTGTTTTCACTCTCCCGATGAGCACAACTCAATAGACTGAGAGGTCGCACTACTGCTATCGATAATTCGGAAGCCCTCGTACTCTGTTTCCTTTGTCCTAATGCTGTCACTGTTCTACTGACCAACACACGGTTACCTAGAATTATGTTATATAGAGCGACGCACTCGCCAGCTCAAGCTCAACGAGCTGTTTATTTGCTTAGTGTTTATTCTGAGATAGTATTCTTGAAAATTTATATTCGATTATTGGCAACTTGAGAGAAGTAGTGATATCTAATCATGTGGAAAGTCACGATGTCATGATGCTCGATGTAGGACTGAGAGATGAATGATCGCAAACGCCGATGGTGGCATTAATCGGAAATGTCTTGGATCGGTGAATCATCACTAATCCTCAGAAGGAAAGCGGCGCGTCGGATTAAAACCATAAAGTCCAACTTAGCAACCAACAAAGTCGATTTCAGCCCTCGCCAGGGCAGTAATGTATATCTCCAAGTCTACCTACCTACCTAACCTATTCAGTCCTAGATATTGAATTCGTCCTACCTATCTGAGAATTACCATCTTCGGTATCATACAGCTCGCTTCAGCCAATCAGCGCTCACTACAGGAGAGCTATTGATGGGCGAGAGACTTACAATGTCTAAACCATGGATCTTCATCTCGCCATCAAGCCGAGGGATTGGGCACGCGCTGACAGCGCATCTCCTCCGCACCACGAACTTGCCCATCCTCGCGACCGCGCGCTCTGATCTAGCCGGCGTGAAGGAAACCCTGGTAGCCGCGGCCACGACATCGGCGGACAGCAGAGCCTCGTTGAGCCCCGAGGACTACGCACCGCGGCTGCACGTGACGCACCTGGATGTGACAGATGAGTCGAGCGTGAAAGAAGCGTCGGAAAAGGCAGCCGAACTCTTTCCGCCGTCGTCGCATCACCTGCACCTCGCGTTCGCGTTGCCTGGGATACTGCACCCGGAGAAACAGCCACGGCGGATCGACTACGGCGATGCGCTGGAGACGTTCAAGGTCAACACCCTGGGTCCCCTGCTGCTGATGAAATGGTTCGGGGAGCTGCTGCCGCGGAGAGGAACGGATCTCTCATACGTGAAAGCACAAAGGGACAATGATGATTACGGAGCGAGTAGTAGTAGTGGCAGTGGTATGAACAGCGGCGAAGAGGAATTCCGCATCCCCTCACGCGCGACCTGGCTCACGAACTCGGCACGCGTAGGCTCTACCTCTGATAACCGCTTGGGCGGATGGTATAGCTATCGTGCGTCCAAGGCGGGCGTGAACAGTATCACGAAGAGCTTCGATCTGCATCTCCAGAGCCGAAGTGCTGATAATGCGATAGCGGTTGCCTATCACCCTGGCACAGTGAAGACGGGTCTCAGTAAGGAGTCCTGGGGGAATGTAGCCGAGGAGAAGCTTTTCAGTCCTGAATTTGCTGTTCGAAAAATGCTGGAGGTTGTCGCGAGTAGAAAAGTGGAGGATAGGGGGAAATGCTGGGATTGGAAGTCTGAGGAGGTACCGCCATAAAGCCTTAAGGAGTCTCTAGGAGATCGAGACGAGAATTTTTCTGCTCCATTGCGACGCTCTCTATAAGTGTCCGCAGAACCGCTTTTTCAAAGGAGCAGGGATAGACATGTATACATGTAGGGTTGCTGCACCTATAATGATAACAATCAAATCCCAAGATATAAAAAAAGATGACTATAATTCCATAGGACCCGCTCTCAAGCGGAGGGGTCCAAGCAGTGTTGGCTTTGGTACGACTCTAAGTTCCAGACACTACGTCCTACAAGACTGCATCACCTAATGTTCTCCTGCTCATGTGCCGTGAACTATAGTTCTTAGATTCCTTCCCTTGCTTACGGTGTTGGGGCTAATTGAGATGTACGGCATCTTCACTTTTCTATATAATGGCACACCGACGAGATTCTCTTTCTACCAAGCTGAGGCTATCTATTGACTACACGGGCTGTGATAACTTGGTGTACGGGGCGCATCAGGTAGAGAAAGGGGGAGATAGATAGTAATTAGCTGCAACAGATATAGTTGCTACAACATAAATTGTTTATGCCTCACAGCTTTCTCATCTTGACGGGGCGGATATGATCTTTCAGATTGGAGAAGAAAGAAAGAAATAGAGAAATGGCAGTAGCGCTATTCTGCAATACGGCCACATCCTCCCAGGCAGAACCAGTCTGGGTGGTGTGTTCAAGCTATATGGAATTTGGTCACTTCAGTGCTTTCGAGACTAATACAACTGAGCTAGGCATTATAAGTATATTATAACATCGTTAATGCGTACTACAACACACAGTATCATACAATTCACAAGCACCTCGATAGCCGACAAGGCGGCCAGGTGGTATCAAAGAGTAATTTCGTACAATGTAAACCTTTTGAACCCCGTCTTGAACAAACTCCATGCGGCATCAAACAATGTTTTCCATACGCCCACCGCCCGTTACTACAAGGCCACATCCTGGAACGACGCCCCGTCGCCAGTCGCTGGCGTGTGTTGCCTCTCGTCGTCGTCGGCGCCGGCGCTCTTATCGTTCTCTACCGTGGCTTTCTCGGTCGGTCGTATGGCAACTTTCTGCTCCTCTTTATCCTCTAGTCTCATTTTCTGTTCTTCGTTAGATTTCGCCTTAGCATTATCTTCTTGATTATTCTCTTTCTGCTCGTCTTCATCACTGCTATCCGCCTCTGCCTCCTTCCCCTTGCCCTTAGCGTCTTTACTTTCGCCTTCCTGGCCCGACACGGGTGCTGTGGGCAGTTCCTTTTGTGTCTGCGATTGGGCCGGGGTTGTGTTCTTGAGCGTAGATGTCTGGCTCGGCGGCTCGGGCCGGAGAGCGTCGAGGTAGAATTTGGTAACTCCTAGAATGCGGCCGCTCTCTTCGCAAGCCGTGACCCACTCGGGCCGTACCACGGGGATGTTGTTCTCCACGGCCTTCTCCCAGGCGACGCCGCGGCCCTCGGTCGTAACAAAGTGTGTGGTGTCGATGCGCACGCCGTCGACGAGCCTGGCGCCGATGCGCTCGACGGCGGCGGCAAGACTCTCGCGCACCTGGGCGGGTAGAATACCGGTGGTGATGGTGATGCCGCTGAGGTCGGTCATCTTGTGGGTGCGCACGGTCAGGCGGTCGCTGTTCAGGGTGCCGGCGGAGGTTCGCAGGACCAGGTGGAAGGTGTACTCGGTGTCGACAGCAAGACCGCTAATCTTGGTGCTGTGCATCTGCAGGGGCTGGGGGATGATGCCGGCCTTCTGGCCGTTGCGGTACAGCGACAGCGAGATGAGGTCGGCGGTGGCCAGCTCGAGGGGGTCCCACTCGAGGACGACCGAGGTCTGGGTGGCATTGCGGCAGCGCAGGACGGGCGTGCTGGGCTCCGAGGCGCCAAAGGACGCGAGGATCTTATCCTGGAGGGCGGCGAACTGCTTGTCCGACTCGGCCTCGGAGGCGTGGTTGCGGGCGACGGTGATGTCGACGATCGAGCCCGACACGATGTTGGGCGGCAGCAGGATCGACGGGAACTCGATCAGGCGTTTGTCCGGCGTCAGAAGCACCGTCACGCCGGCATCGACTTTGCCGACGGTGAGCGACACGAGCATGTCGTAGTACCGCAGGGCGTGTTGGGATGTGGTAGGCGATATATGATGAATGGGCCGGGATATTTCTGATAGATGACACGATTGGTCTATCTCTTTTTCCGCAAGTGCTTTCGCGGTGGCTGACGAGAATGTAAGCAGATATAATGTTGGCGTTGTGGTAAGTTGAATTTGTTGTTTACTGTCGTCGTCGTTGTTGTCGATGTAGCTACCAGATATCTGGAATAGGTACTTGCATACCCGAGCGGCCCCACTTCTTTAGTATCTTATACTCAGGACTTACAGTAGGTAATGTAGCGTATATCACGGTAACAGCAACACCTATTGCTAGGTTGCATACTTATATTATGGTATAACGCCTCGTATATAACCTAGCCTTATCTCAATTGTAATGTTCAAATACATCGTCTTTGTATTTCTTCTGAAGTCTTGATGTTGACTTCTTATTGCTTTGAGTCCCGCCGTGTCGCAGGGTCTGAGAAGTGACACCTCCTAAACCCGACGAATTGGGCTTAGTGGAATTGCTTGCTCCAACATGCGATTGTCACGCTCTTACGGAAGCCGATTTTTGTTCTAGCCTACCATGTGACAAAGCAGACTTATAAGGTTCTTGCTTTTTGTACTGCTGTCTAGCCGAGCTATTTAGCACCCTGAAAGAAAAAATGATATAAAAGAAGATGAAAATAAAGGCATCTATGTCGATCGAGCCAGTTTCATTTTATTGAGAGTGGTTGACTTGAACAAGACAAATGATATAACAGCCAGCGATTCATGGCATCGCCAAAAACACAGGCAGATGAAAGCAATAGGCCCAGCCAGAAAACTGACAGGTAAGTTAATACCTCGGGTCATAGTGAGCCGCAGTCATAACAGCAAATAGTAGGCTCTGGATGGCTATAACCGTTGTAGATATACAGCCCGAAGATAGTGGCTTTGGGACAAGATTGTGCCTAGGCTTTGCGACGGCTTACCTATCACTTTGAACGTCGTTTCGGGATCGTGACTTGAAAGTGAGATATCGGGGTGATGCATATACCCTATACCCATCAGATCGTACTTACTAGCCAACCAGTACTGTCGTCTGTTGGATAATGCACCGCCCCGGCATTCCACTTACAAGTCGCGATGCCGAAAATGGTGTTCAAAGGGATGGCTAGTGTACTGAATTATGTGTGTCGTAATTATAACTATTAAGTGGCGAGAAGGCGTGTGTCGCTATAAAAAGTTTGAACGTGGCTTCCCCTATTTTGGTAAGCACGGCTCTTGTGTGAAAATATATTATAGCTAACGTCACGGAAAAAAGTCTTGTCTGTCGCCTGTTATAGCCGTCAGGGACTGTAGGAACTGACTGAATAACAAGTCTATGAGCTGAGAATATATGCATTGACACAGTACCGGCATAGTATACATATAAAACTACAGCGATCAGACGTACCTATATACCTGCGCCTTCATGGCAATGCCAAGTAGCGTCATTGCATTTAACATTCGCTAGGCAGGATGACCTACACCTTTGGTCTGTCGTATTGGACCTTGCGCGCAGCTAGCTTGAATAGTTTGCCCATAATGCTTAGATGGCCGATAGGGAGGCTTGCCCTCCCAGCACATTCAGCTTCGCCCTCGCTGAGCATAACGCTGGCGCCTCTCTGTTCTTGTGGGTTCTTGCCGTTGACTTTGAAGATGACGGCCATTTTTGTCTCTCCGAAGATAAATCTCGGCACCGTGTATGATATGTTTTGCGCACTCTAAAAGGTCTGCGAATTTAGCGTTGCATATGGCGAGAGGAGCAGTGCTTAGGACGCGCAACGTCCCGTGCAGATCGGCTATTACACTCGATTCACCATCCACGGGTACTCTCCGGCCAAACCGATCATACCCCGCGGCTTTTAAGGCATCTCGCAGCGCGTGGGTAAGCCTCCTCTGGGCTGTCTTGTTGGGGAATGCAGATGCCCCATATGCGCTAGTAGACAACCACAGCGGCTCTTTCTTCTTTTCGATGTAGATATCCAACAGAGATTTCGCGAAAGGGTGCTCGAGCCTGTCAAAGTATTTCATTGACTGCTGAGCAAAGCAGTGCCGCTGAGAGGCAGTCACGCTCAGATTATACTTGGTTTTCCTGGGGGCCTCCTTCAGACGCCGTAACTGATTCGGAAAGGCGATCTTGTGTTGTTTGCACACAGCAATAACATGTTGACCTGGCTCAACCTCGGCTTGTGGATCATCCCAGCCGACAAGTTTGCTATAATCAACGGGGGAGAATTGAGGTTGCACCTTAGTTTTGAGGTGACCTGCAGGCGCCAGTCGGAATATAGTTCTTCTCATGGTTTAGGTGGTGACATATGCGAAAAATGCACTGCCCGCAACCTATTTGCAGAGGACGGAGATCTGAGTCGGCATCGAGGGTCATAGAAGCGTGAAATCCGCGGGCTTAATAATTACATATGTAGGTGGTGGCAAACCTCTTCACTGTTGATATTCAGAAGGCCTACAAATAGGGAAAACGAAGAAAATAGAAGTTGACGGCCTGCACGTGGTAGGTACTACTGTAGGTACCTGATTGACGTAGTAGCAAAAGCACTAGCACTAGAGCTAAGCCAGTGCCGGCTTAGCTTCCCACAAGCCACCCCATACAAGCCGCCGGGAGCCCCTCACCGGCCATTACTCATTGGTCTAAAACCAGGATTTTCCGATAACAAAGCCCCTCGTCACCACAGAACATCCCACCATCCATTCACATTTAAATCCACATCATCCATCCGCCATCCACCAACAACCACCACATTCCATCTATCCGCACATCACAACAGCCTGGAAAGCCCACGGCGCGCAATCTACCGCACACACACCACAACAACAAAGCAAACAATTCTCATCGATAGTCGTCGCGCTCGACACAGAGTCTCGTCAACATGCCTAAGAATAAGGGAAAGGTATGTATCCATTCATATCCCATCTCATAGTCCGACAGTAGCACCGCACTACCCCATGATCAATCATCAATCCCGCCACCAGTCACCATCCCAATCACAAAACATCTACATCATCTACGTCGCCGACGCAGAACGACCGACGGCCTATGGACGATGACCGACTGACTTGTTTCATCCGCACAGGGAGGAAAGAACCGAAGAAGGGGTAAGAACGAGAGCGACAAAGAGAAGCGTGAACTTGTGTAAGTTTTACATTGCCTCTCCGCCATCAACGACCTAGCCGTGCTGTAGGCTGACCGCGTTGGAACATTAGCTTCAAGGAGGAAGGTCAAGAATATGCCCAGGTAGTCAAGATGCTCGGCAGCGGCCGCCTCTCGTGCTCCTGCTTCGACGGACAGACACGTCTCGCCCACATCCGTGGTAAACTACGGAAGAAGGTTTGGATCAACAACGGTGATGTAAGCAGATTAAACTTTCGTATGGTTGCCATAGCATCATGCTGACTCATCTTCTCAGATCATACTACTCTCGCTTCGAGACTACCAAGACGACAAGGGCGATGTCCTCATCAAATACACAGCCGATGAAGCTCGATCTCTAAAGGTATGCCACTTGTTATTTTACTCCCATCATAATCAGATCCCCATCAAACATATACTAACACCTCGCGCCTTAGCAATACGGCGAACTTCCGGAGAGCGCCAGAATCAACGAGACCGATACGTACGGTCCCGGCGACGAGGGCGAATGCAATTTCGATTTCGCCGACGATCAAGATTCCGACGAGGATTCCGACTCTGGTAACAACAAGGAGATCGAGATCGACGATATTTAAACAAAATACCAGCTTCCACCCCTTAGTGCCACTACTCTCTATACCTTTTGCCCCAGCATCATCAACTGGGCGGCGTCGTGGTGGGAGGAACATAAGGCTCATGTCTCGGCGCTTTCAAGACTGTTCCTCTATCCCATCAGCGCTCTTCAGCCTAAATCGCTCATGATGGCCAACAAGAAATCCGCGGAAAGCAGCTATGGCAGCAGGAGGTATCAGAAGTATTAGGGGTCACTGCTCGACAGTATTTTCGATGCGACCAAGAGATTTTCTATCATAGAGAATTTTCGATCGGATATCACGGATACTTTCAGCCTGTCTTCTCTCTCTAACCCAAACGGCGGTCGTCGTGTGGGTTCCCCGACAGCAACCTAGACGGTGCAGGTGTTTGATTGGAGCCGCCTTGACGCGTGTAACCGGGTTGACAGCGAGTCCATGGCGAGAGAGACGTCATCGGACTCGCCGCGAGGGTTTATCATCTTTTCTGTTCTCTGCATACTTGTAACGGGTTTCATTTGTATCTGTTCCGTTGGTAGTCATGAATATGAAAACGTCTTCATCAAGATGCTTAGTGTGAAACTAGATAGTTATGTGCGTACACCTACCAAGAAGTGTCCTGTTTTCACTGGGGGTGCCGTCCACAGATTAATACCTATTACGAAATAATAGCAGCTTTGGAGTAATATAGGCTCAGTTGAGGATCTTGAAAGATACATATACTCGTAGATTTCAAGTAGCCTCTACATCGGAAAACGTCTTTCAATAATACTTTCTCTGATTTATATTGTTCTATCTCAAAAACTTAAGATAGTCCCCATGTCCCCACACTCCGCCTACGCCATCACCCATTGATTGGCCGTGGCCCCTCAACATCTAATTTCCATTCTCCTAAAATACCTGCCACGGTAGGGAACTTGGTGTCAAACGTAGTTTCGGCGTGGGAAGCATCACAGTTGAATACTTACCACCAGAATCTGCGGTCCTCGCCCTGCCTTGATCATCCATGAGATATTATTTAAACGTGCTATAACCGGTGATCACTTCACCCGCATCCAAGTAACGAGCAAGCCCCTTGAACTTCTAGGCCCCAAGGTATCATACGTCCAAACAGCTAGCATAATTTTCAACCTCTCGTGAAAGGTCCTTCAATAATTTGGTAATCATAAATATGTCGGGCCAAGGCCAGCTTCACGGCACAAGTTTGACTTCCATGAGATGGGGCAAGGATGCACTAAGGCACCGAACCAGCTGACCCTATCGTCGCCTGTCGACATCGCATACTTGTTGGATGTCACGCAAAATGCCCACGAGTAAAGTGAGTCAGTATGCGGGTGAATATATAATGTCGCATGGTCGTAGTATGTGCAACTCCAACCCTTCTTTTCCTAGCTGTGTTCAAACGGGAGTAAGCCTCCACCAGTTCGGCTCCTCGTTCTCACCCTGGCGCAAACGAGCAACCTCGACTAGACTCTACCATTCGTCGTCACTCTTCTCGTCATCTATAGCAAATTATCAGTAACAATTCTATAGTCACATACCAAGCAGGGTCACTTACCACTACCGCGAGTTCTGATTTGCCGTTCTTGTAGAGCCCTTGCCAATGCGTCGGCCATGTTACCCTCTTGCCCTCCTCCGGGGGTAACACCAGCTGGTGGGAGCCCACTACCGTGAGGGCCCGTATCTGCTCCTGGAACTGCAGCCGCACTTCTATCCCTAATTTGGCTCCTATCCACCTTCTTGAGTGCACCAATGCCTCCAGCCTGCTGAATACCTGCCAACATAGCAGCATGTCCTGCGCTTGCCGAAGGCACCCCTGGTAGAGCTGCGGCAGGAGCTGCAGAGGAGTAACCGGAGTCGCGATTTGGGGGTGGAGGAGGCGGAGGGGGAGGTCCTCCAGGAACTGAAGAAGGGGGTAGTGGTGGAGGCGGGGGAGGTCCCCCGGGAACAGATGAGGGCGGTAATGGGGGAGGGGGAGGTGGCATTCCAGGGCCTGGAGGAGGCGGTGGAGGTGGTACTCCGGGATTGGATGGGAGAGGCGGAGGGGGAGGGGGTGGAGGTGGCGCCGGTGCCGATGATTGTGGTACAGATGGTGGCGGGGTGTTCCTCGGAGGTGCAGGTACTGGTCGCGAGGCAGCGGGAACAGGTGGCGGTGAAGGGGCGTTAGGAACTGGTGCCTTCGATGTACGCGGAGGTGGAGGAGGTACAGCTTGAGGCTGTTCGCGCGGTGGCGGTGGCGGTGGTACATTGTTCAGTCTTTGGCCTGTAAAGGCTGGAGGAACTCCAAATTTGTGACCAGTTGTGTCCTCGTTGTTGAGCGGTGTCTTTGGTGGTCGGGGAGGAGGCGGAGGCCCTGCGGGTGCGGCGCGAGGAGGCTCTGTCTGAGCATATTTTCCGGCATCGGGAATAGCAGGGGGCGCGTTGAAGCGAGGACGAGGGGGCGTGGGCTCCTGAGGAGGTGTGGGCTCGCGCTGCACAGTCTCTACCTTACCACCAGATCTCCGTGGTGCGGGAGGAGGCGGAGGCGCCCCCCGACGAGAGCCAGAGGATGCGGAAAGGTTATCGGCCGTCGACCGTGCAGCGGGAGGAGGCGGTGGCGGTGGTGGTGCTCGCCCATGCCCGCTACTGCTGCTACTGACAACGCTCCCCGTGCTCCCGTTCACGGGTGGCATTGGAGGCGGTGGTAGCGCCGGAGTCGCAGTAGGTGTCTTCTTCTCATTTTCCTCTTTCAAAAACTCAACAATGAATTCCTGGTTTTCTTTAATAAAATCATCCGCAAGCCCCTGCTCGGATAAAAAATTTCCAAAGTTTGCCCGCCAATTAGGATCGTATGCCTCTAGCGTAGCAAACTCGGAGGGCTGCTTAAGGTAGCTATGGAGGTTCAACGAAGACGTCCTCGCATGGGGCTGCATTAATGGAAGACTGTTCCGCGGCGACTCTGGCGGCGTCGGATTAGAGGCATGCCTATGGCCCCCAAAGAGGCCGCTTAAGAAACCGCCAGACTTATGATGCCGCTGGGTTGTTCCACCAAAGGGAGTGTTCTTGGTGGCCTTTGAAGCGTTCTTTTCCCTGTCATCCATTTTCTTCTTGAACTGCTTCGCCTCCTTGTCGTCGACGAAGGAGAGACCAGCCCAGCATTCCTCGAGCTCGAAGGTGTGGAAGAAGGTCCGATCGGCATTGTAAGACCAAGTATCGAAGAGCTCCTGATCCCATATGACACCTCTACCAGCAGGCTGCGAGATGATTAGTGTACATGCACTGGTTTCGTGACCTGACTGACTGGCAGATGCTCACCGATATATCGACCATCTTCACCCAATATGTGTTCCCGACCAGGTCGTTGGCGAGGACGACAGCGCCCTGCAATCCCGTGTAGGTCCATTTTTGCCTGTTCGGGTAGGCGACATAGAGCCTGGTAACGGCAACGGCTTGGATCTTGTTGGTTTGCTTGGGGACGACTCGCTTGACGGTCTCCTTGTCCTCATCGTTCAGGATGGAGGGCATGTCTTATCGAGAGTGGGAACAGTCGAGGCCGGACTCGCGCGGTCAGTGTCAACTGAAGAAGGGTCGTGTGAGCGAGGTGTAGTTCGGAGTCGGGGTTCGGCCCGAAACCCTACAGACACAGAGGGCGACAGAGGTGATTCTCCCTCGAGCAGGCGACGTCTCAAGCAACCATACACGCACGTGAGAGGCAGCAGCAACAGCAGCGCTCAGAGTGCCCAGAGACCAATCGATGGTCGTCGGCAGGAAGGAGAGCAGATGGTGCTATGGACAAATGTCGGGTGTGACGACGGAGGGAGCCCACCTCAAAACGGGACTCCCTTACTTGACGGTGGCACAGTAATGGCGGACTACTCGTACTGAACCCCTGGTCGTCAGCAACGATATGTATCATGTAGCGCAACACCGTATGGTTGCGTAGCAATGGCGGAGAAAGAAGATATATAAGTATTGGTTGGTATTGATTGGGGTATATCGAGTTCCAAGTAACAATCGCCTAATAGCAGGTAACTAGATAGATGAATTGGGGGGTTTGCCTGCTGTGTGGTACCACTACGAGGTATATGAATCCAACCAAACGGTTATCGCCAATCAGGGCATCCAACAATTCAAATCGGTTTCATGCCAAGGGCAAGAGAAGCCACGTTTTTACCCCACCAGCTGTGACACCCTCCCTGCACCGCCACAATCAACTGTCTCCACTTCAATACCTGTATTGCTCGTATGTACCTAGGTATTCATTTGATGACCTCTCCCTAGCACTGAATCTTGCTGTAGTTAAGATCTATCTGATGTTTATGATCCATGCGCGTATTACAATAACGTTTTGGATTTACTAGACGATCAGTTTATTCATGACGCGCGTACAACCCTTTTGACACCAAACTGAACACCGCTGCCTAAAGATATACTACTGCCATTCAAGCCAAGCAAATTATACGGCCTGGGCGTGCTCAATTACGTTTAGGTTGGTCATTAATGCTTGGATAATTGTGCTACTGGGGTGTGCGAGGTCAAAGTCACTGGCATAACAGGTGAATTCTTTAGTTGACCATTCTTCTCTTATTCATGACAATCGTGCCAGTCGTGAAAGCAGTACTTATCTATTACAGTGCTCATGGTTGCGGGGCGCTCTCTCTTCCCCCATATTACCCCACAGGCTACTCTCAAAATAGAGTCCTGTTGCTTCCCTCTACCTCCTCTCTATTTGTTCAGTGCTTGGGCCTTTGCCTGGCGTTCCTCTTTGGTCCCCTCTTGCTCGGGCATGTTCTGTGGAATAGCAGGACCGGGAGCTGCCTTGTGAGCAGCAAATTTCACCTGCTCGGCCGCCTGACCCACGGGATTCTGCGGGGTGTCGGTGTTGGACTTGCCAGTCTGTTGTAGGAAGGCGATGATTAGGGTCGGTTCTATGAAAACAAACAAGAGACGAAGAGATAAATTGGACTATTGCACAAGGAGTAGGACGTACTTGGGTGGAAGCGTTCTCAGGCATTTTGGCAATAATACAACCTTATCTAGAATTTCTGGAGCGTTTCTGTCTGTTCAAAAAGCGATCGATAAATATTGTATTGTCTTTTGGAGATTTTATGAGAACCGAAGAGGAGAGGGTCGGAAAATCGTCTTGGTCTCTATGGTTCTTATAAGTGCTTACAGTAGGTAGGTCACGTAGACTGCAGCCTTGATCTGTTGTCATACCTACGGTTGCGTCGCCGATGACGTATCCCACGCACTTATAAAGTAAGACAGGTGATAAGTCCCGTGATCCGGCGTCGAAGTGGCGGCAGCTAGCGCCCGCGATGCGCGAACCCCGGATTTCAGTTTCCTTGGTCTTGGGTCCGGATACCTTGACCTAAGTCGCCTAGACCTAGGTACCTACTACCCATTGCCCGCCTAGCATCCCACCATTCCCCCATCCCGCCGCTATACCAGAAACCTAGGCGTCCAATCGCCCGAGCCGCGCCGTGTTGAAGCGTGCTTGGATGTAGATACACCTGCTGTACAGATCCAATATGCACGCCATTCGCTGAGCCCTGCTGCCCACCGCCTACACCTCTCCCTTCAACAGAGACGTGCCCCGCATGTCTGCGAGCAATGCTGCCCAGCCAGTGAGACTATCACTGCCCTTGGTATGGCCACCACCCACCACCCACCCACAAAAGCATCGTCGTCGTCTTTCAAACAGACAGATCGCGAGAGCGCCCCAGCTAACCGATCTCACCGCCATTGTAGGAGTACCAGCAGCACCTTTTCCAGGAGCTCCGGGCCGAAGATGAGCTCGTCATCATTGCGAAGGGCCTCGGCCTGATGCGACTTGTCACAAATCTCCTTCACAGCTACGACGCCGCCGGCAACAACCTCGTCATAATCGTCGGCGCCGAAGATAGGGAAAATGCCTGGATCGGAGAGGCCCTGGCAGAGCATGCCGCCATCAGCATGGCTCCCAAGGCCAGGGGCCTGACTGTCGTCAATACTGACTTCACGAGCGTCGGTGCGCGCGAGAAGATGTATGCCAAGGGCGGCATATACAGCATCACCTCGCGCATTCTCGTCGTCGACCTCTTAACCGGCCTGCTCAGGACCGAGAGTATCACGGGCGTCATTTTGTTGCATGCCGACAAAGTTGTCGCTACCTCGCTGGAAGCCTTCATCCTCCGCATATATCGCCAGAAGAACAAGACGGGCTTCCTCAAAGCCTTCTCAGACAACCCGGATCCCTTCACCATCGGCTTCTCTCCGTTAGCCACGATGATGAGAAATATGTTCCTGCGTAAGGCCTCTCTATGGCCCCGTTTCCATATGACCGTCGCCGCTTCGCTGGAGGGGAAGAAGAAGGCCGAGGTGATCGAGCTCGAGGTACCCATGACGGACGATATGAACACGATCCAACAAGCCATCATGGAGTGCGTTGAGGTGAGCATTCACGAGCTTAAGAAAGGCAACAGCGGCCTAGAGATGAATGACTGGAATCTCGATAGCGCCTTGCTGAAGAATTTCGATGTCATGGTCCGCCGCCAACTGGATCCCAATTGGCATCGTGTCAGCTGGAAGACGAAGCAAATTGTTGGTGATTTGACTGTCCTTCGAGGCCTGCTGCACTCTGTACTCGCATTGGATGCCGTTTCATTCCTCCAACAGTTAGATACCATTCATGCCGCGCATTCCCCACAGCCCGGGTCTACGAGGCAAAACCAGTCGCCTTGGCTATTCCTCGATGCTGCAAATACTATATTCAGCACCGCAAAACAGCGAGTTTACACTGCCAGCAAGGCAAAAGTGAATGCGCAGAGCTCGGTTGACTCCCTTCGCCCTGTACTCGAAGAGCAACCGAAATGGGCCCTCTTAGCCGAGATCCTTGAGGAAATTGATCGAGACCTCTACTTCGAGCCTGCTATACGGGGTGACTCCAATCAAACAATACTCATCATGTGCTCCGATACAGCGACCTGTCGTCAACTCAGAGACTACCTGCAGACCATGCATGTGCAGCCGAAGACAGATGAAAACCCGAACCCGAAGAAGGAAGACCATAAACCATCCGCTTCCTTCATGATGAGGAGAAGGCTCCGCAATTATCTTAATTGGAAACGCGAGTTCGCCAAGGTGAACAACGAGCTATTCTCCGAGAACCAGAAGGCCCTGGAGGGCGCGGTCGACCCGAGGCTCGCTCGGGGCTCTTACAAAGGGAAGGCCCCCGCAAATAAGAGGCGGAGGGTACGGGGCGGGGGTGTGGCAGGCGCGTTAGCACCCGGTAGGACGGCCGATGGCAGCGTTGCCCAATATTTTGAGAAGCCTTCCGAGGTGGCGGACCTCGTGGAAGAAGTGCAAATGCTAGAAGAAGAGGCAGGCCAGAAGGCGGATATAGTCGCCGATCCTCTTGAGGATATGGAAGATTATTATGAACTCTACGATATGCAGGACCTTGTCGTGATTCACGCCTACGATGGCGACCAGGATGAACATGTCCTAGAAGAGATCCGACCTCGTTACATTATCATGTACGAGCCGGATGCTTCGTTTATACGGCGGGTTGAAGTTTATCGATCCTCCCATAACGACCGAAACGTGCGGGTGTATTTCATGTTCTACGGTGGCTCCGTTGAGGAGCAAAGGTATCTCGCTTCGGTTCGGCGAGAAAAAGACTGCTTCACGAAGCTGATCAAGGAGCGTGCTAGCATGTCGATAGTCATGACAGTTGATGCACACGGAGTCGAAGACCCTCAAGAAGCATTCCTACGCACAGTCAACACTCGGATAGCAGGCGGCGGGCGCTTAACCGCCACAGCCGAACAGCCAAGAGTGGTCGTCGACGTACGAGAATTTCGCTCCTCACTGCCATCATTATTGCATGGCCGCAATTTGAATGTTATACCTTGCATGTTGACCGTTGCAGACTACGTTCTATCACCTAACATTTGTATTGAGCGTAAGTCTATCAGCGATCTTATCAGCTCGTTCAAGGACGGACGACTATACAATCAAGCGGAGACGATGTTCTTGCATTATAAGAACCCCATGTTACTAATCGAATTTGATCAAAACAAATCATTTACACTGGAGCCATTTGCCGACCTATCAGGCAATATGAGATCCGTCAACCCCAACGAGGCACCGTCGGACCTGCAGTCGAAAATCGTGCTTCTCACGCTCGCGTTTCCGCGCCTGCGCATTATTTGGAGCAGCAGCCCATATCAAACGGCCGAGATTTTTGAGAATCTCAAGACTCGAGAACCCGAACCCGACCCCATTGCGGCTGTACGCGCAGGGCTCGATAAGGATATGAGGGCGGAGGATCAGGCGTTCAATCTTGAGCCTCAAGAAATGCTGGGCGTTGTCCCCGGTGTTACTCCCCAGAACCTCAAGAATCTTATTTTAGAGACGGAGAATGTGCAAGAGGTCGCCAATATGACGATTGACCAGCTAGATCCCCTGATTGGCAAAGAGGCTGCGAGGAAAGTTCATGGCTTCTTCAACCGGAATTTAATCGACCTAGATATGTAGTCCGCCTAGCTGGGATTACGCAATGACTACAGATTAGACAACTATTTTGACTACCTGAAGTTTAGAACGGATATCTCATAGGTATGAGCAATTCTGCGACAGCAGAGCGCTTATCTCAAGTATTTCACAGATAGGCCCGAGGCGCATATCACCAATCACCAGGTCACTCATATTGTTATACAATTTAATCGACTGTATTCATGCTCAAAGGGGGGTATCGTGATATCGTAAAGCCATCATCTGGTCAACCTCTTCCTGATTGTTTCCATCTCATGCCTCCTCTATTATTCCTTTTCCGAACTGCCATCTTTCACAGTCCCATGCAAACCTAACACACACTCTCTCTCTATCTCTCATTCTCTCCCCGAGATCTTAAATCCGGCTCGTCGTGGTGGTATGGTGTCTACCTCTAGTAGTCCCGCCCATGCGTCGACGACGACCGCCGCAGTAGCCGCAGGTCAGGAAACCGATGACGATATCAAAGAAGGAGACGATGCCGCTGATGATGGCGTGCAGGATGTTGCCGATGCCGTTGACGATGGCCATCAGGACACTGCCGATGGTGCGGAAAATACTTTCTATCTGTTCAGGACGGTCGCGTTAGTTTCGTTAATGTTGATAGGTAGGTTGGACTTCTGCGGGGGCGGAACGAGAAACTTACGCAGCTGACTACGGCACCCATTTTGAATAGCTTGGTGTGAAAACTGGTGATGGATGGTGTGTAACTAGTACAGTGGTTTGGTTTGTGAAGATGTTGGTTTTTGGTAGCTCTGGCACTATAGAATAAGTGGTGTATTGATGGATGTTTGTTTGTTTGTGTCTTGTAGGTGATATGGTGGAAACGACGAGGGGAAGTGTAAGGGATCGAGTCATTCCAACCTTAATATATGTACAGACATGGAAATTAGAACAGCTCTGACGTACTACACCAATCAAGCTATCGCACTTTCCAGTTGTCAAACTTCGACCGTGCCTGGTGTGGTTCGCCCGTAGCCCGAAACAGGCAAAGCGAGCGGCGTATCAGAGGAGACCACGATCATCGCACATGACATGTGCCTCAAAGAAAGAATAATTAATCGAAAATGGCAAATTGCATACCTACTTTAGCTACCGTCGTGGATAGAAAGTTCTCCCGACGTACTGTAATTTACCAGCGTCTACCTACGTCTACATCTAGACCCGGCACAGCTACGGCAGCCGAAACAGCAAGAGCTCGAGTCTGTCTGGGTAATTAGGTCATAGACCTTGGCATCTACCCAATGGAAATGCAGAACAGGGTCTGCGACTTCTCGTTACGCATTTGATGAAGTACCAATTACGGGGAGGAATGCCTGTGACGCGCCGAGCTATGAAAGAGGCGCTGTGTGTTCACGGATCGACGTCAAGGTGTAAATCGACGTCATATGCGTTTGCCCAGAGTTAGTGCGGTTCAGTCTGTGCTTTAGCTTAAGTATTGGGGCCACACGGCATTAGTTGCCGAATTTTTGACAGGGATGGGCCCAGATCACGATTAGAACCATACCACCTCACATGCTCCTTCTCGTCGTTGTATTCTTACTAATGTCTGTATGGTACGATAGGTACCTAGGTAGGTACATGACCTGCTGCAGAAGGCGGTGCAAATAGTCCGCTGTGCATGCGTTGTTCTCGGTGGTACCTGGTAGGTATGTCCGGGTGGGCTTGGTGGGATGTCATCATGATGTGGCGTTATAATCACCCTCTTGGGAAAAGCTAAGCCACGTTCACCAAGAGGAAGGTGGGATGTGGCTTGAAAGACGTAATAACGGTGTAGTGGGGAAGGTTGAATAGCCGCGCCAAAAACCTGTTTTTATCATCGCCAAACACGATGCAGTGCTGTGCTAAAGGTTGCATAGCACCTGGATATGACGTATGAGTCTGCCGGCGCTAAAAAGGAAGTGCGGCAACACCCTGGCAAAGTTCCTTGGCCATAACTGTCGCATATTGCTGTTTTGAGTCCTTTCCTATTACCTTAAACTACATTGGTACTGGAGATTGCCTCCTTTGTAAGTTCAGACTTAGGTACTAGGTACTGTAGATAGTTGTGGCTTATACGATGTAAACCCTGAACCTTGGTCAGCCAACTCCTGTCCAGCCTGACGTAGACCTGCCCTGACTACTGCGACTAGCAGCCATATTTAACGAATATGGCGCATGTTGCCTCCCCGTGAGGAAATTCTTCCTTTTCCTTCTCCCCAGTATGCTCGCCGAGGCAGTCGACCGTAAACCCCATCTCCCTCCTTTGTGCCGGAGGTCGGGCAGGCGGTTGGCTCCCGTCGTGGCAGAACGCACAGTCGTCTCCACGATGGGATCAAGAGTTGAGCGATTGAGCGACCACTTCGCCTCGCTCCTCTTCATGACCCAAGACGGCACCCCCAGAGCACCCCGTGCGGACCGCGGTTACCAGGCCCCCCGGGTCGTGAGGCTTTCCGGTTGACGCTGGATCATCCTGTGGTCTGGCCGTCCCGAGTTCTGCTCCGACTTCGCGGCCGCTGTAGTGTTAAGTGTTGATGCACTGGTCGACTGATCGACTGATCTCGAGAGATGCTTCGAGCCGTATCCGAACATTCAACGGCGCCTCGCTCACCACGCGCTGTTCCATGTCAATTCTCGCAACGACAGAAACCCGCTCGACCGCTTCGGTGGTCTTGAGCACGGTCTCATGCCGCTGCACTCCCGAATATAACTCAGCAACCCTTGATCGATACAATCTGATCTCGATAAGCGCTCCCTTCCTACGGCGGACCCCTCGTCATTCCGCCGCACCGTGCAGCTTCCGCGTCCCGGCGCCCCCGAATTGAGGCGGTAGAGGTCTCCAACTAGAGTGCTCGTGTGTGTGTTTGCCGGCGTCGATGAACTGGCGCGAACCCCGTGCAGCTGGGCTTGATCTTATATCGTCCGCCGCGGGGCGACGTGTCTTCTCCGCTGTTGCGAACCCCCGGCATCAAGTTCGATTGATCTCGGTTCTCTTCGGGGATGATTTAGTCATTTCTGCTGGAAGCGCCTGCGAGCTGTGAAGACGAGGGTTTATTTCCTTATCCTCTTCCTCCCGACTTGAGCTCTCAAGGCATCGCCAGCCCTATCTCAAAACTTCTGGTAGTATGTCTTGAGAGCTGGAATGGATTGCTCCCAATACATTCCTCCTCCTATCCGAATATGGAAATGAGAAAAAGAACATTGGGGAAAAGTTCGCTTGAGGAAGCAACCAGACTGTTACCGATTTCACGAATATTACGATGTCATGAGGATATGGATCTGTTCAAGTGGTTTCTATACTTGATGAAACACCGTTCGCCGTCTATCGAATTCTGCGGCTCCGCGTCCTTTTATCTGCTCCTCAGCAAGCGAGGTGTAGGAGAAGAGGAGCTGGGTTTCAGAATTTTCTTGATACTTTCTACTTTGTTTATCCGTTGTTTTCCGGGGTATACAAGCACAGATTGGAACATCGAGGTGGTTCGGTGGTTTCCTTTCTTCGTCTGACCGTCATTGTTAATATCGTTATGAACTCGTGGTCAAATTTATCAACAGCGTACTTCTTTCGAGGGACGCTGCCTCGCGAGTACTTAGGTCCAATAGATGGTCACTTCATCTTTCAATAAAAGTGCATTCCCAATGAACGAAACTAGTCTTCCCTACATAGTAATACCATTTGATGTGGACGCCGTCATATCGCCTTTTTAGCATGACAGAAGTAGGCTGCGGTAAGAAAGCAACGGCTCGTCTAGTCGACGCCGATGTAGCTGAAGCAAGCATATCATGCAACACGATAGTGGTCCAGCCTGCCTGGATTGATCTTGTACTAAGAATGTCAGTAATAGTACTAACTCGTAAGTATATAAACCAAGCCCATATCAAAATAAAACTCTTAGCATACTATATATCGAATGATAGACATAGTACTCTTTATACAGATAAGTGGCTTCCCAGCCCAACGCATCTGGCCAAGAAAATGGCTGATTATAACTGGTGATTCAAAATGCATATTTACTTTCCTGCACTCTATCGTCCGCGTCTAGGTAGCCAACTTGAAGTGAGGCCGTAGTAACGACCTAGATCCAATAATACGCTTAAATCAAAAGAAACGAGGGGAATCATAGACTCGTTGAAAGGTTATAAATGGTTCAATGTGAACAAATTAGAAGCAAGTTGCCATCGCCTCTCTTATCCAGTCCATCCTCATTGTCGATCTGATCGCGAGTGATACTCAAAACACTAGTTGGTGGTGGCTGAGATAAATATATCGTAGCCGACGCGTAGTTGGGTAGAAAGTGGCGCGACGAGACCAAAATGAGGATTCAAGCGTCTAAAATGTGCCTCGAACACCAGTCTTCTCATCGATATGCCGGTAACGTTCCATCTCTTTCCTTTCCTTCAGCAAGCAAAGAGCTGCTACAATGAGAATTGCATCAACGCCAACAACACCAAACAAGGCCGTGAAGATATTGTCAATAAACGTATTGCTGAACCGCGATAATGGCGTCGCGCAACCTGTCATTAGTGCCGCGGTAGCTGGGCTGGGACAGGTAGAATCCGTATGGAAGGCTGGCGAAGTGCTATTGAAGTAGCCACAGCATTTGAACTAATGCCATTATTAGAACTTGCCCGCGGGTGTATAAAACTCTCTGGACCTTCACTTACAGCGTCTTGCATTAAGCCTTGGACCTCTGGAAGCTGCGCCGACCATAGCGTGGCGAAGGTTTCCTTGACTCGCAACGTGAAAATCCACAAGTCGAGGCCGATGATCAGCGTGAATAGGGCATCAACGACAACCAAAAAGATGGCGACTTTCAGCCAGCTGCGACTATTGGTCGCCAACGCCGGGAGAGTGGAGATGAAGGCAATGAACGTGAAGATGCCATTACCGATCCCAGCTGTGAAGGAAACTCGTTAGTTTCTGGGAAGCCTCTTCTACCTCAACCCGCACTCGAATCCCCGATTCACTCACCTGAAAGGGGAAACTGCTGGTACAGCAGGTCACGGGCTGCTTCGTTGCCGTTGGTTGGCGGGTTGAAGCAAGTGTTGCGGACAATAACGGAGAACCCCACGATGATGGCACCGGTTATCGCGAAGAGGATGTCGATGCCCACGAAAGTCGCAAGCACTCTGTTAACCATTTTGACTAAACCTCAGCCGTGAGGCAGATATTCTCTCCAATCCCGATCTTGAGCAAGGCAACCCCCACGGTCCACCTCTATCCTGCTTCTCGAACGGTCCCAAGGCCGAGCCTGTATTTCCACCAATATCCCCTTCAAATTCTCCGTCAATGTGTGGCGACCAAAGAAATAAGCGACGACCGGCGTCCTCTGCGAATCGAATATCCTTGTTCGAAAATTGATATCTACGAACAAATAAAATGGCGGAATGAGATAAAAATTAAAAGTGGCGAGCCAGCGACAGAAAGAACGTAGTGTCGAGGATTGATTAATCGACAAATGAACGGCGATAAGACCAACAGTCCCGACTGAAGAGCCAAAAATGAATAGAAGAGAAGAAAAACCGAAGAGGACGCAAAAGTGATAATAGAGAATGCAAGGAAGGGGGTGAGACGGGAAGTGATACTACGCAAGCGCCGGGCAAAGCTCAGAAACACCAACAACGCTCCACAGCTCTCTCGTTGGGTCTGTTTGTAACGGAGTATTTTACCCTACCTATTTTCGTTGCTACTATATTTACAGGCACCTCAAACGGCGCGTGGCCTGATCCATTTTTCCCCCAGCCTTCACAGAGCATGTCTTCAGGCAAGCGGAGATTTTCTAGTACGATGTACTCACTGCACTGCTGAGCATGGTTTGACGCCAGGCCTATGATGCGCAACTCAAGACAATTGTGGTTTCAGAGCCCAGGTGGTGCGAATCAGGGGGAGCCGTAGCCGATTCTGAGGCAAAAATTACAGGTAGATGCGACGATGTGATGCTGGTCAGCCCAGGGGTCCCTGCGCCAGGGCCTTCCAATAAGAAATGACCCATTCCATATACAACACCAAAAACATGACTACTTCAAGCGCCAGCCAGACAGCCAAGAAAACCAGGAAAAATAAGAGAATGGGATTGAAATGGATATTTAAAGGCCTTTATCTTAAAGGGTACTGTTTCTATTTTATTCGAGGGTTCGATTGTCTTTTTAAAGCACTAGATTTTGGTGATGTATGGTGGCATATGTACAGATCGGGCGTTTTTGGTTAGAACACCCTGTCTGCGCTACCCTGTCTGCAGCCTGAAGGTCTGGTCTTCGTCACTCACACCTCGGCTATTGAGCTATGCGCCGCTTCGCTGTCGGGGGTTGGACGCCTGGTCGGCCAATCAAATCACCTAACCGCTGTATGAACCGGAAAATTCAAGTGTATTCTGTACGCTGAGTTGATTGAATCAAATTTTTGGGAGGAAAGGAAAGATAGAAATCACACGCCAAGATCCGAAGGTTCTGAATAAATGCCCAAATGATGAATGCTACAGAAGTACAACTCCGCTCTTTGGCGAAGTTTAGACAACCCCAAAATCACGAATGCAAGGTAGGGGTGATTGATCCGCCTTCCGACAGTCATCGCCTTGCGGCTCTACGATGTTACTTAAAATATGACATGTTAACTTCTCGAAGTGGCGATGAATACAGCTTCCCCAATTCCTGACCTACTGTAAGTGTAGAGCTCGCCACGTTTAACGCCAAGTCTGATTCATGCTGTCCTCCTTGAACCCTGTATACGGGTGCACGAGCGGGCTTTGCTAGCGGATGTTACGGGCTGTGATCAGACCAAACAGGTTGGCTTCGTTCCACCTACACAGCCTTGGGAGTCCCATAGACAATCTTCACTCGTCATATCATGCTCTCATCGAAGATGCTGCACAGGAATCTTGGATCTGACGCAGGGGAGCTACAAGATTAAAATAGCTGCAGGGAAAGTCTCCGGGATATTATTGGTAGGTTAGGTTCGACACGTATTTATTTTCGCGAAGCCGAAGCTCACAAGGGTAGAGATACACGTAATGATATGTGAAAAGTATGATTTTCTGATAAAAGAGGCCCTTGCGAGTATGGCGGCGGCAGACGGAGATTATTCTGAACCGAGGTATCATTTGAATATGAACCACAATTGGGAACGCGTTTGAGCTATGATTGTGTGTAGACACATGAACTATCATCCAGTCCAACTCTGCTTACTCCAATGAGAATGTGCCTCGGAAGCAGGCCCTTAACGCGTCTCTACACAGAAAGAAAGATTGCGTAGCACAACGCGGAGATTGGAATGGTGATCGGAGCGGGATCGGACATGGGCCGCCCGGGCGAGAATTAATTACCCTACAGCAAACCACTTTTGAGGCTACGTTCCGAGGCCTTGGGTTCGTCCATGCTGGGTGCTCTCTATTTACAGTTAAGCATAATTGCTGCATCGTTAGGATGGTGATGCGCATGCTTAGTCGCTCGTTGAAGAAAGCCTCGAGTTGCAATTTCCCAGACTTTTATCAACAACGGGCGGCTTTTCAACACCTAGCCAACACCTAGCACGGAGCGGCCAAGCCCTAGCGGCATCTGAAGTGCGGCAAGAATTCCCGCGAATCTATTTGCTGTGATCGCACGCCGCACGCACGATACCTATGCTATACAAGGGCGCTTGTTTCTTACGCGATGCGATGCGCTGCTATCCTTAGTCAGTACCATGGTTGCAGACCAAGTCATCCGCCATCCATCGTTTTTAGTGGAGATAATAGTGTATGCGTACTGTATGGCGGTCATCGTATAGTGTACCTACTAGTATATTACCTATGTACTAGTACCTCCGAAGGAGGTTGAGCGATCCGGTTACCTTACCTACCGTCCTATGGGAACAACCGCCCGGTACTCGTGCTAAGGCGGCAAGAGAGTCTCACCGCCAGTTTCGAAAGCGCAGTGGCCGGAGACTTTGCAGCGTAACTATCCAGTAGCAATGGTTATTCTCAAGAGACGTTTGGGGGCTCGAACCCTCTGCCCTGTCCCGAATCCTTCGCAAAATTATCGACAGGGCGTAGCGTTGGTTCGCAATTTCTTCAGCGAAGCGATGGATGCAGCTGAGCTAGGAAGTAGTCTACGCATACTAATCTAGGTAGCGCACAGTTCGCTAATCATTCTTCAGCCCTTCCTCGGTTCTTGGTTGGTTGGACAATCCGCCGTGCTGGGAACGAAACACTCGCTGTCTGCCAATCTGCCGCCTGCGCCAGACCAAGGTTGGCAAGTTTCTTTAACCGCTAAATCCTGGGGAAGCACTCGGCGCTTTGCCTCCCAGGGATAGGATCAACCGCAATCTCGAATCTCGTAGATACAGTAGTTTACCACTCCAACCAGTAGTCCGCTATTATTGATGTACATCCACAGTAACACTCTAAAGCCGCGCTGGCCTGGGACTTAGGAAGCAGGGGAAAGGGGTCGGCCCTATTTCTCTATGCTTATTTTATTTTATTTTATTTTATTTTTGTTCGGTCTTGTGAGGATGGGTTTGCTCCTGAAGTTCCCGGGCAGGTATAAACAAATAACTTAACCTGCACTTTGTACAGTATATCCCAGTATAGTCCCTGCTCCTATTACAAAGATCAGTCATCAAAATGTATGCCAGGGAATTTGTCCCCCAAGTGTCGCCTCCAAGATACGTGTACATAGGGCACATGATGCAGGTGACAGCATCCTCTTGTTCCGCATTGACACTCCCGAGTTCTCGATGCATAAGGGAACCACCTGTGCAGCCCTCGACGTGTCCGACCTCTTCAATATTAAGGCCCGCCTCTACTGTACGTTTAAGTTGTTCAAGGTGTGTGAGGTATAGCAATAGGCTTGGTTCACATACTTCCCGCTACTATCCAACCAATAAGGTTTTGGTAAGTGTATGTCTACGTATACACGGCAGTGACTCAACCACGCTCATAACGATTTTACTGTGCATTCTATCGTACGGATCCCATGCGGACGCGACATGCCTACCCAGGTTACTGACCTCGTAGATTGAGCCACTTAGCGCAGAACGGTCCACAAGGCGCGTTTCGTTTCGCTATGCCCTAACCGGTCTAAGGCAAATTCAATGTCGCTACTGCATGATATCCTTCAGTACCTATCTTGTAATATGTACTATTGCCATACACTACACTACGTTAGTGGCGCCTACTCATTGGGATAAGAAAAAATACGGCGTTTGGCCGGTGAGCAAAGGGCGGAATTGGGTATGCATCCATGGAGGGGCTGGGTTGGTTGTAATGGGAGCCCACGGAAGGGGTTAAAATACATCTATATGTTTTTCTTGCACTTTCTTCTCAAACCACCACACTTTCTGGAAGTTAAAGTGTTATATGAAGAGATACAGAAAGAAAGTTGGAGGATATTCTAATACATTGCTCCTTGGGAATTTGGGACCTCTTCAACTTGTTTGCGCTACTGAGACGCGACTGCTAGGGAAGAACTGCCCTTGAAAGTCCCAATCCGGATACACTCCCAAAAGGTCGACCGACTTCGCTGTGATTGGACGGTCGAGCATGACCCTAGTGCATCCGCCCCCTGCCACACTCCCATGCCTCGAGTGCGGTGGCTTAAAGTCAGTTCTCATATCTTGACACTGTGCGGAGCAGATTACTGTGACAAGCATGAACTTGACAAGCACTAGGTAGCTTGGCACAGTATATCGCGCTGATAAATCACGCTTTTCCCAGCTGGCAACTTTATATGTAAATCCCACCGCAATATCCCTACCATCTGCATAGATTCCCAAGAGGTGGTCGAGGTTGTTGGGAGATATTACCACATATCAGATCTACTGTTTTCGCATCATATATGCCTAGAGCTGCGTACCTATAGGCCGATGTATGCTGTAGTGTATTCCGCTCCGCAAGTGCTGGCATTCGTGAAGAAAAAAGGCGTCTGTAAGCGCTAGCTGTTTCAATCTTGGCTCATTCCAAATTCGCAATCAGGTGTTCTGGTGTAGGTACACTAGGTCCTACAGTGCTATATCACAACGGTGTAGTACAGTACTACACTAGTGGACATGGCGGGAAACATCTACAACCATGTAGATTACACTGTACTACTAGTATTCTTGTCTCCCCAGAGAGGGCATGTCTGGAGCATGGACCCTAAGCATTTACTCCGCGCTCAAATAATCTTCACTGTGTAGTGGAATCGAGACCAAAGCATCGGAACCTACAATAGGCATAGAGACTTACGGAGCCAGACGTGCAACTGCCCCGCCCCCGCACTCGAGATGTCTCAGTCTGTTGCAGATGTTGTGCTTGACGGCTTAGAGTGAGATTATGATCGATCACTTTTAGAATGTGAGTTTGTTACCACCGCCTTGGTTTCTGAATATTCCAGAGCTAAAATAAAGAATCTATCAAAATGTTCTTTACTGGCCGCCCTGTTGCTGTATTATCGTACTGAATTCGGCGAGATGTCAAAGGAAGGTTTATGCCGCCGTGCTGAGACCAAAGAGATGATTTCACGAGCGTTGCGATACAGTGACCTCTATATACAGATGAGCAATCTCATATACAGTATTTCATTTTAGAGGCGTCTGTTTACGTACTAGCAGCTCTTATTCAGTCCTACATTTGCTTAGTTCTAAACATTACAGCAAATTCTACGCTACTAGCTATGATAGGTGTTTGCCATAGTTTTGATCAAAGATGAGCTCTTTAATAATTGTTATAGAATGCTCGCTTGAACAACCTTCTCGTCTCCAAGGTGTGCTGGTATGACCTAACCAAGATTTGGCACCATACAGAAATAGGGTTGAAGCCATGCTATAATGGAGGCATGACCAAGACGTCAGGATCTGTATTGACGGCTTGTTTCTAGCCTTAAGCCTTTCCCAATATCTGTGTTTACTTCTGGGTTCCTGGTTCTGGATGAGCTGGCTTATCAAAAGACGCGTGATTTATCTCGTCTTTCGTCTACGCATTAAATGCTTAGGGTCTCCCATAGATCTCTTCAGCCTCACACTTTCAACTTCAACTTTGACTGTCAGATCTCTGGGTTTGGAGGGGAGCGCTGGCAGCTGGTGGGCGCTGGATGACTCAGCGTATACAGTATCTACACGTGAACAAGATTTGTCAGGGGGGCAACTCAAATTCTCAAGTAGAATGCATGTAGTTGAATCCAAGACAATGTGTCTTGCCTTGATTGGGCATCTACCATTTAGATTCAGGATCTCAGTGGCCAGATATCCAATGCGTCTGCCACAACCACACCTTCAGATAGACTACACGAGAGAGTCTCATCAGCTTCACTACCAGTTTCAACAATGCTTCTCTTGCTTCTTCGTAAGAGCAAAGCAGCCTGACACAACAGGGTGCAGCCGAAGCATGGAATAGACAAACCAGTTCAAACCATTTTACTGATATGATATGTACCCGCCGACAAAAGAGGACGGACGGCCTTACAGTGAATTCAGTCCTGTCCTGGCAATCAAACTAAATTCCCTGTACAGTGCATGTTCTGTTCGCCTCTTGCGCCATGGGTTAGGTAGGTAGTGTATTTATGATAGATATGCCTATTTACTGGATTGCCAGATACACACAGTGTTCAAGAATGCGGACTAATATCATGGAAAGAGCTCGTCAATCTTGTTTCGATGGTAGCAAATCATCCACCCTCACTACTGAATTAGAGTCGTATTGCTAATAATTAGCTTGTGCAGTAGTTGATGCATCTGCTGGGCTTAATCACTGATTGGTTAAAACGGACGGCGTGTGGTGTTCTTGCTGCGCGAAAGGACCGGGACGGGGTGTAGAACCCATATTTCCTACCCACAGCCTAGTGTATTTGGTTCCCACTAGGTACCAGGCAGGTAGGTACCTACCTAGGCAGATGCTGAGAGGTACAACTGAAATTGGGGTGGCTCGTACTCTCTGTATGCCTATGCGTAAGGTGTTGTAGGTACCTAGGTAGTTGCACAGACAGCCATATGTATATGAGTAGTATATACTACGGCTGCACCTGCCTACCTATCCTGCTTATCTATGTTCCACTGGCTACCTGCCTCAGGCGTCCAATGCGCTTACCTATGGTACAGCCTTCGCACGCACTTTCTTTCGCAAGCTCTTCATCCTGCCACTTCTTTTGCAGGCTCACCGTACCATAGGGCTTGCAGTGTACAGTAGAGTGCTGCATGTTACACTAGCGTATGTTTAGTAGCGTACTATGTAGTGCACAGGCCCTTGTCACAGTGCGATTGCTCGCGACTACTGAGTAGGTCGGCCTCCATTTCGATGCATCCACCCATGCATCCACACCTCCGGCACTGGCATCCACTGTTCCCCCGCTCGTAGCTTCCTAGCGGGCTCTACAGCTGTCTGGTGAGTTCAATGTGCGTCACAAAAATAAAGCCCAAAAAGCCCGTGTGCTACCTTAATTACCACCTCGCTATCCTCTTTTCAACCATCCCGCATTCACCTTTCCTGATCAATCATCCAAACCCAAACCCGATAAGAAAAGGGAAAGGCTCGACATCTGACACCCGAGCAGACTTTGGGCTTTTCCTTTACAGGGGAAAGTGTCGTTCAAACAAGCTGCACTCAAGGACCCCTACGTGCGACATCGAGCACGCGCTGAGAGGCCTTCTTTTACTGCTCTTCTCCAACCGAGCCTGTGCAAGCAGTTCGGACGCCTTGTCTGGCACGCGCCCGCCACGGACACGACGAAGGGAAAGGTGAGCAAGCACGAATTAGACAGGTCGGCTGCATCGCGCGTTGTGTTGTGTTTGTGTTGTGTCGCATCGCATCGGCATCGCAGCGCAGCGCCTCGAAGTGTGTAGTTCACTCACTCGCGCCCTCGTACGTTCGTTTGTTCATTTCCCACCTATCGCCCTCTAGGCCTATCGCGCTTTAGGACAAGGTCAGCCCGCCAAACCCAACCCCCAAGAAGCTCCAGAGCTGCTTGCTCCAACCCGTCCTGGCCTACCTACCGGACTGGGAACCTACCGTACAAGGTAAACACCTCGACCTTGGACCTATTATCTTCCTCACCTCCCCGTTTTCTCCAACAGGTATGTTCATTGTATCATTATTATTACTCAATACACCTTTCGTATTTTGTTGTTCTATTATTACAATTAATGCCTATTTTCATCGTTACCACCTCACTCCCCATTTCATGTTGCATAGTACATTTCGTCTTTTATTCGATTCTGTTTTCTATCCATTCATCGTCCTATTTCGTCCGATTTAGTTTGCTTGACAGACCCTAGGAGGGGTCATGCACACGAGCAGTACCGTACGGTACTTAATCACTACATACCTGCCAACCCGCCTGTCCTTCTACCCGCTACTCCACTACAACTCAGTGATAAAATCACTACCTAACCGGTCTGTGGTATCTGACAAAAACTGGGTCACACAGCGCGCCATCCTCCAATCCCTCTGGTCAGAGCCACCTGTTCCCCCCAAGTCTCGACGCAGTAAAGCTTGCTTTGCCGTGCCTGCCTTGGTAATCAATCACACCCAAACAGAGCAGTAGTGCCACCAGTCCAAGTGTCTGGGAAATTCTTCGGCGCTCGCTTCCAGTTTTGTTCCGCCTAGCACTCACACCAGACTCAATCCAGCAGGATCCAACAGGCGCCCCCAAACCCGGTTTCTGCGACAAGATTCCAGCCTACGACAACAGAGCCTCTCCGCTCAACGCCACATCCAGTATAGGCCGTCGGCACCACGACCAAAACAGCATCTCCACCATTTGTTGCCTGTTTCGTTCGTGATACCATCCAGCACCTATCCCACAATGGCAGACATCACCGACCAACACGAACAGACCACTCCCCAGGAGTTGGACGACAGCCACGTTGGCAATGGCAATGCCGCTGCCCCCGAGAATCGCGGTGTAAAGCGTCCGCGCAACAGCATTGCCGATGATGACGATGACGACGACGAGAAGGGTGGGCGCGAACGGCGCAAGATTGAGATTAAATTCATCAGCGACAAGTCGCGTCGCCACATCACGTTCTCCAAGCGCAAGGCTGGCATTATGAAGAAGGTATGTCGGCCGGCACTTTTTCATCAACATTCTGTCACGTAGCGCTCGCGCCGAGCGCGTTCTGGCATTATAAATGATCCATGCAGCACCGTCGCGAAACGACTGCTAACTCTATGTAAAACAGGCATACGAACTTTCCGTCCTCACCGGCACACAAGTACTACTTCTTGTTGTCTCAGAAACTGGTCTTGTTTACACTTTCACTACGCCCAAGCTCCAACCTCTGGTAACAAAGGCAGAGGGCAAGAATTTAATTCAGGTTCGTGCATCCATATACCAAGTCCAGGCATCGCATCCGGCGAGGAACTAACTAGACGACTGCAGGCTTGCTTAAACGCGCCAGAGCCGAACCCCGGTAATGAGAACGGCGTCGATGACGGAAACCAAGTCGAATCACCCGAAGAACCGCCCAACTCGCACCTTCCACCCCAGACCAGCCGGCCTGGTATGCCTCAGAATCCACACATGCCAGCCAGTTATATGCCCAATGTTCCGATGGATCCTCAAGCCATGGCTTACCAAGGCTACGTCCAACGCGGCGCTCCTCCTTACGGCATGCCTCCGCAGTCTGGCATGCCTCAACACTCCGCTCACCAGTCCTAATTGTTACCCTGCGGGCCACTTCCTGCCTTGCGCTGATACCCCGAATATAATGCATTGATGAGGCTCTCTTTCTACTCAGGCATTCTACATCCAAACTATAATCATGAGACTGCGGTGGCCTTGCATTAGTTGGTCATCGTGGCTTACCCGCAATGTCAATTAGTTTTTTCTCGTCCGCTTTGCAATCGCATCTTTTCATACTTTTAACTTTTGTTCCTAAAATTTGCTCTCCGTCCTCTGGCTCATCTCGGGATATCCCTACAATCAGCACTGGGCAATGGCATTGCCATACAGTAACTTCCCGCCGCCTATCCGTGACTCGACAATGGTAGATTCGATTGGAAACAATATCCATTCAAATTCGATTCGTTCCCCAGTACTTGCGGTGGCCTCTGATCCCATAGTTTCGTTTCCGCCGTTCCAATTAGAACTCAATGTGGCAGTTGGTCACGTCCATTTTCGTCAAAGAATATATCAAGCGGGGAGGGCATTCACGCCAATGTACCATGACCCATTATGCTTGGAAACTGATATTCTGCCTGGTCACCGGCCCTCGCCTGTTTGTTTTAGTCCATCTTCCAATTTCACCATTGATGTGATGCTGGATTATCCGGAATAGCCCCCGGCCTACCTAGAGCATCCAGAAGAGGTTGAGGGCTCCCCGGGCCAATGGTAGTGCATGTTTCTTTCATTTTGCTTGTTTTTCCTTTTGGTGGGATCGCAAATATTCAAGGCTCCATCGTCCATATGGTGGTGATGGCTACATTCTTATAGAATGTGAGTATCTACTTCGTATTCGGTATCAACAACCCAGCATTGCAGTCCGTTAACGCCCAATGAATGCGTCGCTTGGCTGGATCCATGCATCAGAAACTATAACATCCCCGAACACCAGTTCTCAAAACAGGAAAACTTCGCGTTGTCGATGATGACTACATGGTGGCGACGAATGTAACCCCTCCCTCGTTCGCGATTTGCAACGAGTATGCACACCATTGATGGAGGACTGACGAGTTTTTACGACATCGACTGACCGCAATGACCATGAAATTTCTCATCTACCGGACCCTTCTATATAACCATTCCTCCTACAAATAAAGTCACTTTCGAGGTATTGACCTTCCTCGCCTTGTCGCGCTCAACGGTCCAAAGCCTTGGCGCCACTGAGACCTGCATGTTTTAGGCGAACCGAACCAGGACAATTGAGATTCAAATTATTGAGAACCTTCCTTGTCTATAGATCATACCTAGCAATTAAGAGGTCATCCGTACACCAGTGTGCACCATCCTACTCCAACATCACCATCTTGACTAGCGAAATCTAGTCCAGACCTTGGAACATGTGATTCGATGGCAAATATGACGACGAGGGCGGGGGCCGTTTCCAGACCAGCATGTCAGTGATGCTATCTGGGCATGGAGAGCGGATCATCCTGGAGTTGATTTGTATCATAGCATATCTTTCGTTAGACGATCATGAAGACCGGTAGTAATGGAGCTGCGTATATGAGCAAGAAGCACAAAAGAATACTTCCTAATGATTCCGCCGTTGCCTAGTACATACAACGACCGAGGTGAATTCTCATAAACTCGTACACGGAAGTAGTGGGTCTTGGAACAGTGCAATATTAATAAGTCTTTATGTTCAGCTAAAGGCAACAGAGAATCGAGTGACACTGCTCTGAATAAATTCAGGAAGATCAAGTAAACAAGTATAGCACTCGCGGACATATTATAGGCGACGAAGCCCTTGCCGTAACACAATAGCTCGGTCGTATATAATTGATTATCCTTGTGGAAGTTGCTAATTCTGGTGGCGGGGATTAACAAGCCAAGGCAGAGTCACTAGAGTTCTCGAGATAGGCCTGTCGGCGATAGGCTTGGACAGACGAACAGATACCGGCAATATGTGAGTAGGGTCGTCTATATCTTAGGCGTTCAAGGGAGGTTGAGATAGATTTCACAAGCCGCCAAGTAGCGATACATTCTTCAAAGGAGGCAATCGAGATTTACAAGCTTATCAATTTGGGTTTTCGTCACGTCGATGCCCTGAGTCGTTATGATGTGCCAGGAGCGTGATTATCACTGTCGGGGAGCTTTATATCTCATCCACTCCGATGCAAACTACTCTGATGAACTTCTTGAAGTTTCTGGGCTAACGTCAGAACTTAGGTCCGCTGTGAACGGGACAATATTTCGCATATATTTATGCATGCTTACTGGGGAGCAGGCTCATTTTAGATCTGATAGTTAGGCTAAAGCTGAGGAAACATAGCAGAAGTGAACATGTTCAATCGCACCATATTTCTAGATTAGGTAATTCATGGGCCTTGCAACGTAGAACTCAGACCTTCATTTAGAATTTCATGTTCGTAATTCCTCGTTCATGATTCACATGAGGCAATTGAAAAGACGTGCCGGTGCCCATCTGAAAAATAGACCAGTAACGACCTAGATAGCTGCATGACGGGTTTGATTGATACAAACCCCCATGAGCAGCTGAGGAAGACGACGCAGGCTAACTGGAAGCCTCTTCCTAGGACACGAACGTAGCAAAGAAATGCTAATGTGTACTGTCACCCATATCTGTGCTCGATCCGGCGTTTCAAACGCAACGTCTCCCTCAACAAGCATAGCAACGAGCTCATTCACTAGATAAGAATCACATTTACCGTTGATGGGTGCCTGCCAATTGTGTCAACACTTTCAAGTCCATCACAGAATGAGGCCGAGACAAAGCTCACATCACAATTGGACTTGGTGTTCAGAATAATATTCGTACGATTTCATAAGATAACACCTGCTTCCTCTTATATATAAAACATATGAAAAACACATCAAGGCATAAGAAGATACTCAGTTACACGCCAGGTCTTGTTAGAAATAACCTAGGGTAGGATCCAGTTCATTCCTCATACGTCAACCGAAAAATTACATGATAGGAGATCTACAGGCATAAGCGTCGAATTCATCTAGCCGCGAGCTAGTTACTCCTAGCCACCGTCTCAGCAACATACCCTCTACCCATCTCTGTCCGGGTATCATTCAAGAAATGGCGTGTAGTTATCGCACCGTCTAGGGAACCTGGGCGTCGCCAATTATATGATCGCCACCAGAAGACTCAAGGTCAAAACGGCTGAGAATAACAATCGAGATTTGTATTATGGACTTTGTATTCCAAATCAATGTCAATCTCTTTTCTTTTCTTATTATGCAGCACAGAAATGTATTTGTGTACTAACAGGAGCGATTGTCGCGGACAAGATAGGCCGCAGTCGATCATACATCGAAGCGTAGTGCTAATATAGCTTAACTATGTAGTTATCGCAAGAGAATGCACATTGATCATTATGATATCCTTTTTCCCCTTTACGCGAATACTGGGCTCTCATGAGGAATATTGCTATCCTGATGGGTCGTGAACAACTCCGGAATAAACTGTTCGACGCACCTTCATTGCTGCGCTCTCATTTGAAGTTTTGATCGCAAGCTAGCGTCTGCGACATCAATTAGGGTACATAGAAATGAAACAGGGATGTGAAAAGACTCTCATACCATACTAATTCATTTGCGCGCAGGCAGCGCTCTCAGATAAAATAAGCTCAGAGACCGATATGGAGACGACCTGCCTCGCCT
The DNA here is from genome assembly GCA_022593225.1 of Xylaria sp. FL0064. Lineage (NCBI taxonomy): Eukaryota > Fungi > Ascomycota > Sordariomycetes > Xylariales > Xylariaceae > Xylaria > Xylaria sp. FL0064. Next base: position 136,700 of record JAJKLE010000040.1, on the reverse strand, counting down.
AATAGATAACTATAGACGGCTACCGATGTTGGTATGCAACTTCTATAGAGAGTGTATGTGTATATGCGTGCGTCAAAGTATGAGAGAGGGGGGGAGGTGGCATACCGAAGTCTAAAGTGAGAGTTCTGAAGCCCGTGGCGCCTGAAGATGTCAGGAAAGAGTCCAACTTGCTCTTATATCATCGACTTCAACCAAGTATGGTTCCTACGCAATCACATACAGCAACTGTCTTTGTAATGAAATGTCTACAAGAACCGCATGCAACGCGTCGGCAAGCAGCGGTTCGCAATTTTGGAAACGGAGCTTTGAGAGTCTTGGCTTATCGTCCACAGTCATTCAGCTAAAGACACAGTAACATAAAGTCAACTTTGATGCGGCCCATTTATGACTATTATAAGTCTTGTGAACCAGCACTGAAAGGCAAACACGGCAACTTTTTATTTTTAAAAATCGACGTAGTTTTTGTCCCGAAGATTTACTTTCGCTTGGGGAACCGCGCTTCACTGTGAATATAAGGCTCAAGTAAGGTTTATCATACGCTCATCAGTATACCTAGATAGACTGAATACATTATGATCACTTACAAACTTCCTCAAATTTTTTCTTTTTAAGTTTTCTTTTATTTTTTGAAAAAGTGACACGGCACAGCCGTCATGTTGTTCATTATGAGATCTAAGATATATGAAGGTGATGTACTGTATGACGAGAAGGACCCGAGAGATCGAGGTGGGGTAGAAATAGGCGACCCCACCAGGTGAGCTGGTTTGAGAAGGTTTATGCACGCTAGTGACCCAAAGCAACGCTACTAGGTACTGGTACATGCCACTGTCCCGGGACAACCTCTGCTGAGGTATCTCTGGGAAGCTCTGCAGAATCGTCAAACCGTCAGCCGATCAAAGCGGCGCGGTAAAATTCGTGAATTAACTTCCCACAGGAATAGACTCGATCCATGCTGAATTGTTTCATCATTATGTAAATATGCATCATTTGTTCTGCCCATACGCTTGCTATGCCATCCTGTTTCTCCTGTAACGCCGTGTATACCCCACCTAGATGTCCGGTATTTCATTAAGGCCTGTCCGTATGGTGTCTGGCACCGCCAATATAGTCATGATCGTATAGTCCAGCCCATGAACTGTTCAGTCTATTCGTTCCCTGTTGGTATTTCGGCCGAGTCCCATCGATCATGTGTCTGGATTCTCGCCGCGTTTTCCTGACGAGCGAATCTCCGTCGTCGGTGTTGCTGGTACTCTCGTCTCTCGATTGTAATGTTTTCGGGAAGGAAGTCCATCCACCGTGTCGTGTAAACGATGTTTAATTGTACTGCCTTACTCAATGCTCGCCAACTACGGTGTAATACCTGCCCACAAGCAGGCTGCCAAGGAATGTACCACCCAAAACGGCCAGAAAATAACCAACGTTCACTGTCATGACAGCCAACATGCTACACAGGTGCAATTAGCGCGACACAATTTCCGGATCGCCAGATGAGGGGTAGGAGGGTTCCTACAGTAAATATCCAACGCCTGTTATCACGGTATCGAAGGCGGCACGCAGGGGGTCGACGGATAGTCTGAAGGGGCGGTAAATGTGCTCCCTGCGCTGGACGACGAAGACGTTCTCCTCGATTCCGTTCTCGGTGAGTGTTACTCGTTTGGAGAGATCATCGCGGGAGATCTGTTCCGACACGGGCAGCTTGCCCTGCACGACGACGTAGCGGCGCTTCATCTCGGCGTCCAGCCACCGCGCCTCCGCCCTCGCCTTGCCCGCCAACAGAAGGCGGAAGAATGCGCTGAGAAAAATCAAGAATATGATGGTGCCCGCGTAGGCACCCGCAGTTGAGGGCGTCCAGGCCTCGGAGTAGAGAGCCGTCATCATGTTGTTGTTGAAGACGGACATGTGCATCGAGTCGTGGGATGACGACGACGAGCCCATGTCCATGTCCATGTCGCCGTGGGTGTGCGCCATTGTGAGTTGCGGTTGTTTCCTGTGGGCGTGTATAATTAGATGTTGGGTCGGGCACCGGTGCTTATAAGATGGACCGTAACCAGCGGGCGCAAGTGCGCTCGTACGCTACTTTTCAGGTGAGGCTTTGCAGCAGCTGTCGTGTTTCTGTTAAGTAGTCGCTGTTTAGAACCGTGGTCCTGGCGTCTGTCTCAGACAGACTTCACACGGCAAGGCGATTCCGAATAGTCGTCTGTTGTCTCAGGCGAATATAGGTGCTTCGAGTAAGCTAGGGTGACAACGGGAGCAGTGTAGAGACTAAGTGATGTAGGTTCTTGGGAGGGAGACAAGGCTTTTCTTTAGCAGGTCCTAGAAATTCGAATTTCGGGGGCACTAAGGGTAAGAATGATGCCGGAATAAAGGAGACACGCTCGTATTTCAATGTTGTAAACCGGTACGTGCCCAAGTGTATCGTTCCCTCGCTTTCTTGCTCAAATTCGCTCATCGCCTACAATACAGGTACTTCAACTACCCAGATACTCATACGCCCGCTGTAGTTGTCCGATCGGTAGACCAAGTTTTAGTTGAGCATGGAAAGTACAAGTACCTCTACTTTCCTTCAGAGCCGCTTAAACCTTGGCCAAGCCGGGATAAAAGCTCTCTCCTTGCGTGAGTGGACGGACGGCCTATAAACCTGTCCAGATTTGGTAATTTCTACTACTAGCATAGTATGTGGACCCACTATCAGATGCATCACCTTGTCGGTTAGGGTTTATCTAGATCCAAATGGTCGCGAACTAAACCTTGCCGGCTATTTGGTTGCGGCTTGCTTCGAACTCGTTTTTTTATTCTTTCAACGATTGATGATTCAGCTTCATAATATATTAGTGAGGTGGAATATAATTTTGGGTCCCTTAAATCCACAGTCCATCATTTGTCACCTCTGATACTCTTGACGTTGTTGAGTCCCATGATTAGCTCAAACTATCAACGCGGGGTTGTAGTAAATGCGACGCTAGAAGCTTGTTGCGTAAAGCAGCTACGGGTTTCACCCTGGTTTTACCATACGGTCTTGCTATTATCGCTAGCATTCTCGCCGGTCCCGTATCCTACGTTGGTTAAAGTAGGAGTTTTTTTTTATTTTTATTTTTTTTAAAAAAAGAGATAGAGAAGGGGAGAGAAGGAGGGAGTGAGAGTTAGTCTCAGAATAGTCAACTGGTAATCTATAAGGAGCATTATCAAGCTTATAATCATCGGCAATCAGGCGGTGCCTATCAATAACTATTCTCATCCAAATCTAAGGGCAGCAGCCTAGCCGTTCAATTATTAAGCGTAACAATAAAGCAGATATAGATGGCACAGCTATTCGTCTCTTGTCGTGGATCGCCGTGAGTTTCAGTAGAGCTTGAAATCGAAACAGATGCAATAACGTCTGCCTGTAGTAACAGGTTATGCTTGCAGTCTCAACCTACCCAATCGAGAACGCACGACGCGCCTATAATCTTGTGCTGACTTAAGACGTCGGTATACATAGTTACAGTCACATCGTGCTCCTTCACAATGGACAAGACGTACTCTAAACGTAGAGAAAAAATGATACCAAGTCCGTTATCCTGTTTCTGAGCATTCTTCCAAAGCCACATGGGGGATTTGAATATCCAATGTCAGTACGGCGGAAATTGTCGTTATAGGTAGCCCTTCTGTCGTATGCGCGGTGTGATTAGAGCCGAGATCTTTGCGATTATCCCCCTACTTGCTCCCCTGAATCACAATTCCTGGCCAATTTTGTAGAGTAATTTTTGTAGAGGGGGTGGTCGGGTGCCTCTATTAGCGAGTCAGTCAAGACCACCTAACAGAGTCTAACAAGGTATGAGAGCTTATAAGGCGTTGAAGAGTGAGATATCAAATCACTTGTATTATTCTCTCGTATTCCTATGACGTATTAAAACGGAGTCCTTTCCTAGGGGTAAATATAATTTCAGTGATTCGCTAATGAGAGTTTGTGTTTGCCTTATCTCATCGAGTCAACCTGGAACTGTGTCCATTATCCCAAGACACGGTTAAGTTATTCCAAGATCATTAATATACGCGGACGTAATCATCCCATGATGCCTTAAAGTGAGGGGACGCGAAGACTCTCGGATTCTTAGAAACAGACTCACTAGTAGCGTAAGATCTTTACCCCGGAAGACGAGCAGGTAGGGTTGACAAAGTTCCTTGTAGCACTGTCACGACCAAGGTGAGTAGCAGTCTGTGAAGGCGATGGACTCATCCCGGGATCGCGAGAAGCTCCCAGAGCAATCTGGGGCTGGAATGGAGTATTTATACTCGTGGATGCACCAAATATTCAAGAAATTGGTCCCAAGAAGTAATTGCTTACGTAGGTACGCGTATTCTTCCAGTAATGCTATGACTTGACTTATATCAACGTCTAATTGTTAGTCATAACTTATTCGGACTTGTTACTAGTTTCACGTATGAAGACATCAAACACCAGCACAGTTAGAACAATAGACCCTTGCCTTATCCCGGTCTCTGGAAGACTAGATAGCGAACTCGTTACAAGCAGGGCGACGCGAACAAATGTACGATGTGAGGAGCACGACATCCCCAAAGGGTTCCGAGGAGGATTCCGACTAGCGGCATCTTCCCAATATAACGGATAACCAAAGAGTAAGGCACATACGCTTGCCTCGCTGTTTGTCAATTCTGGTCCGTTGGAGTATTGGCCAGACGACTTATGCTACTCGGTCATGATTAATCAGTGCGTTGGACACTTCAGCCATATCGAGGTTTGACAGCTGAAAATCAGAATTTTAAAAATATTCCTGCTTGTTAGAATAATATGTATCTACCTTTTTAAAATTGTACTCATCTTTATATCGTTGAATAACTCGCTGTTAAGAGCGTCGTGCTATCTCTCGTGATCACAAGAAAGAAGTAAAATAAAGAAAAGCAGTTACTTCGGTGACCTGTATTATTGCTTTCCCGAGGTAATTATTACAGTCCTATTATCTTCGCGGCTTGCTATTTTATAATTACAGCTTATCTTGTTTATATATTGAGGTCCGCTATCGCTAGTAAAGACGTGTGTAGTGTCTTGAAGGCGGATAGGGGCATACTACGAAGTAAAATTGGAAAATTTATGTAGTTTTATTCCGTAGCACTCACAGGAGCTGAGGAACGGAGTGACTGTAGGTAATAAAAATTTTCCACATGCACCGAGCGTGGAATTGGGTGTCGATCCGGCGTAGGAATCAGGATCTAAACGTGAGTGATCGAGAATAATTCCAGTGCCGTCTCCTGTCATCACCATCGGACGAAAAACGTGGCATTCTGCCCAAGGCGATAGAATTGTCCCCTAGTAAGGCCATGTGAGCAGGCATTCAATATCGGCAAGAGCCAAGTCAGTAGAGTAAGTCATAAAACATTTTGTTCTTACAGGAAAGAACTTACTCTCGTCCGCAGTCCCCCTCTATCCTCTTCTCCTAACTAACTCCTTACTTTAAGTTTAGCAGCACGCGAGTATAAGAGGCCAGTCAAGCCGCAGACTATGCGCTACCCCTAGGGACAGGGTCATTAGTTAGATAAGTCGAGCAATTGGGGGAATATTCTACCTAAAATCAACGCGAAAGATGGTAGAGTTCAAGTTAATAAGTATTGACACCCGAAGATCACGATATTTTGCTGCTTAAGTATTTAGCTTTTATGCTAATGCTTATACTATATTTCGAATCAACACAGCGCATAGATCTAAAAGGCCGAGCACTCCTTCGTGCAAATAGAAGTGACTTCTTCTCGATTCCAGTTCTATGAGGGCGAAGACGACCTAGATAGCGACAATAGCAGATGCTAACAAAGAAGATGATTAAATTTCAGGATACGAGTTTAGCTGTAGTTCCGGAAAAGAGATAGGTTGAGGGACCATCTCATCAAATTAGTGCAACCCGTTTCGATAATAACATAGATATCTCGTGGTCTCAACAGGTTCTGTTTGCGGAGCGTAGAATATAATATTCGATAGGTTACCATTAACCTAAAAGGCCAGTTCCTTACTCGCCATGTCATAGTTAAATCAGCTATGTTCTGGTCACTCCTGTGATGTTAACACGTACTGGCGGGCTAATCATATATGGGAGGTGGTGCAGATATCTTTGAAGTTTGCTACTAAGAGTGCTTAATCCGTTTTAATCCTAAGCCTCTAGGCGTTGCATACGTCAGGTTTTCACTCATCTCCAACCGCCTCAAACGCGTCCTATTTCTTATAGGCTGAAGTGCTTCGTTTCAGTATAGATACTCCTACTCGGTCGAAGCAGAGTTGCGGATGATGAATAGCGGTGGCTCAGACATGCGTTTCACGTCAGTTGAGCTTACAACTTTCTTAGTATTGTTGGGCGCGAAATGGCAAGCCCTTGTGCTTTCTAGCACGCTGGCGTAGTTCAATAGCGACATTCTAGAAGACGTTTCCGTCAAAGTTGGGGTAGATATCTAAGAGTTCATTATTCGAGTAGCCACCTGTTCTTGTCAGATTGGTTATATAGCAGCGTCGAACATGGGGAAAACACTAAGTATCAATCTTCGCCTTTACAAGCTACTATTCCAGTGAATTAATTATTACGAAATTTTATTACCAACTTTGTCCCTGGCTTGGATATTGCAAGTCCTGGGATAGGTCCTACACGGTGGAATCTATAGGGCACTCCCGAGCCTTAGGGGCCCATGATCCCTCGCTCGCTTATCCTTTCTTAAACTGACGAGAGTCTCCCCAGAGTTGTACCTCGTGTCGATACGGGGGATTCGGCTCGGAAAGAGATCTCTCAGCCTAAGGTCCTTGATCGTCAAGCACATACATCAATTTCCCTATCCGTATTATCTTACCATCCACTTTGACCCGGAGCTATTGATGTTTGTCCCACACGAGTGCGCACCGATTGGTGCAGTGACCCACCTCAAGAAAAGGTGGAAAGGCGTGCATAATGCGCGGCCACCACTTTGTCTCATGTGCCCACGGAGAATAGAAGAGACAAGTATAGTAGCGCCGGATGCACGTTCTAAAGACGTTGTGCCACGTAGGTGCGGTGGATTGACTCAATTCGGGGATTATACCGATAGCAACAGAAGTAAGGAGACGAGCTTAGGCAATTCTTGTCGTTGATTTACGATATCTTGTCAGTTGGAGAGAGCTTAGCGAGATCGTATGGTCTTAATATAATTTCATATTAGCTCAATTAGATTGACAGGAAGTGTGGCATCCGAGAGAGCATGGTGCGATGCAAGGGGGGTGGAAGCGCTGTATCTATCGTCACAATATCACCATCGCACAACTTGAGCAACTCGGAACGGGTCCCGAGGATAAGCCTACATGCATCGTTGCAGATACTCTATAAAAGATACCTATTCGTTACATTGATAAACCACATAGATTGATGTCTCTTCCTCTATGCTCTTATTTGTCGCGAATCTTAGGTCGGTCACAACCTAGAATCTCACACCGGAGTCCTGAAATAGAGGGCTGATAAAGACACGCGGGAGGGCATACTCACAATAAATATGAACAGAGAGTTAAACCACTCAGTGAAAGATGCGGTAGTGAAACAAGAAAAGACAGAGGGTTATAGTTTGGTTAGTTTCAATCTGTCCCCAAGCCAAGGCTTGTCGTTTGAATACTCAGATTCCATGATCTCATGTTCCCATACGAGTACATCGTACACTGGTACAATATTAGGTCAGCTACGTGGCCGATTCTAGGCAGGAATATTGCCCTATAATATCCAATTTAGGAAGAAGCTTCAAGGTATGGTCATGTTGGGAGTCTGCGTCGTATATTGGTTACATAGAGGTGTCTGCACCCGAGCCTACATATTACCTGACATCATAACACAATCTTAATTCCCATATACGTAGTTAACACCAGAGAAGACACCAAACTGCAACAAAACTATGCATAATGAAGTGGTGTGAGTAGACATAGTGAATATAGGAGGTCAGCTACTTGTAGCTGACTTAGAGATCTGGAAAATAAATACCAGAGCAGGCACCTTAGGGAAAGGGGGAAAGCAACAAGGACATGGAGTTACTCAAATTATAATTCAATAGTTTGAATTTCTTATGGTCATGCGATTCCCCAACACTATATAAGTGGAATTCCGTTCTGTAGGCCTCAGGAAGTGTAGGTTTAACCTGCCTCTTGAAGGTTTTGGGCCCCAGGTGGCACTGGCCCATGGGTTCACTTCTATAGGTAAAATTAACAGGTAATGCAGGTACTGGCAATAATCATCATAGTAGTCCCGTTGCCTGGTGACCTCTTTCTGGTAAAGTCATGTAGAATAACGACATTCAAGCTTAGAGCAGTAACCCATCTTTACCTCAGCGGACAGGGAATGTTTAGAGAAATATTGCACCGGCGTATATTTCAATCAGGGTAGCTCGCCACTGAGACTACTATACATAGTAGATACTAAGGAGTAATTACAATACTTGGCCCATGGATCAGCCTGGCGAGGCCAGCCAATTGGTCGGTATACCTTTCATGTTCCCTTTCAGGTAGCAGAAGATAGTAGCTTCCGCAAGTGGAAGAGTAGGGGGTATATCTCTTATTCGGGGGAGGCACAATTAATAATATGAAAGTGTCATATGCAGATGGTTTATATGGTAGTTGGTCTGTACGATGGCGAGACGTGACACTAAGGACTGAAGTGAAAATCGCCGATTACACAAGGCCAGCGGAGATACCGCACACGGGATCATTGAACTAAGGCCAGTAGTAATGGGAGCCATCTGCTAGTGACACGCATTTGTTTCCAACAGCAGATCATGCACTTCGCACATCTCACAATAGAGCATTTAGCATAGACATACTGTACCTATCCCATAGGCCGATGACAAATGCACCTGCGGACTATGGCCATAGGGCCTCGAGTAAAGTCTGTAAGTACATTTAGGCTTTATGATGAAGGCGCCCCGCCCTTGTGCGTAATTATAACGGTTATCAAGAGAAACAGATTGTGAATCTCAGCTTGCTTTGAGTAGGCGCATGACCTAATTGCATCAGATGTGTGCTTACTACCCTACTGTCACAATAGGGGAGGGAGTGGCAAAAAATCTGGGAGTAAGTAGCAGAAATAATTGGGGGCCAGCGGCGTAGTCTCGGTTCTTTTTCCGTTGCTGTGCATGAGGATGGAGCACCAACAGCTTGCATTCTTCTCTTCCGAGGTTACCTGTCTCTTCTGCTAGGCTGGATGTTTTTGTGAGCCCCGGGTTAGCTCAAGAAAGTAGTTAAAATGACCGTTTTCACCGAACTGGCTGAGCTAATAGGAATGCCAGGGTCAGACCACAGTCCGTCAGAGAGGATGCGCCAGACCCAAGCCGCTGGCGACCAGGATCGACGTTGCGTCGATTTGCTTTTTCTGCCCCCTCTGTTTCGGGGTTCACATGTGTTGTTTCAGCTGTTGCATTCATTCCGAGTTCTCGACGTAATACGGGCATTAGCGCACCGTGGCAATCGATTTCGCGAGTGCCTCAAATATACTTTAATACGTTAAGATAAGACTATGGTAGACTCTATGCAAAGCATGTACATACGTTATGGAACTGCTGGTCAAATTACGCTATGCTAGACTGATCATAAAAATTTCCATGATAATTCTACTGGTATTGAGGCGAAAGCTAAGGCATGTCATGTACATCATAGATCAATTTAGTGCATGCCGTAGCACAAGTCGCCGAAACGCCACGTTCTCAGCCTCGCATCTACAGAGAGCAAGAGAGGTCAAATCACTGGAGAAATGGGGGAATGTGACACCGCTATCCTGTTCCCCGATTTCTCAAGTTGATTGAGGGAGCTATCTTGGAGATGTTCGAAGCAACAGAACCTCAAAGCCACCCCACGCGGCAACACGAAGCGAGGGGTGATATGCCGTAGCAGCAAGCGAAAGTGACGATGGATCTGGGAGGGGGGGATGCCAAGACTAATCTAAGCCACGAATTCCTAAAGACTTGGCTGAGGGTTGTACAGTATACATGGCATGTGGCCGCGGCCCCCCCTCCTTGAGCTGCCTGCCGCAAATTGTCCACACTATTACTGTGTTGTACCGGAAACTGTTGGAACGAGAGATCCGTTCGCAGATGGAAGTCGGGAAGTTCTGAGAATCTCAACGCGTCAAAAAGTGAAGTACATATCGACCAGGGACAGTGATGGAGTGAGCGTCAAGGTGCTGCAGGACGATCGATAGCGGACGCCTCCGACACATTCCTGGAGCCGTTGTAGACATTTGGGTCCGACCGGTGAGACTCGTCAATTCCAGGCTCCGGCTTTGCCGGGGGCAAAATAATAAAATATAAATAAAACAAGACCGGTTTAGGAAAGAGACGACAAATGTGCTGAAAATAAAGGTGCCCCGGGAGACAACCCGTAATTGCCTGGTCCCCTGATCATATACACTGCGTGCGGATTTGCTTACAGTATATTTTACAGGTACCTTGCTATTAATGCTTACGGTGTCAATAGAGAGAAACGAGTATGAATAAGGGCCATGGAAAATTTTCATCTTCATTCGAGAGATAGGTTGGAATACTATAGTACATCTAAACGCTTCTTGTCCACGTGGTGGTTTTGGTTTTGGAGCTATTACATTTGATCTGCCGAGTCGTCTCCAGAAATAAATTCAATCTATTCATTGACGATTGAATAGTCTCCGTATGGGGGCAAAAAATGCAAACAACGGACTATGAGGGGTACTGACCAATTATCTTGTCAGCTCGACATTCCTATCTGGGAGCCGCCTTTGATAATATCTGGTGCCTGCTCGTCTCTGAATCTTACAATCCTACAATGTTACTATGTTTGTTCTATTCACGTATATTCGAGTACCATACGAGTTTCAACCGCTGCTAATTACTGTAACTGTTTTGGTCTCGTCTTATGGACCTTCGTCGGTCGTAGATTAGGTTAGAAAATTTAGGGTCTCAGTACCGAGTATAGAGTTAACCACAGGCCTCAGGCCTCACACGGGAGGTCCCGAAGTCGAGTCGGCCATGGTTTCTATTGTCATCTGGCACTGTATAGTGTGTCCGCAACTAGGTACCTAGCTCAGGCTAGGCCTAGCTTTGTCTCTGGTTCCATCTTTAACTGAAAAGATGACTGGCCCCCTATGAGGCTGCTAAGTGTAGATAGAATAGGTAGTAGTACAGTATTCACCCTCTTTTTGGAGGACATTTTGTCGGCCTCTAGCTACCTATACCCTTTGGGCCAAGACACGATGATAGTCATGTGTATGATATCCTGCGCACATGTTTGCTCTGCTGTTGGGGTATTTAGGCTCCAGCTTCAAAGTAATTCAGAATTGTAGCATGAAAACTCCGAGAAGCGATTTGATCCTCAGATAGTTTCAACTAGCTATTTGTAGCGGTCGCCGTCTCCTTGCTCAAGACCATAATGGCGAGGCAGCGGAGTACTCCTACATCTATATTGGCTTCGTGAGCGCAAATCCAGCCGGCATCCTATACATAGCAAATAGACAAACAAGAGAATAAACCAGCAAGAATCTAAGGTCAGCCATTCAAATGCACCTCCGACCTGAATAACGCCTCAACCATAGAGTAAATTATAAACAAGACCCCTGTATTAGTCCCACAATTCCAGCCGTTTTGGTATTCATCTAAATCAATCATGAGTGCGTTGTGTTCAAAGATCCAGAACTCCAACCTTGTCCCTTTTCCGCCCCATTGTGGTGAGATATCGTCGCTTTGATCATGCCGATGTATTCAACGCTTTCCGCTGCCAAAATGCGAGAAATGATAGCCAAGTCCGAGTACCAAGTATTTTATAAAGTATTAGGCCGGCTCTGGTTTTATCAGTCTAGAGGAGCCTGGTGGTCCGTCCGGATCTGGCTTTAAATCGTCGTCTGGAGAACCGCCGTTTCCACTTTTTGGTGATGTCTTTCCATTATTACCACAGCCTTTTACTAGACGATGACGCTGTACTTCGTTAGTAATGACCGTTTTTAATGGCATAAATGTTAGCTTACCTTTAAGGCGTCCTTACGGGAAAACGCCTTATCACAATACTCACATGGGAAAGGTTTGACAGCCAGATGTATTCGCTTGTGCCTTTTTAAATCGTGGTTTCTGTTGAACGATTGGGGACATACGTCGCATCTGTAAGGGCGATCCTGCTGTGAATTTGGAGTCCCAGCATATATTCCATGGTGAGGGATTCCGTGCCCCGTTTGGTGGTAGGCATTTAGGGGATTGGTGGCACCCATGAGATGCATTTGGCCACCTGGATTACCCATATTCGATAGGACCATAGGTCCCAAGCCAGAAACGTTTGTCGAATAGGGGTAATGCCTATTCCCGTATGGTGGAAGAGCCCCCATGTGCTGTGAGCTTAGGGCTGGGATCGCTCTCGTGGATGCTCCGGTTGTTGTTGGAGATAGCTGCGTAGGAGACTGGTGTGGCGGAGGAAATGATGGGAACGAAGTCTGCTGTGGTGTGGACGATGGTGCTGTATAATACGTACCCGTTGGAGGTGGTCTTGAATAGCTTTCGGACGGGGCAGTCGCCGCTGGTGTTGGGGGCTGCGATGCTTGAGAACCCATCATCGCGTGCTGTAAATGTTGTGCATGTGTGGGCTGTGAGGAGAAGTTTGAATGGCTTGTTGCACCGCCGGGGATTGACATCGAAAATGAGTGGTTGACATTATCATACGCTGGTGCTAAACCGTCTGCTGTCGCTGGTGATTGGGAACTTCTCGTGCTGTAACCGGGCTGACCGGCGCCTCCTGCGCCTGGTGCGCTGGGAGAGTATAAATGACGGCTGTAATTTGATGACATCACACTAGACTGCGGTCCCGAAGTTATCGAGCCGTATGTATACGAAGAGTTATTCGACATAGACCAACCGGGATGGTTGCCGTATTGCGTAATACTTGTATGGGGGCTGTGCGAACTGCTACTGTTGAGACTCGAAGAGGGTGGACTTATACTGTCACTCACTCCTGAGGATGAAGTCAGATGATTGTTAAGGACTGCGGTAGGGTGTGCTGTAGATATGACGGCGAAGTCTTTAGACGAGATTCGAAGAGAAAGACGTGGGAGAAAGTAATGGGGAACATAAGGAAAATGTTGTCATACTCGGTATTTGAGAGTCCAAGGATGTATTTGGGGGAGGAAGGTGAAACTGAGGAAGACCGCCAGCTGCTGGTCGACGAGAGAGAATGCTCTGTGAGGCGGCGGAGTCCATGCTTTGTTTTTCTTCAACACACCCCGTCCTCCCTCTATTCCTCTCTTTTCCTCGCGTGCTCCCAGTCCCGCACCACTCACACTTCCTGATAACTCTTTCCCACGCGAATGTTCCCTCTGAGAAAAAACAAAATGGTCTCGGCCGGGTTACCGCGGCGTCAGTTGGAAAGGTTCGATCGTCAGGTTGCTAGACTCCCCAGCACTAGTCCAGTAATTGCCGTTGTTTCGTGTATGAGAAGAGGGTATAGCTGGCAATCTCTCATGTAAACTCTCACGACATCCCTGCGGCGGTTCTTGAATCGTGTTGTGCGCAATATTTGCCCAACGCTGTCCTAGAAGTATTGAGCCTCTTGGTCCTTTGCTATCGTGAAGACTCGAGGCGGATTGCGCACCTGCAGAGGCGCCGCGCCGTCGCTGTGATGGTGCAAGTAAATCGAAGGTATGAAACAAATGAAGGCGTTGGCGTTGCCTCTAGGCGCTGGTAGACTCCTACTATAGTCGCCAATATGTTCGGCCATAGACCGAGGCGCCGTTTATATGGAGGTTCTAGTGGTCATGGGCTGCGACGCTTCTTGCTGCTTATACACACCTAGGCGGGTTGGTTGGCCTTTGAAGCAGGTAAGTAATAAATAAATACCTAGGTTCGATAGATACTACTTGGACTCAGATATAGGTGGGTTGTGGAGACGTCGATCATCGGGAGGCGCCTGTCGTAATATATATGGTCCCGGGCTTGCATAGACGATGGGAACCTCTGTACAATGTACGTATACGTATTAGTCTTAGGCTGACCGATGTATATATGTGGCTAGTCGTACTGTTAGGTACGGTAGGTATGGTGGTAGTTCTGAAGATGAGCTTTGTAGCCTCTGTGCTTTTTACATTCTTCGCTGGGTTAGTCTAATGTCTCGTCCTTCAGGGAAACCCTCTGACCTATAAACATACGTACCGCATGTACAGCTGTACCCGAGAGAGTGAACGAGACGTCTTGGTTGTACCGCGCGTACCGGCTAGTAGAAGGTTGTCTCGTGGCACGTGTCGTATGTTGTAGCGACTACTTGTTCTCTGCAGCTGGCAACGGTGCTTTTGTAAGTCCACGAAACTGAAACGCCCCTTGCGGGAGTGGGTGGCCTAGCCCCAGGGACCGGGAAAGAAAGGAAATACAACCCCGGACTAGCTTGGTCAAGCTGAGTTCGCTAGTTGGCTTAGTCTCCCGTGGTATAGTCTGGTCACCCTCCTTTTTAATTAGGATTACGGTGAGAAGTACAGGTTATTTTTTTCTGGTATGTTGACCACAGGGTAGACTCCCAAGGCTCCCACGTAACAATGATGATAATCGAGTTAACCTAAGAATAAGAATGCTTGCTCACTGTAATCAGGCTAATCGTTCTTGCTCACTGTTACTCGTCTTCTTAGACAAGCAACTAAGATTATGTATGCTAGACCTGGACACTTAAGTTTATGCCTTACATACAGGTATCAACAGCAGAGCAATTTCGCTGAGCGAGACTCAAACATACCTCTCTATGCCTGGAGAGGCAGCTTCTGGTGCATGAAAGTTCAGGCTTCTCGAAACGCTTTCTTTTTGTCTCTCATTGTCTTTCTTCAGATTGGGCCTTAACTCGACGCATTCCTGTAGCCATACACTCCTTGAGGTAGGAAATATCTGGGCTGTTTGGGCCGGCCGTAATAAGCGAGTGCGCGCAGGCATGCGTACACCAGGTACAACGACGGGACAGTGGTGATGCTACTCGTAAGGTATAGACGAACTGGAAGGAGGAATAAATGACCGGAGGGTTTGTGGATCAATAACGCAGATCACAGCAACTCGGCAGGCGGATCTAGGATGCGTGACTTTGCCAGCTCGACGCAGGTTGTGAGACAAGGCCAGGAAGCCAGGAGGAAGGAGGAAGGACGGATGTAGTAAGAAGGATACAGGTCAAGTAACCAGGGATTCCCTTAGACGTGGAAAAAAGGAGCAGAATCAGAGTCCAGCTTGCCAATGGTTGTCTTGCTTTCTCTTCCGCGCACGCTCTACTCTCTCTCTCGCTCATAAGCGCGCTCTTTTGCTCTCTCTGTACACTACCTCCTTCACGAGGACTGGCAAGGAACAGCTTGTTTAGTGGAAACCGGCCTGATAGGTCTAACGAACCATCGACAGCGAAAGGGTTTGGCTCTTACAGTAGTATTAGTATAGCTGGCATAGTGAAGAGCGAGAGAAGAGGCAAGGCTAGAAACCCTTGCACATCCTTCCTCATACCCACTCCAGGGCTCCATACTCCCAATATTCTGGGTGCATCTGGACGCTAGCTAGTGCCCGTGGCATAAATAGAATGGTTATTATTACGATGGGTTATAGGTACCGTGGACAAGAGCTAAGTAATGACCCCTTCCCTCGATGGGACTACGCTCAGACTGGTATGTTTTGCAAATTCAAGACGGGCTCAACTTGATGACCTCATGTGGATATCCCGCTTCATCCCATTCAGAAATAACTATTATCCTTCAACATGTCAATTATTCCTCTCGAAAATACTGGAACATGTCGTTTTTCATGTTGCTTCTGGTTCTCGTCCATTCATTGTAATTGTACTTCTCGAGATATACCATCCATGGTCACGATTTCCTGTGCTTACGGAGAGTGAAGCTGGACATCCACCAACGTGCCGCTGCTGAATGTGTAGTGAGCAGCATCTTGGAGCGAGATTTGGAAATTAGCTGCTGAGATCCCCGATGGGATGGTCGACTAGGATTTTCCACCTTCCCCCTGTCATCAAATATGCATTTGACAAGGATCTTGGATCGCTTGGCTGGGTGTCCGCAAGTGACCCTGGTCCGAAATCAGGATGGAACTTTGATGAACTAGTGAAGGAAAAGTACTAGTACACTAGACTAGTATAGTATCGAGAAGATGGAATCAACGCCGACCGTTGTTCACAGATGTTGTTAGCACATCCTTGTAATGCTTTATCATTAGTATTTATTTTTTCACAATTCCGGTATGTCTCATAAGAGCTTTGCGTTGCTTTCTCTAATAGGAAGCATAGGCGGTTAAACGCTGTTCTTGCGGTGCAAGACGATCTGTATTTCTTCTGCCACTACAGTAGATGATTATCAGGGATATGTATACTTTCCAAACCTATTGTCTTGGCGTGTGATCAACGATGTGCCATCCGATGCGAGTTTAGCTTCGCCCAGCTGGAGCGGAGTCTGTCGATTGCGGCTGGATCTGCTTCAGCAGGCTCTGGCCTCCGACTTTTTTTTGGGGTTCTTTTGGAGGGGCGTGACGGTTCCCGTCAAGAAGTAACTAATTCTAGAACGCCAGTCTGCTAATGAGCGATTGTCTCCTCACGCTGGTCACCTTTCCTCATTGGTTAATTCCGCATAGAAGAAACAATGTATTGTTTAAAGCTCCATCCGCCCGTACCCAGCTATATTCAACAAGTTGGAGGAAGCTCGCGTCGCGATCAATGCGAAAATGGGGGCGAGCCCAGTGCTCCAGCGCTGTAAGGTCGATGATGCACTCGCGTGCATACTAAGATGTAATATTTTGACCTATCGTATCCGAAGCTCTCCTCAGCAGTGCATCTTACCAACAACCATGTTTTCAGCTCGCACCGATGTCTTTCGCAACTATAACAGCAGCCTTTAAGTAGTGCTCAAGCTAGCGGCCTTGCGCGCGCACCTTGCACCTTGCGACAGAATCCCGCGAGGCTGTGTGCCGTTTTCGACTACGTACTAGTATAGTACTGAGTGGTAGTTAATTGCTCCTACTTGCCGCATCCATTTGGCATGTCTAGGTATCAAGTCACGGCATAAAGCTCATCTCGAAGGTAACATGTGGTATGAGGTCCTTAAATGCAACAAGGGCTATGAAGCAAGGGTGCCCCGGCACCACCCCCTATCCATATCGGGACGTTTGGGGGGAGGAGCCTGTACTGTAAAGTAGTATGTAGGTGTAGTATGTATATAGTATAGTTAAGAAACCCTGCTTACTCGTTGTCGGCGAGCGTGTGTACTTTGCTTGGTACTTATGTCTTCCAGCGCAGCAAAGTATAACAATAAGTAGGCTGCTGGGGGTTTCGACCTAGACACGCACAGCTGGGTTGGTATCTGAAAGTCGGAGACAATGGTTGATACGGTGGATAGAGTAGACTGACATTGTTGCGAAGAAGGCTTTGAGTTGTTAGTATAGGCATAGAACTGAGCGACAGTGCCAGCATCTTACGAGAGGATAGTGTACTATAGGCACATCTACGTCTGTTGGCCCTCGATTAAAATTTCGGAAGGGATGCTGCATGCTGCAGTCCATTTTCCGAACATGGGTCTGATCACTTGAGCACTCGAGTGTACAGCGCAATACTGATCGATACACAGTCAGGCAAATACATAACAGTATACGCTGATAAGATAGATCCCCCGCATGGCATGGCATGGCATGGCATAACATAACATCAGCTTAGACAAGTTGCACATGCTAGGAAGAGAGACAGAGCATGTGTGACGGGCTGTTATCCAATGAAGCCGGTGAGACATCGATCATCTTCCAGACTTCCAGTATTTTCTTTTCCCTGCTTATGACGAGACCATTGGATAACCTCGATCATGAATGCGTGGTTCTTTTTCAATCTATGGTAGCTTTAGGAATAGCTCTATACTAGTCTAAGCTGGCCGGGAAGACAAAGCGCTAATCGGCACACTACGGTAAAGAGTCGGTCTACCCTTTTTGCCAACAAGTGACTGATGAGGCTTGTACCGGCCAGGCCTGTGGATTTTAAATCGGCATGCTGCGCTTGCTGCCTCCAGTTGATATCGCTTTCATTGGCTCGCTCGTGAATCTTCTATGCCTAAGGAAGAAGAAGAAGAAGAAGAAGAAGAAGAAAAAGTGTCTTTGCTGCGCCGGCTTCGGTCTCTTCATCAATCGATCGTCCTGTTGTTTTCCTCACCGGCTTAGTCTGACCGTTCATGGTGTGACTGTCGTGTCCGAATTGCCTATTCTAGGACTGATGATGACGCTCATTGTCATTGTCCGTCTGGTCGTGTCCAGGCTCAGAACTGAAAGGTCCAATTTTAGAGCACATATCTTGTCGTCCTACCTGGTTGCAGAACTCAGTAGAGATTGCCTGGCAAGCAATTGTCATGTGTTGCCGGGGCAGGAAAAGGAGTAAGAATAAAAATAAGCATTGTGTGACACCGACTTACACCGTCAGTCAAAGCTGACAGGTGAAAGGATTCCGCAGCAAGCCGCAGACTACCTACAGTATAGGCTACTTATGCTTTACCTACGTGTTCCTTTTACTCTCGGTACTCTTTCAGCACTTGTCCCGACAAGAAGGAGGTGAGTGTTTTCAGCCCCTCCCCAAGGTCAACAGATCTGAATTAACGGCTTCGCGACGGCGGGGCCATGGTTGTTGCCTCGGGCACCGTTCAGTGCTGGCAAAATGCCGATAAGCTCGCAAGATGGGGACCATTAGATCTGTACAACTAATCCACGATGCCATGTGTGCCCATGCGTGGCGTCTACCCTAAGGACTCGGAGGCTATAGCCCTTGAACCCTGGCGTAACCTCGGATTGTCTAGGCTGTTGCATGGCGCAAAGCACCCAAAAGGTTAATTGAGATGCGAAGGCGAGTCGTAGTACTACGTATATACGGGAGCAAAGAAGACACTACGCTGCCATCAAGAAACCCTAGCATTTCCGAGGGGGTGAGGCACTGTTGTCTACTCACACAAAGCATTCGCAACACTTTTCACTCATTTGGGTAGCTCATATCCCTCCGTTTTCATCCGTGTTGAATACCTTGCCACGGTCAATCAACGCAGATTGGTAGTCGAGCCTCGGAGCGCAGCACAGGGGCCGCTAGGCAATGCCGGTAACCGGAGTGCATTGTCCATCCGTCGACCTCGAGCAGCAGGTCCCAAGAATGGAAGTGTCGGCGTCTTTGGCCCGCAATTGGGGAAGCCAACGCTGAGATGTGGATTGATTTGCTCGGGACAATGCAGACATGTCACTGTCTTGCATGTCTCGGGAAGATGCAGACTTCGACAAGTCTTCCGGGGCCGTGGCGAGCCGAACCCGGTTGACCGGCCTCATAACGACCACCTGTTGGTCATTACAATTACAATTGCAATGGCAATGGCAATGGCAATGGTAATGGCAATGAGCATACCACAAACTGGTCACGTTGTTCATGTGTATGTATAGGTAGGTGGCAATATAGGTAGCATCCGCTCCGTTGAGCTTCCTACACCACATACATATATACATACATATATACATACATATATACATACAATGTGTAATGTAGTATGCAAGAAAACCCCCACGTCACACCTCATCACTGTTTCCCAAGACCACCCTTAACGATAAGGATCCAGCCGCTTAGTCTGGCACAGGGGCCCTCTGTGAACGCATCCCTGCCCTTGAGTCTAGACTTTCTGCAATTCATGGCTGAAAAGGAGAGCCTTTCAGAGTGGAGTGCGCTACCGAATGCTTGTATGTCTACACTACTTGTACGTAGTTGATGTAGTGTACACTACGTACCGGTACTATGGTCGCAGACTGGTACCTCATTATGTCTTGTGGTATGTACTTAGTCAGCGCTTCCTACATAGTATTACCTACTCTACTACACTAGTACTGTACACCTGACAATATCTCGAAACCCACAGAAGGGCTTTCGACTGACGATGAGGAGCTATTTTCCCGGCTGAGCTCTGTCTCGACATCTCCAAGTCCTCGATTCGGCAAAGCGCCGGGGTAGAAAGACCCCTAATCCCAAGCAGCTTAGGTCCTGTATGGCGAGGGGTCACGGCAGCAACCACTTACTGCATTTTGCAAACGAAGAGAATGGCAGTAGGCAGTATGCACAGAGGACTGACGAGATGATCGATCGGCTTAAGTCATACTGTACTGTGCAAGGCAAGGGTTGTGAGGCGTGAGGTGACACTGCCAAGACTGCATCGAGGGACTTTGAGCATTCACGGACTTAAAAGTAATAATGTCATATCTTTTTCGGTATCATCCGTGTTACTCGGAGCAATACGAAGCGCCTGATATCATCCTTCTCAGCAATCCCGCATCAAAACTGTGCAATCAGGTGGACAAGCAGTAAGCACGGTCCTGGCCCGGTACCGAAATAGAATAATACAGTGGACCAGGTACAGCAGGATTGATTAACAGGGTCGGGGTTTACTGCCTTGCTTCTCTGCCTGGCTCAGTAAATCGTTCAACATACTAGTCAGTCAACGCATGCTTCTGTCACAGCTCGCTATGAGCCTTGCATTTCTCCTTCGATGAGCGCTAATGAGTGTGTAGTAGGTCGTCGATAAAGTAGCTCTATCATCGGCCGTACCGCGCGCGCGCTACCTACGCAGTGGACTATGTAGACCCCCTGGCACGGAATGCCAACTGCCTGACCCAATTAAGCCAGTCCAATCCGTCGGATGTACTACACGTGCAAGCGGTATAGTTAGGACCAGCGATCTCACATCAAAAGCCACCAGACCCGAAGACAAGATGTGGCTGCAGGAGCCGTCGTCGCATGGCTCGAGAACGATGCAACCTTATATTGGGCATGGGTTCCGATACCTAACAACCGAGACCATGAGTATTGATAAGTCGTGTAGTGTACACTACACAGCATATGTTACAGGCATACTACTTACCTCCCAAGTTATTTCCCCGCGGCCAACAATAACTTCGGTATACTCTACAGTCGTGTATGACGGGCACTCTTGTAACTTGTAACTTCGTACCGATATAGAGGAGCGGTCGGCTCGCAGCAGAGGCCATGACAAATACCTGACCAGCACCCTGTCAGGAGGGGCGTGGCGCCTATCAGTTTCTGTTCTCACCCAAATATTTCTTTCGTTTCTTTCAGCCGCGGATTGCCATATACGAGACTTGCAGTGCGGGATCTTGCATGGTTTACAGCATAGTGTCGATAAAAGGGAACAAGGTAGTGTAGTGCAGTGCATACTGAGAAGATGGAGATAGCTAGAACACTACGTTGCTATTCCTAAGGTAGTAAGGGTATAGCAGCGGGCTCACGGTTGTGTGTGCACGGAACGAAGCATCGCTTCGCTTCGAGGAACCGTCATGCCGTTATCATTCCAGGGGACAATGAGTAACTGATTTCGCCAGCATAGTTCAGCATCTGCTGTTGTCTGCTGTCATTCTGCAGGTCCTCGCCCACAGTGTCGGGTCGCGATTCGGTTGGATGAGTGCCCGTGTGGCAGCAGGCCGCAAGGCACAAGGGGGAGCCTCAATCAAGCCCGTTCCTCTGAAACTTCCGAAACGGTTTTCATGGCTGCTTATGGCTTTCGGTTAAGAGTTCCGAGAAAGAGAACCCCAGATCTGAGACTCCACAGTTGAGAAACTCCCGGGGTGATCTCGTCGATCAACCGAGTCCCATCACAAGAACACCCCGGCGAGTGACCTTTCCCCGGTGATTTCACTTCCTCCGGAAGAATATTGCCAAGCAGGTAATGACTACACACCACGGCTGCAATGATACCCATAGTTGGTAGCCCACCAACCCTCGGTTAGATCTCCCGGAGCGAGCCTTCACTACACCCTCTGCATAAGATGGCAATGGTTGCTCGCCCATAATCTGCGTAGCGTTCCGGCCTTAGGCGGCGGAATCTCGAACGGCGCTGCGAGACTTCAGTAATGGAATTTGGTGCTGTTGAGCGCAAGCATCACTGCCTCTTGATTAGCAGAGCCAGCGGGCCGCTTTCCGCGATTACCTACAGCTCATGAGTACAATATTGAGCATGTCTGAGATTTCCCTTACTGAGTATATCGATTTGGTTGTTTTCTTGCCCTATTGCGGAAATATACATTATCCCCGAAGCTATGAGAGAAAGCAGGGTGGCCGGGGGATAAGACAAGACCTGGTGGTGGGGAATTCCAGAAGCCGCGGGCGACCCGAGACAGTAGTTCGAGGTAATGCTACACTCCTAGATCCATAGCATGCCAGGTCGTGGCAGGGGATTCTTACTCTGGATGTCTAAGTTTCAAGAGTCATTATAGATATGAGTTAGACATCAGTACGCCAGCTTGAAGACGATATTCAAATATGAGTTGCGTGGTTGCGAGGTATCTTATACGCACATCTATTATTTTTCGTATGGCAGGCATCGACCTGCACATACAGGAACATGTATCAGTGAAACTTTTCCCTAAAGGGTACCGCTATGTTGCAGGCTATGGTGATTTCTGTCTAGAGTATTATGGTCCGGATGGTCCGGATCAACAGTCATAGCTCTCCAAACACGACATACATCTTGCTAGGTCGTCTCCGATGTTCGAACATTAGATTAGGAAGTAGACAATATCACCAAACACCTTCAATAGATTATGCTAGTAGTGGCAGGTCCATAGATTGGACCTGGGCTTGTGCTGCGATAAAGTATTTTTGGTCTTGGTGTTGGCTTGTAGGCGTGTAGACTTACTAGCATAGCAGAACGCACGACTTCACATATAACTAATCACATGAGTCTTATTCAACTTCCAGACGAGAGGAATTATAATAATCCAGACGAGATACGATGCGATCAGCAAAGGGGCTGTACATATATTCATAGACCCTTTACCCGTAAGACACAGAGCGCAGAATCGACCTCAGACGTCGTAGATACCCGTCGAGAGTCAGTGCTGTAGAACATCGTCAACTTACTTCATCGCTACGCGTCAGCCTACGGCACTTGATAGCTCTGGCCGGACACGCAAGTGACAGTATGACGCATGCCCAAAATCCTAGCCGCATATCTGCCGCTACGTCCATGTGGTGAAAGCTCCGACAAGGAAAGGAGAAACCTTGCCTGATCTCGGCCACGTTTTCCGGCCAAGAGCCGGCTCCTTCCCCTACTTCTCCCCTCCAAAACAGAGTGTTTTCCCTAGATGACTGAATGGGCGAAGCTGAGATGAGTAGGTGCTCATCGCAAAGAAGGATCTGACGCGAAGATCATCCGGCGGTATGGTAAGTAACCCGCCCACGGCGTAAATGCTACGGATAGCAGCTGCTTAAATATGCGTATATTCTCTCACTAATGCTCTACTATCACGCGTTGAAGCAGTGGAAGCACTTCAGGATAGATAACTAGGCCCAGACCATGAGAAATCCACACTATCTTTCTCATTGATAGTACTGATATGCTTAGCGCCTATTCACTACGGCTAGAAGCACCAAGAACTGTTGACCAGAAAAATTATATGTGGGAGACGTCATGGTGTGCTAATGACTGGGCTCGAGGCACGTTGGTATCGTCAAGCTGGTCCTTGCTTGACATAGAGCCCTTCTCAACATCCGATCCCGTTGTACATCATGATCCGAGCGAGGTGGTCTAAAGCTCAGATCTGAAGTTTGCTCTAACTAGCTGCTGCTAGCCTCATAGTGAGTTTAAGGCAATGTGAGAGCAAGGCAACGAGATACTGATCGATACTGCTCACTTTCAATTCATACTCCTTTTGACGAGTTATGACTGATGTGGACATGACCTTGACTCCCTACAGTATATGGTATGCGCATCCGAAGCTGGAGCCGAGATTCACTTCGACAAGCTAAATCTTAAGGTTATGCGCTGCGACTCCTGCTGGGCGAATTTAGATCTTTGGGATTCGGGCAATGAGTTGACGCGAAAAGACGGGCTACAGTCATACAACATTACAAGATCTTATGTGTTCAGAGACGTGGTTGTTTGGCAGACCAA
Organism: Xylaria sp. FL0064; assembly: GCA_022593225.1. Lineage (NCBI taxonomy): Eukaryota > Fungi > Ascomycota > Sordariomycetes > Xylariales > Xylariaceae > Xylaria > Xylaria sp. FL0064. Next base: position 112,800 of record JAJKLE010000040.1, on the reverse strand, counting down.
GTCCACAGCATCTTGCCATCAAAGTTTTGGTTGACTCGGGAATATGGCGTATTTGCATCAGCAGGGGAATTGCTTAAACAAGTCGAGGCCTGAGACCGAGGAAGTGGCAGCTATGATATATTTATTGTATTACATCATTCATTAATCATCATCCCACAACCTACGACTGATAATTATTGGCCTTGCTTGGTCCCAAGGCCCATTGATAGCATTTTTGTACTTTTGTAATGAAATCAGCCACCAGCTACAGCCGCCTATAGCCACAATAGCGGCCAGAGCAGCGACGAGCACGCCCAACAAGCCGCTCCTCCATGGCGAGACGGCGTCTTTCTCACCGCCCAGTATCATTCCCACCCCAGCACCGGCTCCTATTACGAGCATGATGGACAGAGTGACGTGATATCTCCAGCTCTGATGCCTGGCATACCGTCTAAATACGGGAAAGAGCCCGAAAACTTCGATACTAAAAAGGGTAAGACTGAACACTTGTCCAGTGGAAGGAAGTCGTGAAGCCAGCACGGTCGACGCCATAAGGGCGGCGTTTGTGGAAAGCGAGGCAGGGAACTTGACGCCCACGCCTCCGGAATAGTCGTAGAAGAAAATGTTTATGGCGAGTAGCCAGAAAGACATGGCCCAGATGCTGTCGGACGAGGTAGAGCGCGTTAGGGACTTGAGAATGGGCGATAGGCCCAGGAGGGTAGAGTATATGAGAACCGCAGACTTAATGGTGCCCAGGCGCAGAGCGGTCCGGCCGCATGGAGTGGGGGATAGGGACCGGTGCTTGGGTTCGTCAGATGAGTCCGTGGGAGGCCGGGCGGCGTTGCTCGCCTGTGATATGCCCGACTGAAGAGAGAGGGCCGAGGTGGAAAGAGACTGATGGATGGCTACCTGGGGATACGCACGCTCAGCGGCAGCCAGGTTGGTCATGGAGCCGGTGGCGGAAGACTGCGGTCGATCGCGTCGGCTCGGCTGCTCCCTCGCCGCGCGGTTGCGATTACTGCGACGCCTCTGCAACACCTCGTCTTCGTCTTCTAAGCCGACCCAATTGTCCCATATCAGCCACCCGACGAATGTCGCGAAGCTGCCCCAGCCCACGACAGAGACGGGCGAAACGCGCTCTTGAAAGATACCGACGAAGCAAACGACGAATATGGTAACGGAGCAAACCTGCTGCAGGATGACGCTGATGTCGGCGACCAGTGGCCAGAACTCATAAGGCTTGAGGCGGGGGTTCCGTTGGAGGTTCTCGAGGAACGTCGCCTGATCTGTGTAGTTGTCCGGGTCTACGCGAGAGCGAGAGAAGGAAAAGGGTGTGAGCAACGGCGTATATAAATATATATATATATATATATGGCTAATAGGACATGTATATAGACGTACAGGACTGCTTGACCCAGAGCAGCTTCTTCCAGTTGCGCTTCCTCCTGCGGCTCCGGCTCCGGCTCTGAAGCTTGGCCCGCGTGGCCCTCGGCCGCAATTCGGATCCCGAGTCCTGCGCAGCCGCCGCGGAAAGGTCGCGGCGGCCCGGCAGCTGCGAGGTGAAGGCATCTTCAGGGGCGAGATGCGAGCGGGCCGAACGAGGAGACGGCAACTCGGTGGGCGCCGTGGCGGACCGCATCAAGCTTGGATACGGGGCCTCCCGCGCAGGCAGTGAAGAATTGGCCATGTTTCTGCCCGTTGCAGGTTGCATTTATTCATTCATTGCATTGAGTTCGTGTTCTTTTGGTGGTTAGGTGGTTTATGTTGTGGTTGCCGGTGGAAGTTGACTCAACCGAAGGGTCTACTACAAAATACTAAGCTTGGCGTACCTACCCTGAGGTAGTAGCCTGAGTGCCTGTACATTGGTGGGGTGCCGGGCGAGTTTAGGCGCCTTCTGTATGCAGAGTAGTACCTACCTACTTTTAGTTAGGCTACCCGTACCCAGGGCTGTGCAACCTGAATTCCCAACCGGCTCATTGCCAAGGATATTGTATCTTTTTGAGAACGAAATACGTGTAGTTTAGTATGTAGATACTTAAGCAACTGAATATACATAGTTGCTGTTCAGAAAGACGTACCTTGTCAGGTATTCTTGGCACGCTACGCAGCGCAAGAGGTATCTCGTTTCGAGATACTTACACCAACAAACCCCCTGTGTCTACGAACCTGGAGGCCCGCAATACTCAACTAGGCACGTCTTATACCCTTATAGACTAGTATGTCCTTGACTACTGTGCGATAGGCTAATGCGTCACTGTGTAGTGGAAGAGTAGCAGAAACCTAACATAAGGATCTGAGAGTAGTAGATCTTTCACTTTCCGGCATTGGAGGAGACAAGGTGCTCCGCGGAGCGGTCAACATGAATAATATGAGAGTGGTCAAGCGTACATAGCTTTCGGAACAGGAGACGCAGTTATGGTGTCAGTAGGGGCTTAAATTATCCTAGCAGAACTAGCTGGGATTTAGTTACTGATATGGAGGGACTCTGCTTTCCTGTCACTATCGTTTCTCGAGGCTATGTAGTGTAAGTGACTATTATGAACTAAAGAAATTCAGCGCTTTATGGGTTATGTAAACTCGTCGCGTAGACTATCTAGTTTGTGATCCGCAATACTAACAAACTATACTATCAAAACTTAATCAGTTTCGCTCAAGTCTAAACTGGTCGAGAAGAGCACCCTCAGATTGGCAACTCGGATGACACAGGCCCGTCGTAGCAAATTTCGTAGATGGATATATGCGTGGTAGTCGGATTCCGATCAACATCTCTATATCTAGTTGAAACAGGTTCAACCACGTTATATAGGCAGCGTATGGAGACTCTACTAGGGAGCAGAGTTGCTTAGGGGGCTGATCGACGAAGTCGTAGTGGAGATTGCCAGGGGAGAGACTTGCCACGAAGTTGAATAGCTCACAATCATACATACAGTAATGTTTACCTGCTAGTTTGTAGCCTTTTATACATTACCATCAACTGAGTTCGACTACCTAGGTTAGACAACGAGAATCTCCTGCGTCTCCATATAGGTTAACTTACACAATTGTTCAACCAAAACGATAAAAGCGCACCAATTAGATGCTGGGTGGGTGCGTGAAGACGCAATAGCATACGTAAGCCGCCCTCGGTGAGCGTTGAGAGGGATAGAATCCATGTTGTGATTCGGATCCATCATGGCAACATCGTTCGTTAGTAGTCGTCATCCTATCTCCAATGTTCCCTGTCGCTTATAAGAATACACGTGTAGATCACGTATGAACTACGTAAGTAGGCGAGTAAACGGGGCCCACAGCCCGGTCATGATTTTCCTCACTTGGCAACTGATCGGTCGCAAGGTTCGCACAAGCGGGAAGCGTTCCGACCAGGGCCCTTCAGGGCAATGCGCATTGTAGAGACGAGACGTGTAGATCATGGAAATAGCCTGGTAATAGATGTAGAAGTTGAGCTGGGGAATAAATGCCCCTGCTTATATCCCTAACATGGTTTGCACGTAGAGAGTCGCTCCATATAAGGGATTGATCGGGTACGTGCTTTGGAGTTAGGCATTAGTAAAATGCATTAGTAGAGGTGGGCGGGGAGTGACTGATGCAGTGAAGCGTGTATTAACCTCAGCCATGCGGCTAAATCTGCTGGGTCTGCTGCGGCGGCCCAAGAGGGCTGTGCCTTGCGGTGCTTGCCGGATACGAGCAAGAATTCTCCAATTACCTCGTGCAACTGCTCGTGTTGTTGACTTTTTATTGTCTATTTCTTGGGCGTTGATGTCTAATTAGGAACAAGTGCCGAGGTCACTCATCGTTGTCCAAGTTATTACATCTACACTGCCTAAGTTAGATGCTCGGACAACGAATTATCACAAGATCAGGCCCCGTACGGAGTACACTGTTACCAGTTGAACGGGTCGCTGCCAAGATAGATCCGTATAGTAAACACAGCTACGGGCAGCGGGAGCCAAGACGCTATCTAAATAGGCCATGGTAATCGACAAGCACCACATTGCCGACTGCGCATTCTCTATAGCTAGATATACTCTTCTAGACAACTACTGGGGAGTCTAAGCCATGGCATACGCATGCGTACGTGTCTGTAGGGATTTACCTGGTATACGTTCCTAGACCGTCCATCTAGACTAGAGTTGACGTGCACAATGATGGCTCTAGATCACAAGGGAAAAAAAGGTTAACGAAACTGAAAAATGTATCTACGCAAGCAAATCAGAATGACAGCACGCCAACTTTGTCTATACCTACTCTGACATGGCCTACTAAGATACAGCACATGCCGGCTATAATGGATTTTACTGCCGAAGGTGATTTAATAAATAGATTAATGAAGGCCATTACGGACTTACTTAATCTATTAGTCAATCATCAAGAAGATACTTACGGGTGTAAAACCAGCACGACGCTGCAGCTGCAACCTGCGCCATTAGTGTGTGCACTACTGTAGCTGATAGTACAGTATTACTGGTCGGGATGGAGAGACGCCTGGCCCACCGACTTGAAACCGTGATTCATCCCGACAATTGATTCGAGCTTCATGTCGCGCGCGCGCATTTGTCTCCAAACAGTACTACTGTAAAGGGAGAAGAGGGGCTAGGCTAGGCTATTGTAGTCTAGGTAGTCGGGTATTACCAACGTGTCAGTGGAACATACCAACCTATGGATTGCATCCGAAGCCTCCCTTATCCCTGCCAATAAATCGTCGATCAGGTACCTGGATTATCCTCCCTCTTTCTTGATATCTTGTGCCGGGACAAGTGTTGCATCGGGTAACTTGAAGTCGAATAGAGTATACAAGTCTTAGACAGATACACACACTACCGGTGCATACATGCAGTCTAGGCCTCAGATAATCTATAGTCTCCCCGGCTAGTCTACAATGTCTAAGCTCTAGCCCAGTGGTGGGTAGTTGACTTAGACTGCCAGTAGGCATTTGTAGCTAAGCTAAGCCTCGGTCGACCGTTGTTTTTGTTTTATACTAGTACCTTGCGATTGCGTCAGATCCCTACATTCCCACTCCGGTGGACATCGGTTTTCACGACAGTGGCAGTTGCTCTTCTTCAGGGAAGGAACTAGTGAGCAAACAGACAAAACAAGGTTCGCGGGCATGCCGTCCCTAGGGTACCTCGTCGTCCATAGACCCCAGGTGCCATTAGCTCATTGACTGGCGTGCTGCTTCAAGTTGTACCTAACTTAAGGTATGTAGTATGTAAATTTATGCGTTCATACATATGGATACCTCCTACCTCAGGAACTCAGGCTACTACTACTAATACCACTACGTACCGTAACCCCTCCCAAGCTACACACATCATTCCGGTACCCCGTGGGCCTGCCTGACATTTCCCCCATATATCCATTACATGATACATGTTTAAGCCGTCCATCCTGCCTACCTACCTACTCGCTCAATTATTTATTCCCTTCCTTATTTACACACTATCGTTTCCCAATTGTTTATCACATAAACCACAGATATCTATCTCCTTCTCCCCCTTCTCCTGCTCTCTCTTTCTCTCTCTTTTTCCGTGTGCGTGTGCCGACCACTTCTCGTTTCTTCGATCATCCTCGCCGGCACCTTGGGTACCTGATTTCGTTTGGTCTGCCCTTTCGACCTCCAGTTACTGGCCAACCGGCAGATCTCATGCCCAACCCATCTGACCCCATCCAATCCAATCCAACCCAAGCCAATCTACTCTCTACGACTCTCCCAGCTTTCGTCTGTCTATCAGTATTTTAGCCGCTCCCGTGTCTGCCTCGGTGTCCGCGCCCGCCACACAGCAGGTGATCATCCGCAACCAACAAGGGTATCGTGCAGATTTCAGCTGTTTCGCTTCCAAGTAGCTGCACGGCGTATAGGATACGGGACCCAGTTTCATCCTCGCTCATTTGCCAATCTACTACGTAGTACTGATTTGTTGTCCCTTGGACTCGAGGAACGCTTTGCTCTGTCTTCTGAATCTTTCCTTCCCTTTTCTGCCAGCGATATATTCAACCACCATTTTTGACCGTTCGGGAAACAACAGCAACCGCCTGCCATGAAATTGTCAGCAGCCCTCTACTTTTTGGCATTCTCGTCATGTGCTATCGCAGCCCCAATATCCACAGCCTTGGACAAGGTTCCCGGCCGAGCTGACCTGTCCAACTCCGGCCCGCGACAGGAGCCAAGAATCAAGTTGCCAATCAAGACCCCGATCGGGTCGCCGAGTAAAGCCTCTAGGAAGAAAGGATTGAAGGCACCAGTGATACACCCCAGGAATGGTCAACGTCAGCTATCATCAAGTGGCATCGCCAAGTCGTCACCAAAGAAATCTCTCTCCACACCCAAGAAGTCCAAGAAGCCTCAGAAGTCTCAGAAGCCTAAGAAGCCCAAGTCTTCTTATCTAGCATCACTAGCCCATCGTTTAACCAACAAGTCACCATTTTCCGATTCGAGCATTGTTAGAGAGGAAACCCGGGCTAGTACGGGAGATTGGGAAAAAGAAGCGACTATAGTCGAGTGGGAGACGAAGGCGTCAAGAGAGGCGACGATCTGGCTGCCCTGTTTTACGACCGACAAGACTCTGCACTATCATCGCGTGCGAGTAAACACGGATATGCTCGTGGTGAGCCTTGTGCTCAGCTTCATTGCCGTTGTACTTGTCATCGAACTGTGGAAACCTATGACCGCAAGGTAAGGCTCGCGTTAGAGAAAACACTTACAGCAATACGTGTACATGCACGCGGAGCTAATCACTGTCTGTAGGATTCGCCGTTTCCGAAAGGGCCACGGTCCAATCTATTTAGATGCTGATGAAGGGGCGGGCAAAGAGAGTCTGACAGGAAAACCGTGCGACGTACCCGGCGGACCGATCATCGGAGCATTTATCGAGAGCAAACGTGAGATTGGCACAGTGGAGATAACGACGGCAAGGTAACAGCAGTGATGAGGCTATTACGGTATACCCAAGAGGCTGTAGGTTTTATGCGCTGGCGTTTGGGATCATGACTAAACATTTACGCGCTGGTGGTTCTTTTGTTTCTATATGCGCGCGGCCGGCGAGAAACGACAACATGGTTTGGAAGAAAGCCACCGGGGGCTTTCTTGGCGTTGAAGGCATAATACGTACTATCATGACTCGAATCAAGGAGAACGAGCTGTATCAATCATCTCACATGCAGGGTTTACCATGACCGCGAACTTCAATTGCGATACGGCAATTTCTTACGATGTGGCTTTCTGTGGAAACATCAAAGCCGCTTTTGGTACTAGATCATACCGTCAACATTTCCATCAATGCATGTCTTGAGTAAGCACAACACCACTGCGTTTCGAGTCCGCTGCAGACTCGATGAGCGAAACAGATTCACGCACGTTCATGTGTTTTTAAATGAAAGGCATAGATCATCACGAGTGCCGTGTCCGAGATCCACTTCCAGGTATGTCAACTGCCCATCTAATAGACGCAAGCAACTAGGCAGCGGTATTCCGGGCTCCGACTGTTAACTTTGACTGGAACGCAACGGCGGGCCACGTTTGAGTCAATAATGCACCAGGGTAGGCAAGTGATTCTCAGCATTAGAGAGGTCTTGTAGGTCTGCGTTAGGTCTGTGTGGTGTGTACGAGTATGCTCTTACACGTGTGTTCCAATCCTCGGTCCGCATTTAACGATGGCTTGCATCGGGCTCCGCATTCATTCTTTACCGTATTGTTTCATGCTTGAGTCTCCAATGGCATTCGCTTAGCAACGATCGTGCGATAACGACTGACTGGCTGCCCCGTCCTCTCGACTGGCGTGATCACTTCGGCCTTCTCGTGTCGTCCTCTTCATGGGACATACACCGACATTGGGGCAAAGCTGACAAGCAATCTATCATACATGAGGCTAATCGCCTCTCTTCGACTCAATCAGCCTTAGCCTAGGCTGTGTCAAGCAAAGCGCCCATATACCTAGCTGCACGTCTACTAGTACACAATCTACAGACCCAAATTACTCGATGTGGTGGTCGTAAATACGCCAGCGAGCCAGTTCATGCATGGAAACAACAATCCGTCTCTCTTCCGTAAGCATGCCGCTGGTTTTTAGCCCCCAAGACGGGCCCTGCAGAAACCATTGCTTGGCAGAGGGACGCCTCATATGCAAGAGACTGTCTAGTCTTGATGGAGCTCGCCATAACCGACCAACCAGCTCCCTCTCTCGAGCTCGGGAGGAGACTGACTGCCAGCAAGGAGAAAGGCGATTGAATCCTGCGCCTCACGGCTTCTCCATCGATGTAGATATCTATCTACTGCGTAGATCGATACCGCCTGTCGACCTCCATGTATAGGCGTGGGCGCTTCTTAGTCAGAGCTGGAGCTATGCGTTTCATCGACTATATAATGGCCATTCGCTACTCCTCTCTCCCTTTCTCTCTCCCTTCAGATTCTAAAGACCCTGTGTGTGTGGTGGTACAACGAGGCAAGGGACGTCGACTTGACCGACAATTACTGGTGCTTGCTGCAGTAGCACAAGTAGCTACATCTCCATCCCTCCACACGGCCTACGCCTACACCTACACCCAGCATAGCTCGGCCTCACCGTGACCGGGGGCATCGTGGGGCATCCACCGCCGCCATTCGAGCAACACGACGCTACAAGCTGCCGGCCAGATCCACCGCTGTGGGATTCCAATAGTCCAAGTCCAGCCCTATTACCCCGCAGTATTTAATCTCATTCGTTGGACGCCGCCCTCTCCAGGAACCAGTTCGCGGTGGCTCACCGTCGACCGAACTTTCTTACCGATTGAGTCTGTGGTCACGAGAGCCTCAACACCAGCTTGTATCGTCTGCGCACGGCAAACATGTCTTTGCACGTGGGTGATGACGGCGGGCGTGGACGCTCTGCGTCTCGCGATCGTGGCCGGCAACGCGTCTCGCAGTCTCCTTCTATCGTCAACGCCGTCCGCATGCCCTCTCCTCCCGCGGGCTTCAGCTATGATGACGCCGCCGGTCCCCGACGGCCTGCCTACGAATACAATCACAACGGTCACCGGGACTCGTACCGCATAGCATCTCCCACCCAGGAGTCGCGGTACTACAGTCGCAGCCACGAGGGCATTGACATGCCCACAATGCCTGACGTGGACTCGCGGTATTCCCATCCCGGCACCCAGGAACCTCGCAGGTCAAAAGGCGACGTGGACGTGGTGGAAGCCGTGCAAGATACGCTACGGCGAGGCGTAGACGCATTTCTGCCTGCCAAATACGCGTCCAAGCCGCAGAGCTCGGACAGTGGCCGCGACGAGAAAAAGAGTCGCAAGAAGGAAAAGGATGAAGACTATCTGGCCTATGGAAGTGTTCCGTCCTTGGCCAACACCAAACCCCGCGCCAACAGCCATGAACCTCCACAACCGTCACAAAACTATACGATGCCTGGCCAGTGGGTTGACGAGAAGCCGACGTACTCGAAGCCCATGGAGCCTCCCCCTGCCTCTACACATCGCCTGTCGCATCGCAACTCCTATGGCACCGATCCTCGCTCTTCAGCGCCTAATGTACTTACAGCGAACCAACCATCGAGCTACGGCCGCCGCGACCATTCACCCAACCCCTCGACCGCGCGTATGTCCACGCTTAGCGTGAATACGGGTCGCCATTCGGCGTCGCTGTCCTACAGCAGCAACAGCGGTGGTGCGCCTCCCGCATCTCCCCTTCTCGAGTCATACCACGGGACGTATCAGCAATCATCACCAATGCCGTCTCCGTTGCTTCTCCCCTCGCACAGTCCTAAGACAAGCGGGCTCGATATCATCGAACCGCTCTCGCCCGGCTTCTCGGACAGTGAAGGCGGGGAGAAGAAGGCGCGACGGCGGGCCCGATTCTACGACCCCGAGGAGGACGCGGAGCGTTTGTCACAGGCCCTCAAGGGCGAGCACCGGGCGCCGAAGACAGAGACGCTGATCGAGATCCTACCGGGGCTAACGCACGAGCAAGTCATGGAGCTGCGGTCGCAGTATAAGAAGCTCGTCAAGATCGGGCCGGACAAGCGTGGCGTCAACATCGCCAAGCACATCCGGCTGCGTCTCAAGGACGAGGACCCGGTGCTCATGAAGGCCTGCTATGCCACCGCCCTCGGCAAGTGGGAGTCCGACGCCTACTGGGCCAATTTCTGGTATCAAGGCGACAAGACCCGCCGCGAGCTTCTCATTGAGAGTCTCATGGGCCGCACCAACGACGAGATCCGCCATATCAAGGACGCCTTCTCCGACAAGAAGTACAAGGACTCCCTGGTGCAGTGCATGAAGACGGAACTCAAGGAGGACAAGTTTAAGAAGGCCGTCATGCTAGTATTAGAGGAGCGCCGCATGGAGGACCGCGACTCGTACGGACGTCTCTTGCCCATTGATCGTCGATTGGTCGAAGACGACGTCGAGAGCTTGTATAAGGCCGTTCGCGCCGAGAAGGGTGGCGAGAGCGCCATGATTCAGATCGTGCTGCTCCGTAGCGACGAGCATCTACGTGAAGTACTTAAACTGTACGAAAAGGTGTGCGGCAGCAATTTTGCGCGGGACGCGCTTCGAAAGAGCGGAAATTTAGTGGTAAGTTCAAGATTGAGGCCTTTGTTTTATTACCCACAGGTTGATTCCTCTCACTCTATGTCTCTTACTTTGATTTTACAAAAATTTGGAGTTTATGAGTGAATGCCTAGATTACCCTAAAGACATACTGAATAGTGTGGACTAGCTAACAATCACTTTCTTTCTTCGCAGGGCGAGTTACTAGCGCACATTCTCAACGGGATCATTAACAAGCCCGTCCGGGATGCCCTTCTCCTACACCACGCGTTGACAGCGTCCAGAAAGGATGGTCTGCGTCGTGAGCTGCTCATCAGCCGGCTCGTACGCTTCCACTGGGACCGGCAACACCTTGCGGCCATCAAGAAGGCGTATCGCGAGCGGTACCACGAGGACCTCGCGGAGGCGGTGCGCGAGGGCACGAGCGGCGAGTGGGGCTTGTTCTGCGAGCAGCTCGTCGTCACGCGCATGCCCGACGAAGTCAAGCAGTTCACAGCTGTCGAGAAAGTCACCGAGACGCGGGCCCACGATCACGAGGACCGCGTGCGTGAGAGGGAGAGGGAACTGGACCGCGAGTACGAAAAGCAGAAAGACAGAGAGCGGGAAGAGAGAAGGAGGGAGAAGGAGAGGGAGAAGGAGAAGGAAAGAGAGAAAGACAGGGGGAGACATCATCATAGCCACAAGAGCAGCGAAGGGCTGTTGGTCGTCCGGGATTCTAAGCATAGGGATCATAGCCGGAGTCGGGAGCGGAGCAGAAGCAGACGACGGGAATAGAGAGGAAGGAATCTAATCTTTTGGGGATAATAACGTTGATTCAAATCTCTCCTACTATTTCTCTCTAGATTACATTGGGTTTGGTGTGGTTCGGATCTTTCCCTTCTCCTTTCCATTTCAAAGGCCCAAGGAAGGAAGGAATACTTACCTAATTACCATCATGAGGGGAGGCAATCAAAAATAAGAATGCATGAAAGGATTCACGAGTAGGTACTTGGTAGACACATAACAGCTTGAAAGTTTCGGGCTTAGTTAGCTTAGCTAAGTCACAATTAACACGAGACTGGGTTGTAATGCCTCGATATATGTTGCGAAGGCTCTAGGATGTCTGTGTATGGGCGTAGAAGCCAAAGTCGGGAGTTTTTTTTGGTAAAATCCCGTACAGAGCGTGGCTATCTACTCAGAACGTATGCGTCAGTTCTTGTTGCTCAGCATATCTCTGACACACCAATAGTTGCTTATGTAATATCTGTAAATCAATTCGAATTACTATTACTAGAACAGTTTCTTGTTTCAATGGCGCGACTCCTCGCCCGCTATGATAATATATTTCATGTGCCTAGACCTTCGACTCTTGGCGGATGGATGCTAATATCTTCTACGAGCATCGCAGAGGCTGTTACCGTCTTGAGGAGCTCATAGATAACACCAACATGTACAAGACCGCAACGAGGATGAGCAAGATTGTAAATGAAGAGGACTCCCAAAATGATGTACGTATTACATCCAGCTTCCCCGTCTTAGAGTTCTGCGGTGTGCTTTGGTCGCGGATTCGACTGGGGCGGCCCCTCCACGGGACGGCCATCCGCATATCGTCAAGGATCTGTTCGGTGGTGATTTTGGATCCCGCGAGCACGATGGGTACCCCGGTGCCGGGATGCGTGCTGGCACCGACAAAATACGCATTCCGGAAGCCTTCTGCGCGTGTCCTCGGGCGGAAAGCCAGCACGTTGAAGAAGCTGTGGCTAAGCCCGAGGATCGAGCCCTTGTCGAGGTTGAACTTGGCCTCCCAGGCGAACGGGTCGTTCACTATCTCGTGCGTTATGGATTGCTCGAGGTACGTGCATCCCGTCCGCGCTGCTATGGTCGATAGGACCGCTCGTCGCGCCCGCGCTACCAGCGTGTTCCAACCTTGATCCCGTGAGATTCCGCTTTCGCCATCGACCGTAGTCTCAAATCCCTTGGATTCAAGTAGATGGCCTACGGGCACGAGCACGATGACGGAATCACGGTCCTCGGGTGCGGCGCTGGGGTCGATGCGACTCGGCACGTTGACGTAGAAACTTGGCTCGTCGGGCAGCGTTTGGCGGTCGAAGATGGCGTCGAAGGATTCACGATATTCATCAGTCAGGAAGATGTTGTGCGTCTGGAGCTCGGGAACCTTGCGATCCAGGCTCCAATAGAAGGAAATAGAGCTGCAGGATCCGTCCTTCTTACGAAGCTGTTTGCTGTAGTTCTGCGTTTGCGGCGCTGTCTGGGAGAATAGGTTGCTATAGGCGTATACTAGGTCTGCATTCACGACCACGACCTCGGCCTCTAATATCTCACCGCTTTCTAGCTGCACGCCACGCGCCGTTTTCCCATCCGAATGCGTTAGAATCTGTCTTACGGGCGTGTTGAGACGGTATTTGACACCTAGTCTCTCCCCCACTCGCTGCAATGCTGCGAGGACAACCTGAAAACCGCCGCGAGGGTACCAGATGCCCTCTGCAAGCTCCGTGTATTGGAGTAGCGAATAAGTAGCTGGCGCATCGAAGGGACTCATGCCCATGTACATAGTCGCAAAGGTGAACACGCGGCGCAGCCTCTCGGACCAGAAGTAACGACTTGCTCTGTTCCAGATGCTGTGAAGCGGGTGAAGTTTCAGTCCTGCAAGGACGAACTTGGGCGTCGCAAGTTGCCAAAAGGCTGTGAAATTACGACTCAGCACTTTGGAGACGCTGAGCTCGTAGTGCGTGTGCGCTTCTTGGAGCCAGCTCAGATACCGGACGAATCCATCTTTGCCTTCCCAGCGCTCGATCTGCGTCTTCATGCGCGCGAGGTCCGTCGTCAGCTCGAAGTTCTCGCCGTCGGCGAACCAGACGTTGTAGTTCGTCGGGCATTGCAGTAGCTCGACGCCCTCGGCCGCCAACGTCGTGTCGAGGTCGAAGAAGACCTCTCGGAACAGCTTAGGCAGCAGTAGCAGCGATGGCCCTTGGTCGAAACGGTGACCGTCGTGGTGTATTAGACTGCAGCGTCCGCCTACGAACGAGTTCTTTTCTAATACCGTCACGGAAAACCCAGCTTTGGCCAGTCTTGCTGCTGTTGCTATGCCACCGGCACCCGCGCCTATTTTGCGGTGTCAGCATATATAAGAGCGTACATAACATCAATTGATCTGTCAGGGTTTATAAAGGAAGTCTTACCGACCACAATGGCTTTTTTACGATGTTGCTTCTCCATGAATAACTAGCTACCTGGGCAACCTTGCGAGGAACAGTCTACGACACTAGAATGAAACCGACGGGGAGAAAGCAAAGCCAGGGAACGAAAGGAAGAGTAACATTTCCCATGTTGAATCGCAGGAAAATGCGCGACCACAATGTTTAATACATCTGCATCTATCTAGACTAGTAAGACCAATCCCGATGTTCCCGTATTTTGGCACAAAGGCACCGATCCCTCAGATAGATGTTAGAGACTATGATCGAGCATTAAGCTAGTGCTCATCGATATACCAGGTGTATCCTAAGCGGCTAGCTAACATGCACCTCGGATTTAGGTATTTATAGTTCGCAGGTCGTAGTGGTAACATTATCTCGTCATTCCAAGTACCTGCATGTGGTCTGAAAGTAAACGCCGAGTTGCCCGTATCCGAAGTTCGATGATTCATGACTGATGTATTCAAAGTCTAGCGGGATTGACCTCCACCCTAGCTGGACTCTTTCTTTTTCCCTTATTCTCGTATATTGCTTTTGTTCGAGGATTCGGTTCATAGCCGCCCGTTGATTCCCATCTTGACTTGTCACATGTTTCAAGCTGACCTATGTTTTCGCATTTGAGAAGTTGTACTCAATCTTATACTGTACACATATCTTTGAATAGGCGATTATATTGAGAATTAAGCTTATGCGATATTCTACGAATTTTTGTGATGTAGGATAGAGGCAGACATGGAATTATTAATCCAATAACTACCATTATTCAGATGAACATGTGTCTTGAATGCCACCTTCAACTAATACTATTCCTGTGTTTAAATTGGTGTTCATGAAGTAGAAAGGTTCTTCCAAGCAATCCAGAGACGTCTGGAACGAGGGACAGTCGCTCTCCCTCTTTTCGTCTTGGAAGGAACACCACTCTTCTCTCTGAGAACGCGACCAATTTCCATATAGCTCTCCACGGCCACTATAAGAGGACCACGGATCTCGTTAGGTAACAAGTTCATCGTAGGGCGGGAATTATTATACTCTTGAAATGCGAGATCCAACAGCTTCTGCCTGAGAGTCTCCGCTTTCGGCTGCCCAGGATTATTCAAGATATCTCTAGGGGTCAAGCCTTCTTGGGCAAGCCAATTCGTAGGCAAATATACGCGGCCCATTTCGGCGTCGACTTGGATGTCGCGAGCGATGTTGACATACTGAAGCGCATACCCCATGGTTGTGGCAGCCTGGATGAGTTTCGATTTCTCGTCTTTGGGTAGCGTTACCGAGCTATGGTGGAATACCAACCAGAGACATAATTCGCCAACAGTGCTAGCGACGCGGCTCGCATAAATTTGAATATCTCCTTCGTTCTCGATGGGAAATTCGGCGTCCGTGAAGGCTAGATCCATACGAAATCCTTCCAAAAGTTCGTAGAGTGGGCCGCTTGGAAGAAGTCCAGTAGGCAAAAGCTCTAAAGCAGACTGCGTCTGCACAGGGAAGCTTTTCTCAATATAGCTACCGACGTCGAACGCTGAATGTGATTGTCCATACGCCCGATCAAGGTATCCAGTGAGTTTTTGTATCCACTCCAGCGCTTCATGTTTTGTGCGGGAGTCGTCCACGAGGTCGTCCGCGATTCGGCAGAATGAGTATCTGAGCTAATATTAGGTCTTGCCGTAAATTTCATTGGAACTCTCGGGACTCACAGTAGTATCAGGTCGATACGAAGAGCACCGGGAAACACAGCACTAGCAAGGTAGAAACTGCGACTTTTCCTCCGAAGAGTACTAACCGCCTCCCTTATGCCTCTAACCCGTTTCATATCATATTTAGATGGATCTGTGAGGATCGCCTTTACAAGCGAACCGGGAGATACGTTTCTTGACACGCCAGGAAGTATTTCAGGAAATGTGTCCAAAACTGCCATGCCCCTATCAAATCCTGCTAGACCGA
Organism: Xylaria sp. FL0064; assembly: GCA_022593225.1. Classification (NCBI taxonomy): domain Eukaryota; kingdom Fungi; phylum Ascomycota; class Sordariomycetes; order Xylariales; family Xylariaceae; genus Xylaria; species Xylaria sp. FL0064. The sequence continues at coordinate 97,159 of JAJKLE010000040.1, read as the reverse complement.
AAACTATGAGGGTGTTGGTCACCAGAAAGAAGACAGCTTCTTCCACCTCGAGGCTTCCCCACAAACGCCAACCAAGCTTTGTTCCAGATTCGATGGCCCATGTTCCTCGCCCCAAGGCAAGCTCGTCAACGACCCACAGATAAAGCGTAGGTAGACAGATTGGAATTGCGATGCAGGCAGAAGGAAGTTTGAGCAAGAAAAATCCTGAGAATGTCCAGGTGAGGGCAAGAAAAGGGCCAGCCCAGATCAAAATAAGGCCGAGATAAGTCCCCGCTCCTCCCTTGAAGACAAGAATGGCGCCCGTTATTATACCGACATACAGCAGAAGCTGGCCGACTCTTCTGATTCGCCGAGTAGTTGGGGATGACTCGTCATAGTTGGTGAGAAACTGAGCATGTAAAACAGGTTTGTTCAACAGAATGTAGACGAGTGTCGTGATATAAGTTTGTATGATGAAAAAGAATAACTCTTCAGCCGGTATTCCCAAAAGTCGAGGCCCGATGATCGTATCGGGAGGGTATGTCCAAACGCCATGCCGTATTAAATATGAGTCCCATGGTAAAGTAGCAAAGAAAGCTATCGTAATCAAAGCGAATATCTTATATAGATCCAGTCGACTAAGGAGGGGTCGTAGGATGACTGTCAAGACGCCGGCGAGCGGGATGGTGTATATGAGGTGCCTGGTAGGAAATATCAGCGTCAAAGTTTGAGATCACTAGCTAATTACTTTACATGCTTACACAAAGACATATTCATAAGCCATGGTCAGGGGGGATTGGCGTCCCAAGGACAGAAGATGCGCGAGCCGTGGCAGCAAACAGAAAGAAAACGTCGCCGGCTGAGGTTGACATGTTGTCCAGTGGCGCGTGTGTTCATTATAAGGTTTAGATCAAAGAAAGCTAATGAGCGGGACCCAAGACACGCATCATACAATACGGATTCCTGTGCATTTCGCCATATGTCTTTCCGATGCTCTTCAAATGCGATCCCGTCACGAATCGCTTGGCGTTGTCTCTAGTTCAGCCGAAAATGCCTAGCTCGATAGAGCATGCGCTGCAATAGTAGCGCCGAACAAGTTCATGAGATCATAGATGTAGTATCTTAAACAGTGGAACTCGCTACACTTATTCGATCTACACATTGCTCATTGTGCCCCTTGATCGGTTCCGCTAAGCGCGGGCTATGGCATGCGAGATCTCGCATCTTTATCTAGTTCCCATTTAACTTTCCGCTACCGAATGTCTAGAGCGTGCGTCATGACACGGGGTTTGGGCTCACCGTTATCGCCGAGATACCCGAGAAACACCTAAGTACACATTAATAAGTCGACCAGTTGAAGATATACTTTTTGTCTTCCAAGTAGTGCGCCATGCAGACCCACGATAGCTCACTTCGCAAATAGATGCCTCCAAATTTGGGGCTGTGGTTTGTGAGCAGGGCTACGGGATTCCTCTGCTTCCGTTCATCCGCTCGCTCATCTTCCATGTCTCACATGAAGATATACGCTATGACACTCTTATCCAAGCTTGGTTTATTCATTTGACGAATGAACACTGTCCAAGACGGGGGCTGAAGGTGAAGAGGACCGGCCCGCTCCCACTGTTAGGGTTGAGAGCTGAGAGTTGATTCATGTCGCTTGTTGCGTGCTTGCTTGGCAGCCTCTAGTTGAATGAAACAACTGTGAAGTCTCTTACGGCCAGTGACATTGCCTATTGGCACGTAAAGCCTACAACTGGGCATTACCATTTACACTTACGAACATAGCCACTCATGCTTGCCTCTCCTGATACACGGATTCAAGGTATTGTGAGGCTTTCTTCGACATGAATGAATTTGAGTAACTTGTGCCACGTGTACTCATGCACTTTGAGCATTGCCGATGTCCTTGACACGTACAAGCGGCTTAAAAAACGTAGATCTCTTGAGACACGGCAACTAAGAAGCGAAGGATGTCGCTCATGGCATTGAGGGGAAAACGATGGCTTGCATATCAGTACGTGTTAGCGCGTGTCTCAGCAGAAGCTGCCGTGGCATTCCAGTTCACATCTGCCTATAATAGGAACAGATATGCCTGAAGGTGATCTTTTTGCCAATTCCTCGGCGCGTTGGCAAGAAGAAGAAAAAAAAGTGAAAAAGTTGGTATCATGGCGGGAAATGCCTTGAGCTTTCAGGCATTCAGTCTCAAGTTCAATGTTCCTACATTTGTATGTGTTAGTCTCATAACCGCCGTTTAGAGCATACATATATGCAACTACTCGCATGCATTGTCGTACAAACGGCATCCGAATCCCCATGTAGCACTTAGAGGTACCAATCAATCATCAAGAGCCGGTTCGCCAACTTCAAGATCAGAGCAGGGAGCCGAATGGGTGGCTAGGTAGCTGGCTGGCTGAGCTTCAACATGTTCCGATCATTACGGCATTTGGGTCGCGAGCACACCGCCAGGTCAATTGGCCGGTTATTATTACACGAAAAGACGTCTCCGAGCTGCTGGCGTGCTTCTACGATAATAGCAGAACTTCAGAATACTCGACCGAGGAGGCACTTCACAACGTCCCACTCGCTCCTCGCCGAGCCCCCCCGACCATCACCGCAAGAACCGGGAGCACCCATTACTGTCGCAGAAACACGTAGCGCCAATGTATCGCCGCCATCGCCGCCCAGTCCCCAGGCTCCCCCGCGCCGACGAGGCCTCTACTACGTCGCGCTCTTCCTCCTCTTCGGCGTAGCAACCGGGACGCTAGCCAGCAACGTCATCGCGCCACCGACGCTCCCCGTCCCGGGCTCCGACCAAGACGCCTACCTGCAGGCCAAGATCCAAGCGCAGGGCGCCGCGCTGCCCATCGTCCAGCAGCTCGAGGCCGACCCGGCGTGGACGTCGTGGGACGCCTACGGCGGCGTGTCGGGCGCGGTCGCCGAGTCGCGCATCTCCTCGGGCCCCATGGCGGGGTCCTCGGGGCTCGCCTTCCAGCGCGTCTTCCACAACGCGACCACCGGCGAGGTCGTCACCGTCGTCTACTTCGGCGCCGCCATGGCCGGGTTCCCGGGCGTCGTGCACGGCGGCGCCCTGGCCACGGTGCTCGACGAGTCGCTCGGCCGCTGCGCCATCTTCCGCTTTCCCAGCCGCACCGGCGTCACCGCCCACCTCGAGCTGCAGTACCGCGCCCCGGCCATGACGAATGCCTTCTACGTCATCCGCACCGCGCCCGTCCCCAGCGATGATGATGACGTCGTGGGCAAGGACGGCGTCAGGAAGGGCGACCGCAAGCTCTGGGTCCGCGGGACCCTCGAGAACGACAAGGGCAAGGTGGCCGTCGAGGCCAAGGGCCTGTTCGTGGTGCCCCGGGCATACAAGCTTCGACCGCTCGTCGAAAGCTTCTAGATACTTGGAACGACAGAGATGGGCTGGCAGTGGGCATGCTGTTCTAAGCCCTCTCTCTATATATGTATGTACATTCTGAAGCGGAGGCGTAGAGTAGAATCTAAGCTTGCCGCATTTCATAGAGGGCGAGCAAGCGAGTGCATGTTATAAGGTATGGTTGGGAGCAGGGTTTAGTATTCAACGACGAAGACAACACAAGCATCGAATGGCGTCAGGGAAGTTTTGGCATCCACCTCTAGATCAATTATTGGCATCTAAGGGATTATTCAATGAGGCTTATTAATATCGGATTGATCGGTGTTTATGTGCTCACATCGAGAACGAGGCTGATGGAAGATCAAAAACATACTGACAATTTGTTCTATGGTGGCCTACCATCTCTTTGATAGGATACCAATGTGCGCTTCTCTAATAATAGCTAATAGCCCGTGCCTGTCCCAATAATAACATGAAGCAACCCAACACGCTAATTACCACCTTTTTTCTTTTCTTGAATTATTGTACACACTCATTAAACTTTTATTCAATTTTTCTTGGGCCGATAGGCACAAGCTCCTGATAGACGCCGTTGCTCAGAACGGTGACGTTGGCTCATCGGCTAGTTTGCGCATCCTGTATACTACGCAGGTCCGATGTGAGACCAGGGATGCGGTGGGATAGCGCCATGAACTGGGGCGTATGGATGTTGTCCGTATGGTTGCTGCCAACCGCCACGGGCCCCTTGATATCCTCCTCTTCTCGGTCCATAGCCACGCCACCTTCCACCACCGCCGCCACGGCCCCGGCCACTTCCACGAGTACCGCCGCGGGGATTGGCCGGGATATCCCGCGCCGGGATATTTGCCTGAGGAGCAGGGGATTGCTCGTCACTGATTTGGAGATCCTCCAATGGTGGCATCTTAGGAGAGCCCCGCCCCTGGCCACGCCTGCGAGCGAAGGGCCGGCGAGAAGTTTTCGGTTTGCCTTCGACGGAGAAATTGATCCTTTTCACCGGATCTTCTGCCATGGAGAGCCCGGTCAGACCAAATCGTTCCCAGTCCTCCTTTGGCGTCGTCCATGGCTGAAATAGATTCTCGAGTTTCTCGATCTTGCGGATTTCGGGCACCCAGCATCGGACGTATTGTCCGTCCTTGTCGTAGTCAAAGGCCTGCTTGACTGGGTTGAAGATACGGGCCTCGCCTCGGGGATCGTTGCCTACACCAGCGACATACTGCCAATTTGACCAGTTGGAATTGACATCGTAGTCGACAAGCATAAATTCGTACCACTCTGCGCCATACCGCCAGTCGATGTTGAGATGCTTTGCGAGAAAACTGCCCACGTTCTGCCTTGCCCGATTGGAGGTATATCCTGTGTGTATCAACTCTCGCGAAGACGCATCTATAAGGCTTTGTCCAGATGTACCCTCGAGGACCCGCTTCATGAGGGTGGCAACTTCATCAGTTGACTCTGACTGAGTCTCTATGTACTGGTCATTTGTACGCCCTGTTTTCCAACGGTGGGAGTGATCGTTTCGAAAGCCAGATCGATGGAAAAGCTTTGCTCGGAATTTCCGAGTGCAAAGCCGCATGTAATCGCGCCAAAGCAGTTCAAAACGAATGGCTTGGGTGCCTTCATTTTCTCCTTGGCCGTATCCATCTGTCTCAGCATACTGCTCATCAGTCCCGTCTTCGAAATGCAAGAGCGCTTCGTGTATTTGACGGGCGGTAAGGCACCCTTGCGCAAGGTAAGCGGACAATTTAGTACTATAATCTACTCCTAGTAATCCATTGCGCGAAGACTTGTACAGTGAAGCATTGCCTGATTTGATGAAGCAATGCAGCCGGTTCAAAGCATTGTCCTCACCACCATGGAAGGGATGGGCAGATTTGTCCTCGTTTATGGGGGCAACTTCTGGAACATCTCGCTCAATGGGTCGGAGGAAGGCCGCCTCAAACGCCTGAGGGGACGTCGGAATCTCGAAAGGATCCGGCTGACCCGGTATCTTGGAGGCCTCGATAGATTTGGGAAGAGACAGTTCTGCTGGTCGGGGCTTTGCCGACCGCGGGCGTCCTCGCAAGGGCTCGTTCATCTTGCGATACGTTGTAAAAACGTCAGGGAGATCTTGAGGGGTAGCCAATTTCACATCTCGACTGGAAAAGCACGCATTAGCTTCGGCCACTGCAAAACACCGAAATAATATACATACTCATCGATGAAATATTTTTCATCTACCCACACATCAAGATCGATACCGAGAGACGAGCACGCTGCCGCCACACTCTTTTGATCTCGTTCCTCTTCGTAACCTTCTTCGGCAATCATCCAGACTGCGCTTACTTTTATTCCGTGTTCTTTGAGCCCTTCGACTAAGCTTTTCAGGATATCATCGTGCTTTCCAACACGTATAATCAAATCGTTTCCAAGATTGACGAGGTTCTCCTTCAGATTCCAGAGCGACTCAGCGATGAACCGCGCTCGGTATGGTCCGCACCGCCAGAAACGGGCGACTTCGCTTCTTGCTTCGGGAAAGGGGGACTCGGCGCCATTCTTGAGGAAGCCAGACACTTCTATTTGATGGGGAGGAATGATATGCAGAGGTAGAAGATGTGTGAAACGATGATCTGCTGACGATGCGAGACGATCTAAGATAGGATTATCTGCAACGCGCATATCGCGTCGCACGAGGTAGATCACAGCGTTAACCTCCTGCATGCTGCCGTTTGACACTTTATGTGAGCCAACTGAAAAGATTGGAATTCGGTAGCTATCCTTCGAGCAGCGACCCAAGTTCAGCCCAGCACAGCACGTCTTGTATAAGCGTTTGTGAGAAGACACAAATGGTGTGTTGAGGGATCCAGCGTGACCAATAATCTTGGTAACGAGAGTATAGCTACGCATCCAGACTCACAGTCGAGCGAGTGGAAAACATATGGCCATCGCAATGAATGCGGAAGATGGGGTGACTAGAGCGTAGCTATGCTATGCCAGTGATACTTGATAAACGCGATGCTTGCGGCTTTGTGAGGCTTGTGGTAGAAGCAACGACCAGCTGTATGGCTGCTAGCAAATAATACCCGATCTCAGTAACTAGATGAAGTATCGATTAGTTTGCGGTCCCCCGAGAAAGAAATAACGTAGATATGCCACGAGGTGCAGGTCTAAGAGCGATCGTCTTATCCGCCCACGAGAAGCATATAAGCCTCGAGGGAGGTTATTAAGTTTGGTGAGGGTCTCACCAGTCTGTACACGCTTGGTAATCGCCGAGATTACTTTAGGATTCTTGATTGAACTATAAGATGCGTAGGCATGTAAAGCAAACGGGAGTATTATTAAGTTGGAAGCTCTTAACGACTGGATTTTGGCGAGAGGCCGTCTTTCCCAAGTCGAGCGAGAGGCCTTACAGTCGATGCTGCACAATGGGATTGAGACTGAACAAGAGACAACGCTCAAAACGAGTAGAATCGGCTAGAGCGCCGTCTTTTTTCTAATCTTTTTTTTTTTTTTTTAATTTTCCGTCTATTCCCTGTGGCCCGCCGCTTCTTGCTCTGGATTTTCGACATTTTGACAGTCGACCTAAGGGTTGAATTGGTCATATAAAAGGCCAGCATTGGATTGCGTTCTGCTTATGTTAGAGGCTCGATCCGTGATTACGTCGCAGGACCTCACGATCGAAACCAAGATAGTCTAGATCGGGAGGTGTGCCCCATAAAATAGAATTACTAGGTATTGTGCTGAGCGTAACCCTGTCCCATGTGACGTCGAGGGATGTACACCCCGGCCATGGCAATGCCCGTTGCGTACTTGCCCTGGCACCCTCCCCTATCTCCCTAGATTTCATTACTCATCCATTTCCATTATTTTGGAAATCTATCTCAAACCCCCGATGTGCCTTTCTGGCGTCATTCTACGGATTATCCATTTAGTTCTATGCTTCACTTGCTCAGCAACCCGTGACCACGTATTGACGCCCGGCGTTACAGATCTATAACTGACACGCTTCCTCACGTGCGATACTCAATGGTCTGTATGCACATGGGAAGAGCCTCGAATATGTAGGCTAATGTTGGGTGCGTCATGCAGGGACCTTTTAGTGTACCGACGCCAAGTCCAGAGATCAACAATGACACTTAGTGTAGATGCTAACGTACAGATGGCGCACTAGGTAGTGCTTCCAGCGCTGTGTAACTACGTACCTAACCTGAGTACTAGGATATCATGGACCAGTGCATTATGACGATTATCTGCGCAGGTGCATATCGACGGTAATCAGCCCCATCAGGCGACTGACAGCTATAGACTTTGCCCTCGCCATTACTCCGTATCTGATCCGACTGCGTAAGCCAAGATAACACCAAAGGTGTGGATAGATGGCTACCGCACGCTAAAGAACTATGCCGATCTACAACTAGGACATGCCTCGTCTTCGCGTTCAATCTGTCCGGATACTAAGGTTGGCTGTTCGCAGGCACACTTACACCACGTTAGAAATAGTATGGCACGTGTCTAGACTGGGTGCTCCCAGCATCACCGGTGCCGTAACAGCCGCGCTTATAATGCAGGGTTCCGTAGAGTCTAGACGGACGCCATCCATCACGGCAGCAGCCAGCCAGGCGCTTGCAGAAGGGTCTAGACTGACACGAACTTGTACAAGATCGATCGGGCGGGCTGACATCGTGAGCAGACGCTCACTCAACGACACCTCACCTGCCTCGTCCCTCTCCGGTTCTTCTATGACAGTCTCATTCACGACCGGCGGCGAGGACCTAGCGGCAGCTTTATCCACTCACGTATCGTACAACTGTGGGTTCTATTCACTACATAACGGCTTGAAAGTCGTGCGTGTGGCGGCTTATGAAATCCATCGGGACTTGACGTGTCATTTTTGAAAGAAAGACAGCAGCAACTGATTCGTGTATAAGTATACGGTGGTAATAAGGATTTGTCTTCTCTATATGCACTCCGTACTCATACTGATATTGCTCTGTTACTACAATTCAAATACAATTGTAGATAATTGTTAAGCGCTTTAGGATCCGGACTGGTCGTGATGTTTGGCTCCAAACAACCAAGCCGTTGCCACTCTATGTTGGTGATGAATCATGCGATTAGGAATTCAGCACCAAGCTTCGCCGTCAAGCGTAGGCTGTTGATGCTAGTTTAAGGATATCGTGCGGCTGTTATGGGGGTCCAGCTCTGATGAACCTAGCTTGCCTAGTAGCCAAGGAGGTGGTGGTGTCTCTCTAACTGCTCTATTTGGATACCGTTGTGCAACTTGGGATTTGTGCATCAAACCGGTCTAGATCTCTGGAGGTTGTGAACCATGTAGCACGGCGTACCACCATCAATGATTGATCTAGAGCATACCGGTGTCTTCAGTGGCCAGGCTCAACAATCATGACGTCAAAAATCTTCATCATTACCCTTTCATAAACTACTCTAGCCTGGCAAATTTCGTTACCCTTTCCTCGGACAAAACGCTCAAAGTTGTTTACGTCTACGCATAGAAGTGACAAAGAATTCCTCAAGAGTTGGGTGACGCGACCATAGCGTGTTGAATAAACTGCCGGGGGATGTCTTAGGAGGTTCGACTGGGTTTCTCAGGTACGGTCGAATAATCTTAACTTTGTTCAACGGCTGCCGAATCTTTGGCCGAATGGCCGGCACCGCAGATTGTGCTTAATTGTGCTTCTCCATGTCTGCCCACGTAACTACGTAACCTACATTCGTTGCTGTAGGAAGGGGACCTCACTGACAGCCAGTACCCCAGCGCAGTCCCAGAGGGAACCAACATCTATTTATGCTGAGATAATGGAAACATGAACATAGCCTCTGCGCAAAACGAAATCCGGAGTTAGGTGCTTGTTGTATGTGTCTCAGCGAAAATAGAATGATGCCATTCAGATGTACAGAGTGATTTGGTTTCGGCATGGCCGTCGCGGATGTTGTATCCTGTGTGGCTTGGCAGGACTACAAGAAGGTTAGGATGGCCGACCTAGGGCCTAGGTAGGTAGAGTTAGATAGCATGTGTGGCTTGTTGCTTTCCACGCGAGCAGGATGCCTCCCGGACATATCCCGAGTGGTTGTAGTGTGCAATCAACTTTGTCAGGATAGGTACTGTTAGCGCATTAATTGTTACCTAGTGATCTTCTACGTAGTAAAAGAAGACTCCAGAAAGGGAATAGCCAGGACACTAGTCCGCTGAAGCTATTCCCCTTAAGGGCAGCAACGACCAGTGAATGGAAGTTGGTTGGAGGGCTCCCACTGGACCAACCACCACTGGAAATACAGTATAAGCTGAGATCTACGTGCTAGCACCGTACAGTATTGCAAGAGGTAAGCGGTAAGCGTAAGCGACCTTACTTGCGAGCCCCAGCATCATTATTATCATATCATCGCATTGGATGCGCGCGCGTGGGCGGCTCCAGTGCCCGGCCTCCAGTATTTTCCCCTGGCATCTTATTCTTATTTCCCCTATCTGATCATTATAGTTGGTACCTACCTGCTCTATCTTGCCTAGAACGATAACAATACACTGCCTACCACTGACCACCTGCACTGTCCATTGCCCACTAACCACTGGCAACCTGCAAGCTGGGGCCAGAGACCCGCGTTGCCGGTGAGGCTGAAGGACTTTCATCCTTCATCGAACCAGCTTCTGCAGCTCAACGTCGTCTCGTCCACAGCTCTCGCCCACAGTCCTGATAATGCCTGCGGCCAATCTCGTGCCAGCCGATCGTTGCTAGCACCCCGGGAAAAGCTGTGGCATTCGCCGTCGCCGTCGCCGTCGCCGCAGCCGTCGTGCTCGTCACTCCGCTTCTCGTCTGTCTCTCCTGTCTCATCAGAGGTTGAGGCCGCCGACCGTCATCGCCGGCCACCTCGTCAGTCTCTTTCCCCCTCTCTCTATGTACTAACAGGCGCTCACAAACCCAAGCGCAGAACGCCTCGCTCCTCTTGTTGGCTGCCCCATGCGACCCGGCGGCACTCACTGACACGCCCGCGCTCATACTGGGAGTCACGCCGGATTGTATCTAGCACTTGCTTCATACTCATTCTCACTCTCACTCACCCATCCCGTGGGATTCTATCCAGTCTGCCCATCCACCTCGCTCGGCGAACCAGGCAACCGTGCGCTAGGTCATTCCAGGCCAGGTATCCGTTGATTTGCCGGCGTCGACGATTAGAGTTAGTTACCTAGTTGACATTAACATCGCGTGCGTGCGCGGCCTTGTCTCGTATGGAGCCTGAGCTTGATCCTATGACTCCCACCATGATCAATCCAAGGGCAGCCATTGTTCCGCGCAGCCATGCGCTATCCGCAGGTGCCATTGCTGGCGCCGTTATCGGCAGCGTGCTGGGAGGCGGCTTCTTGCTCATCATCCTGGGGTTTTTATACTTCCGTTATAGGCGAAAGTCTCAGATCGCCCAGGCGGAAGAGGCATTGCACTATCCCGCCTCTGCGCCCTGGCAAACGGCTGCTGTGGGCCTCAAAGATGAAGGGCCTGATGGCCCAGTCCCAATTCTTTCGAGGGATCCAACTGCGCATACACAGCGTTCGCCAACATCCCCTTACGGGGAAGACTGGATGAGAAACAACCAGGTCTATAGCCAAGCTGTTGGTTACGACACGCTCCCCCAGGACATCGATTTCTCGCTCCCGCGCCAGCAAACCTTCCCCGTCGCAGCAGAGCAGACGCTGACTACACCTTTAAATCATGCATCGACAGCACCTGAAGCTGCCAACTCTAGCTATTATGACACAAGAATATCTATGGATTCAGACCCAACTCAGGCCATCACACCTCCTTCTACGCAAATGAGTGAGATGTACAAGCAGCAACAAAGAGAGGCCGAAGAACGCCGGAGAAACAGTTCTATGCACCGGAAAATTTGGAACTCCATCACACGCCACTCGACACGAAACTCAAAAGGGACATCGGCTGACGGTACTCAGTCTCCCTCGTCACAACACCAGTATGGAAGGTCATCCTTAGGTTACTCTGTATCCATAAAGCAAGAACCCGACCAAGAACCGTCCGGACGTTTTAATTGGCAAGGTATCGCTCCGAACTATGTTGAAGAGCCAGAACAAATTTCAGAAGGTGCGGCCAATTTGGATTTTCACGGCCAAGGCTCTGCACAAGAAGGCATACACCCGTCGCAATCGCAGTATGGAAGATCTGAGCGTCCAACGCAAGACTCTCAGTACGGTAGTTTTCCCGGTCGTATAGGCTCCACGGTTCGAGAAACAACAGAAAGAGATCCTGCACTTCCATCCTCTGTTTTGACTACCGGCTCCACTTATGATGGGTTGCCTCCTGTGCCTCAGCCACAAAGCCCAACTGAACAACGGGAACGCCTTAAGAGCCCAGAGATCCCAGAGCCTATGAACATTGACGGCCCTCAACCAGAGACTAATGGTCATTCCCCATTCCGGTCATCACATTCTCCCCAGCTATCCGATTCCTTTACCATAAATCCCATGGCTATCTTGCAACCAACCAACCCTGCCGAGCAAGCAGCCTATACCACCTATCAGATAAAACACTCAACATCACCACCTGCCATGCCACCACCTGCCCCCGAGATCGTTACCCAGCAGCCAACACAGGAGGACGCTGTTGGCCCTTCACCCCCCAGAGAGGATGACTTCGCCGATATGTACCTTGACCTCCCGAGCGATGATGAGAACCGTCGGTCTATTGACTCGTACGAATACTCTTCAACCCCTGGGCAGAGTTCAGTAGCTGAGTCAAATGGAAGGACACCTGATACTCGGCCCACGGTGTCTCCATCACCATTTCCTACAATACCCGAACATGGCCAACTCAAGCCTGATCCTAGTAAATCGCCAAACCCTTCGAAACCTTCCCCCGTACCGGACCAGTTAGTATGCCCAGAGTGCGGTCGAGGGTTCGACCAGATCCATAAGCTTAACCATCATAAGCGCTACCATGATCGCACGCACGAATGCCCATATGGAGGCTGTGATAGAAAGTTCGGAACCAAAACACATCTCGATCGTCATATCAACGACAGACATCTGAAGCTAAAGGCTTATCACTGTACGGAGCCCAGCTGTCCATGGTTCAAGGGTGGGAAATCCTTCCCTCGGAAGGATAATTGGCGGCGACATATGATCAAAAAACACGGGTCCACGCCACAAGACTTCGATAATATGGAGCTATCATTCGGCTGACGACAGGCGGGCGCTGGCCTCTTCCCCACCCCCTGTTCAACTACGTTAGGGCGTTCTAAGAAGGCATTTCTTTCGTACAAGGCGATGCTGGTTTTTTTATCCAAAAAGTGTTTTATAGCGCTTCTCCGAAATGATGCCTCAACATCTGAATCTGCTCTCTATCTTTCAGCGGTCATGTTTCCATCTTTCATTTACTGTATAACGGCATAAGGAAGCGAGCGAATGGTACTGGGTTATATATGTAGCGATATTCAGGATTGGGAGGTCATCTTTCTTTGGGTTCCTGCTTCACACAGGGAAGCAGCGTAGATGTTAGTCTTGAACAGGCCAGCCGACTAATGACTGGGCCATTCTATAGACGCGATCGGGTTCGGATACGATCACCGGGTATTATACTTCAGTTCTGTGTTTACGCGCGTCTAAAGTTCCAATAGTGAGGGTGGCAACTAGAACCCCGTTGGACCGTTCTATTAGAGTTGTTCAAGAGATAGCTTGATATTTGTTGCTTCCCGTGGAAACATCAGCCAGAACATCCAGGAGAGGCTCTTCAGAAGTAATACCTGTCTTATGTAGGCAGCCTACTATCCGGAGGGGTTGGGTGGCATACATTTACAGAGTGGGTATCTTCCATTCTTTATATAATAATACCCAGGGCCCAAATCAGATTTGGCCCGAGGTTCGGTCGTCGAGTTTATATAACGCCCGGGCCGTGAAGGGAAAGAAGTAGTTAACCTGATATCATAGGATGCCGAAATTTTGTTGACATGTAATGGACAGCCGTTGACGTCGTGTCCTCGCTTGTAGGATTAGGTAGTTGGAGATTATGCTGAGTACTTCATCATAGGCTTGGCGGTAATAAAGCTACCTGAGCGGACATCTTTCAGCTATTATATATGAACACATATACTGGAAGATATACTAGGCTGAAGGATCTTTGTGACTATTGGGTAAGTATTTATTCTAGGCTCTATAGTTTGCATAGTCTATTTCATTGATGCCTCGCTAAGTCCACTATGTGCTAAAAGAGATCGTCGTTATGAACTCTCCAATGCTGCGCTGATACAAGGTGGTTCTAGGCGGCAGTTTCAGATTTCTCTCAACAGATCATTCCTGTGACCTCACACATACAGTATAGGAGTCAAATAAATAGTCTAGCTTCTAAACAGACTATAGAAAGTAATTTGTAGGAAGCACAATCAGAATAAATAAATAAATAAATAAATTGTACTTCCAGTGGGGATAACGCCATGAATATCTAGGACCAGATCGATTCGCTTAGCTCCAGTTTCGGGTTTGGCAAACGACAGAGAATCGGGATTCGAAACCATTGCTGTCTGGAAAGCTGCACTGGTATCCGTCCAAGCTTCTGGGCGGTTTGGGTATGGGGTTAACTCTGAAAGCGTAGAAATATATGATTCTAATTATCGCCAGTTTTACTGTCCACTTTCAATTCCTAACCATCGTTCTCATTTTAGCCCCAGGAGGGTCCGCATCACTTCAATTCATACATCGGCAGCTGGTTTGCCCTCTTTTCTCATACGGTATCTCGATGATATCATTAATTTAGATATAAAGATACACTTGCTTGCCTAGAGCTTATAGTCAATCACTCTCCGCCATGTTCAGCCTCCGCTCCCTATTCCTCCTCGGCCTCTGCCTGCGCGCGACAGAGGCGCTACCACGGAATCGAAACGGTGGAAATGGCAGTGGACGAAGCTCTGCCTCACAGGGTGGAGGGCAACAGTTGACGGCGCAGGAGCAGGCCCAGCAAATACCGCAGGGGCTTTCAACGGCGACGGACGGTAGCACTATCTTGGATACTACAGCCATGGTGAAGTGAGTGTTTATTTTCATTTAGTCTCATTGCTTTGTCAATACGTCTTCTTCGTCTTGCCCGAAAAGCCTTCGCACTTTGTTCTGGAGAAGAGAAATAGGGTAAACAACCCCCAATAAGGGAGACAAAGCTGATTGATCCGCGCAGTGGCCAAGCAGTCCGGTTCAAGGTCTCGGCGCCGGCGGACCAGTTCACGACCGACACAGGCATCGCGGGCTCGACGCAGACGGCCGGCGCCGCGGGGACGCTCGGCCTCAACGTCCTGCTGCACGGCGACGGCGGGCAGTCTTTCTTCGACTTCCCGAACCAGGCGGTGCAGAACAACCTCGCCGGCGTCGCCGTCCTAGCGCCTGACCCGAATCTGTTCTGGGGCGGCGGCAGCGGCCTCGAGCGCACCGACGGCGTCGCCCACGCCCAGATCGTCAACGACCTCGTGCAGCAGGTCCTGCCGCAGGTCCTCGCCTTCGACGGCAACAGCGTCAGCTTCACCGGCGTCAGCGGCGGCTCGCTGCTCCTCTCGGGCTTCTTCATGCCGGCCTTCATGCAGAACTTCGCGTCCCCCGCTGCTGATGCTGCTGCATCTGCTAACACTACCGGAGCTGCTGCTGCTGCTGCTGCTGTTCGGGCTCGTGAACGGCGCGGTCCCTACGCGCTGCCTGCTAGAGCGACGAACTCGACGGGTCAGCAGCAGCAGCAGCAGCAGCAGCAGAAAGTCAGCCAGGTCCTCCTCAACTGCGGCGCCCTCGCACCACAGGTCGACGTCTCAGCCGAGACGGCGGCGGCGTTGGCGAACACGCGCATCCACTTCCAGTCGACGCAGGCTGAGCTCGCCGAGCTGCAGACTTCGATACCCGAGGCCCTCGTGGCGTACGAGCAGTTCGCGACGACGGGCGCCGCAACGCTGCAGACCGTCGACAACTCCCCCAACGGCGGACACTGCGAGTTCGACGAGCAAGATTTCGTCTCCGGGGTCCAGCTCATGGCGGATTCCTTCGCGGCCGTCGTCCAAGGTGGCGACGGACTGCTCGCCGGCACCAACGTCAACGTGTTGAATCCCGTGGCCGGGAATGAGCAGCTCGTCTTTTCAGGTGCCTCGTAAGAGTTGGAAAAGGAAGAAGGGGGGGAGAACAAGCTGACGATGAGGGTTTTCGGCGCACACTTGTCTCCGTTGCCTGATGATACCTGCTAACCTGCCTTTCGAAGATGAGACAAGGGCGATACACGCCCTATAGGTTTAACAGTCTACTTTGCTCCTGCGAAGCCGTCCTAGGCTCTATGGGTCGATTGGGAAACCCTTGCACGCAATATAGATCCAGGAAAACCTTCGATTGGTGTTGGGTGGGTGGGATATGATTAAATAAATGCGTGCGTGCCACGGTAGGCATGCGAGTCATTGATAATAAAACACGAAACGCAAACTTTCATTGTGCCGCCGTGTGTTAACATAGCGTGAGCCAGATCGCAAAGTCAGAAGCCTGAGAAAAGCATAATTCCCGGTGCTATTTGCTCGAACTGGACAAGACTCCGTGTGACTCGTCTATGATACGTTGATCGCCCCTGGTCATGCGATAAGTGATATTCTATTAAATGCAAACGCCATGCACCATGCTTTGGGCCTTTCCTGGCCTTGTATGTGTCCTCCGGTATATAGTTCAAGGAACCGCTAAAAGAGTGATACATGAAATGTAGATGTCCTCTCCCCAGTCAAGGGAAGCTATATGGCTCGGAAATATTGTTGTTAAGCCTAAGCTTCCTCAGTCTTCTTCACTGACTTCGCTTGCTTCCTCGTTCTCAAGCTCGGCCATGAGCATGGCCTCTAGGTCATCGACATCGTCTTGGCCGACAGGTGCGCCCCCACCAGCAACATCTTCCATTTCTTCGTCTTCATCCTCGTCTGACTCCTGCTCTGGCGGCGCACTCTGTGCTGTGGTGATGGTGCTGTGTCCACCGCCACCGTTGATATTCTGGCTCATCATCTGACGATGGACGGGGCTTGGTAACGTGAAGTGTTCTTCGGGCTCGTCATCGTTTTCCTCCTCTTCTTCCCCATCCGCGTCGTTTAGGGCTTCGGCCTCGACTTCAATCTCAAAGTCTCCGTCTTCCTCTTCTTCCCCTTCCTCCTCACTCTGCTGCTGCACAAATTCAGAGAACCGCCGGGGTTTGTCAATGAAGCCGGGCGAGAAGTCGTGGTTGGATGCAGGGGCAGCACCACCGGGGACTTCGATTGTCAGAAGATCGTCGTCTGAGCTCTCGTCTTCCGAATCATGGTGCACCTTGGTGGGCTTGGGCGGCTGTGTGGGTGCTGCTAGTGCCGCTTTCTTAGCCGCCGACGGCTTGGGATCCTTTGGCGCAGGCTTCTTGGATTTGACAGGTTTGGCAGGCTTGCTCAAGGCAGGCTTGTTGGTAGCCTTGGTAGTTCTTGACGGGAGATGGGCCTCGAGGTGGGGATATTCCTGTCGCAGGTCCTCGGCGTCGTTGTTGGTTGGTGTGCGTACGAGGTTCATGTTGAACATAGAGTCGACCCTGTGCAGGACAAAGACCTCCCTCTCCGGGTCAAAGATGAGCACGAACTGGTTGTTCTCGTGACCGCGGGAACCTTGGTAGGCGTAGCGACCGCCGCCATCTTGGAAGGATAAATCGTAGGCGGCAGAAGAATCGGTCGAGCCGGTAGGTTTTATGCGGGCTTGGTGAGGTGCTGTCGATGATGAGAGCGATGGTTTGTGATTGTCTGGCGTATCCGGTTAGCTCGTTTGTCTCTGACTGAGTGAGGCAGTTGATGGGCGGGCGCCGTCGCTATGTGCTTACATCTAATACCCGTGTATACTTCCTTCGGATCCTTTCCCAGCAAGGCATCGCTCAGCACGACGCGATACTTGCCGACCTTGGTTGGGTCGATTATGCCCGTGGCAAGGGAAGCCATGGCAGATTTCTTTCTTTTATTCCGCAGGCCGCCCACGGGCTGTCGCAGGGCACACTGGCTCGACTGGTAGTCTGAGTAGATACCGTCTTCGGTGCTGTCGGTGGCGGCAGAGTGATGGATGGTTTGATCCCGGATGTGGTGGAGAGAGACGGGTAGATCGTCGGTCTTTGGGGCGGTAGCTCGCAGCCCTGAGGTTGGTGAGGCGGGAGTGGAGAGTGGACGATGGAATAGTGGATGATGAATAAACCTTAGGGAGTGGTGCACAATGGAGAGTGGACAATGAATGAACCGACAGTGAGGAGGATGGTTAGGACGACCAGGAGCGGGCGCGGGAAAGACGGGTACGTATTAGGTAGGTACCTAGGTAGTTATCTGGGTTAGGTACTTACAGTGGCCTAGGGAGGCACTAGAACAGTCCATTCCTGCGCTAAACCTACCTAATATCTGCTGCAACATGCACCTAATTGGGTCACACTACCTAACTTACTTAGTACCTAGGTACGTGTGCATCATCCAACTATAGAGATATTACATTGCTCTGTCCTGTCATCTATTCTATTTTCTTATAATCATCATACTCCTCACAAGGCCACGGTGAAGGCGTGTGTGAATATGTGTGTATATGACCCCTCCCCCATGTTCTTTGCTCTTCACACATATTACGTTAATCAAGTTCACCTTAAACAGATCCAAATTCGGAATGAACCTTTTCCCTCTAGCACGTATAAGCCGGCTTATACTGAGTCGTTAACTCACATGGTCCATATAGGACAGGATACCGTTCTTTCTAGGACGCTAGATCCGGCATCTCGTCGTCTGAGTCCATATCGTAGTGCGCCGTACTACCACCGATGTGTAGGTTAGGATCTAGTGAGTGCGGGCCTACAACATTGAGGTCAATGTCGTCATATTGATCAAACATGCCCGTGTCGTCTGAGTCGTCGTTTGAGTTGTCGTCGTCGTTGTTCTCATCGTCCTCGTCCTCTTCCTCTTCCTCCCCGTCGTCATCATAGTAGACCGCGTCCTGCATCTCGGCCATATTGTCCATCACCATGTGAATAACCTGCTCCATAGGCATGTCCGCAGTGAATGCCCCCATTGTGCCGCCATTCATCCCTTCGTCATCGTCATCGTCATCGTCCATGTCGTCCTCGTCGTCTGAAACGTCTTCCCAGTTCCCATCCGATGCATTAAGCCCGAAGCCATCGCTATCATCATGATCATCCTTATAGTCCTCATCGGAATATTCATCGTTCTCGAAATATGGCCTGACATATTCATTATAGTACCGATTTACTATATCCCTAGACTGGACGGTTGTTAGGTGTCAGCCATTGTCAGTTTCATTTGACCATAGTGAAGATGCACATGTGAGCCGCAAGCATTAGGCCTTAAGTTGTGTTCAACATTTCCGCGCCTGGAGAGGTGCCAAGATGAGAAGAAGCTCAAGAATTCACCAAATCTTACCAGAGGAATCTCGGGCGGGTATTTCTGGCCGCCTTGCCGACAATACATATTAATTGAATCGCGCATATCATCTGCATCTATTTCGGGTACTGATAGACCCCAATATTCAAGTGGCAAATCCATAGGGGCGTTAATCAACGAGCCTTCCGCGTCTGAGTCGTGTTCGTGTTGGCCATAGATATCACCGCAGATACATGCATCTTCAAGATGTAGGTTTCTCCTAATATCTGGCAAAAGCTTCCGCCAGGATGTAGAGGTAAGGGTTACGTCTCGTAGACAGAGCTTCCGAAGTGTATTCTTATGTAGCAAGAGGGCGTTCATGATCTCGGTCCTGTCGCCAGCAAAGCCGCCGAGGACTACCTCCTTGAGATGCGGCCAGTGAAAGCCGGGTGCGATGAGGTCACGAAATGCCGCCCCTTTTTCTATCGCGTCATATTCCAGACCGAGGATCTCGACCCACAGGCTCTCTAACTTTGGCATGTGCTGAAACATACTCCGCATGCCGCCTTTGGCCAGAACTCGTTGGCACTTTCTGAGTGAGTTACCCTCGTGAACCCTCTCGTCAGCCGGATCCACGCTGATGCAGAGCTCGATAGAGGTGAGGCTGGCGAGAGGTTTGAACATGCGGGTAAGCTCTCGTTCGCTCCTCTTGAAGAAGCGCCAATGAAATGACCCCGCCCGGAAACTGGTCAAGGCGCATGGCGAGTGGGCGTTGGCCCTGAGGAGGGCGTCCATCTGGCGCTTGCCTTCGGGGTGAGCGCCACCCATATACCCGGTTTCCAAGAACTCGGAAAAGGGCTTTTTTCTCCGCGTGTGGTAGCACTTTTCATAGAATAGATTGCCCGCCGACATGGTCAGCTGCTTGAGCCTCGGGAAGCGGGGAAGGACCTCCTTGAGCAGGTCCAAATCCCTCTTCCCTTCCATCAGCTTATCCTGCTCATCCACGGCATCACTGTACCTTCTGTACTCGGCCATCAACTGAGCAGGCGTCGCATTCGCTTTCCGCAGTTTGCCGTCCCACCTCATCCTCCTCTTGTGGTCCTGTACGAACTCACGCCACGAGACCGGAGGAGAGTCGAGTGTCCCGGCGAAATAGGTCAGCGAGGTGACATGTCTTGAGAATATGGGATGTAATGATATGGTCTCGAGACGGTCAAGATCGTCACGGTGCATATAGAAGGTAACCTCTGGCAACATATAAGCAGCGCTAACGTCTGCGAATAATTTGTTGACGAGGCGGAAATTGAGGATATCATCGACGCTCAGGCGCGAGCAGATGGCATAGACAATCTCAACCGGCACGCTATTCATATTGGCGAGTTGGCCGAGCCAGGCGAGAAAGTGAAGGGGTTCCTTTTTTTGGTCTTGGCTGGGTGGATGTAACCAACAGTGGAGAGAATGGTGCTATCGTGTGTTTTGAGGGCAGCGGACATGCACTGCTGTGACTGGGAGAGAATGAGATGTTGATCTGTCGACCCTGGATGGGTACGGTTCCGGCTCTTGCACGGACCCTTCTTCGCCCCGCGTCGCCCCGGGCTGACTGAGAAGAAGCAAGACAGCGAGACACCTGGTGCGCCGTGGTACAAAGTCGATAAGGGATGTCTAACATCTTCTATCCTCTATCGAAGGGATAACGAAAGACGAAAGGGCGACTTGATCTAAAAATGGAAACCAGGTTCTGAGGCAGTATTAGATAAGCAACCAATCATGATATGGAGTTCCGTACCCTGAAACTTTAGGTGTATTTCACCGCGAGTCATTGTTCAACCTTGTTCCGATGTAGATGCAGATATATACCAGCTTTAATGGTGCATTGTCCAGTAGGGAACATCTAGCAGTCTATCCCGCTTATATAATATGAAGGGAATGAAATTTGTGGTAAAGGCCGAGAAAGCAAATATGTATGAACGGTGAGGACGCGAGAAGCAATCACAATAATTAGGACTCTACGCAAGCAGAAATATACAAAGACTGTCAATCATGACCTATTTCAATCTAAATGTTGTCATAAGCAACGTATTAATCGAACAGGGCGTACCACCGTGACAAGGAAAAAGTCGCATTCATTATGACCTAGATAATCTCACTGGGGTTCCTAAATCGAGCAACTGCGAAAGCGATGTAACTAGCATGCCGTATCCGATTAATAAGAACTATAAACACCTCTCACTTCCGACGGTCAGCCCTGTTATTTATAAGTGCTCTTTTATAGAAGAATTGTGCCTGGTGAGCCAAGTCGTCCATGGGGAAGCGCATTGTACAGGTGTCTTCAGCTGTTGAAGTATATCGTGAATACTTTATTCTGCGGCCTCACCTCTAGAGATTTTTTAGATTTTTTTTAGATTTTTTTATTTTAAAAAACGACCTCCTCTGATGAGCTACTAAACGCGCTTGAACATCTTACATTAGTGTACCTCGCAACAAGACGAAGCCCTGGCCAATACTTGTTACGGTCGCCGTGTCTATGCGTATTCAAGGAAGACTTATCCCGTAATCGGAAATCTGGAGGGTCAGGATACTGGTTCGTTGGATTTGAAGATGTCTTCAAGAGCGATTTTGAATATTGTTAGTGGCAGAAATCATCAAAGAACTTCATGCCACGATGCGATCGATGCCTTGCGTACGTGAAATTGGGGAATTAGTGTAGTTCCAGTGCCATGACCTCTCCTGGTTGACTATCTACAATGCTAGAGTACAAAAAGGGAAGAACGCGTTGGTATGCATCATATAGTCTATAGTACGGAAAGATCGCCGAATTTCTCCTATAGATTCGAGGTTAGTACAGGCCTGCTTCATGTTCTCTTCCTTTGCCTCGCGTCTTGAAATCTGTACTCGAAACAGGCGGATGGGGAACCATACCTTGTACCCAGGAACGGACCAGCGGCCCTTTGAAACCAACTTTGCAGTCTTTTCGTCGATTGAGGGCTCGGCAGCGGCAACTTCGTCCTGTAACGTCCCGGGTCAGCATCCATCTCCCTCGCAACGATGCCCGCCTCCGCCGTAGGGACACATCCGCAACATACCACAGTAAGCTCCTCGAACGGCCGCGCTGTCTCTATGTTCTTCAGAGTAGCCTCTAGGTCCTTGAGTTCGAGGTCGACCTTCTCCTTGGTAGCCTCGGCATTCTTGATAGCCTCAACTTCGAAGGCCTCGATGGCCTTGAGCTGGCGGGCGACGTCGTACTTGACGGGCTGGAAGGCGCTGAAGCGCTTCTCGATCTCGTCGACGACGGCCTGGTTCTTGAGGATGGAGCGGTAGTGGGCGAAGTCGACGGTGGTGGGCTGCTCGGACAGAGCCTGGACCTTTCGGCGGGCGTTCTCGTTGCGCGACTTGAAGGCCTGCAGGGAGGCGACGGTCTGGCCGCGCAGGCCGAGAGAGGAGGTGACCTTGGCCCAGTCGAGCTTCAAGGCGGCGCTACGCTACGAGTTGGGAGGATTAAAATTAGCTCATTCTGTCAGCTGCTGAGTCCATCACCGGCCAGCCATTGGGACGCCAATTGCCTGTACAGGTCCACGAAGAGGGCATTTCAAGTCGCATGGCAGCTCGACAATACGGACAACGGGGGCACTTACTGCAGGTGCGGCCATTTTTGCGATGTGACGAGGAATGAAAGGAGTGGAGATCCGAAGCAATTCGCAGTAAAGGTTGCTGGTCTTTGCTGCGGAAGGACTCGGCGCCATGGAAATGGAGCACACCCGAGCCCCGTGACACGCATCACGTGACTTACTTCATGAAACAACAATCAACCAAACGGACACCTGAACTCCCTAGCATCCAACTCGCGTTGTCTTTTATGTAATTGCGCATTCTTTATATATATTTGTTGCCTGCGGTGCATTTTGACGGCAGAATCGTTGAGCCTAGACGTTGGCCCTCTTTTAGGAGGCTTAGAGAGGCGGAAAGTAAACTGTGAAATGCATAACTCTACGTGTCACTGGTCGCATATCTAGGTGGCCCGAGAAGTTACAACGAGCCTTGGAAGTCCATTTTGCAGGGTATCGTAGTTATCATGATACAATCCGGTCAATGTTTCTTTTGTACTCCGTTCTTGTCTACGCATGATAGTCCCGCCACAAGGCGCCCTGCCGGCAGAAATTTTAGCCTATGACAAGAGTCCGACGTGATTTCCCCCATTCATGATCTCTCAGACGCTGAGCGCCATGATCGAATTTACTATGTCGTTGTCGTTCTCCTTCAGTGCCTTGATCGCCTTTGTACGGGAGACATTGGCCTGAGTCATAACCAATTCGATGTCCTTATCCTCGAGGCCATCGGCATCGACTTCTTCGTCGTCGTCGTCATCATCCTTCTTGTCTTCAGCACCCTCGGCAGCCTTACCAGCGTCGCCGTGGCTGTGGTCGTGACCGGCGTGGTCGTGCTCGCCACCCTGGGCAGCGAGTGACTGGGCGGCAGCTTGTTGAGCAGCCGAGTTAAGATCCTCGATCTTGGCCTCACCGAAGACACTGCGTTGATCATCAGCTCATGATATCGTCTACTGCTAGTTATCCCGCTGCTCACATATAAGTGTTGCTGTTAGGTGACTTGTACACCTCGGGGTTGTTAATCACGAAGAGAATCTATCCAATCTTTATTAGTAAGGCCGCCCTCCACAATAACAAGAGTAGAGCCGGGTGTCTTGAAATTGGCATGAGCATCCCCCTGTAATGGGCGCACGTCCCAAACCCGTGGCAAGTTTTATCTCCTGCGATAGAATGCAATGGACCCACTCACGTTCTTAGGGCGGCGGAGAGTGACCCGGGTGATGCCGGTGACACGGGTGAGGTGAAGTTTCTCGATGGCCTTGCGAGCCTTTTTCTCGTTGCGGGAGTGGATTACGGTGGTGGACCCGGTTGGGCCGCTCTCGCCAGCGTCGATCTCGGAGTCGGAGCTGTCATCGTCGTCCTGCTCCTCGACGGAGACCTTCTGGGGCTCCTCATCTGGGAGCTCTTCGACACGTGGGTTGGCCATGGTGACGGGGGGTTATACTGTCAAGGACGACGGCAATTAATTCAACTGTAGATAGAGAAGGGCTGGGATGGGAAGCAAGGCTAGTCAGGTTGAGGGGTGGCATCAGCGCGGCGTAAACACAGACCAACTCTGCCCAATAGCCGAAGCTCCAGCAATTCAATCTAAAATGCAGATGAAATCATCGAAACACCGAATTGCGGATAGGAGTCATACTCACATATAGCGACAGCGGTGGCAGTAGCGACACGAATTGCAAAGCTCACGACCAGACGTTAGTAGGCGATGAGGTAGCGGGGGGTATTGTCCCTGGTCGTAGCTAGAATTTGGCGAGGAAAAGTTGCCGCACCGATGCACAAATTGATGCCAATTGTTTGGCTAGGGCTACAGCAGGTGGCCCGACCGCCCACAGCTGCAGCAGCTCTAGCCACATACACACCGCAGCCGCCTGGGGCAGCTACCATTTACCTGCCCCTCATTACCAGGTAAGTGCTACCCCGCCTCCGATTAGGTCCTGTCGGGTCCCACTCAGGTCAGTTCCAAGTCTGCTTAGAAGCACATGCTGTTGTCTGTCCTTACATGTCCAGGTGTACTTAGTAAACAGTGATGAGAGGTATGACCACAATACCTTACTCTGTATCCAAGCAAGATTACTATAAAGCCACTAATGATATAACCTGCACTCCTAGCCGCCTGGCATATTTACAAGTCATCTTCCATGCTGCATCCTGAGCAACAACACATCTCAGATAGTTAGTAAGCCCCGGTCACGCCGGTAAAATGCTTATTGTGAGAAATTCGATCCTCACTCATTTCAGTCGGTTCAATCATGATGTTATGAAACAGATTGTGAGTCGCGTCTTAGACAGACAGACATTGCCGACGCCAAAGCTCTCTGAAATTAAGAAGAATTCTATTAAGCGTCTTCGCACACCAGCAGCCTCGGATTCCGGGTGCTCGTTATGGTATCGTACTAAAATTGTAGATCCTCGATAATGCGAAATGATGCAACAACCATGGGCTCAACTCTTAGAGTGAACCATCAATCATTTTCTTATTTATATATAGTCGTATAATTCGATCATTTTCAATTTCAATCCTCCAGACTCAGCCCCTCGCGTTCTAGGTTTATTATTCCCTTAAGATGGTTTTAGTGTGCAGAAGAATGAATATTTACCCAGAAACACATATTGTATAACGAGAAGCTATTGGACACAAAGGGCAGCTGTTGTGGGCCGAGTGACCTGAGTATAGGAGATATAAGGAGACTTATGATTAGTTTTACCTACCAGGACTTATTGCTCAATTGATTGTACAGGGACATATCAGAACGACGTACTAAAGAAGGCCAGTGAATTCATTGTGTATCATTTTGGTTAAGCTCTTCAGAGCAACTCAGCCCAACTTCACTTGCGAAGAGGTACAGGCTATTGCACGAGGGTGAGGATCTAGGCACCATAAGCATGTAGTCCTAGACAGAGCTGCAGCGTCCATCCCTCCGGTCTGCTAATTCTGCCTTGCGCAACCGCAACGTAGACACCCGAAGAATACACATCACCAAAAAAACAATTGCTTGTAAATGGTCCGTAATCATTGACGCCGGTCACCTCGGAAATAAGTTTTGTGTGTGACATACAGGTCTTGCCAGACGATGCAGCAAAAGGAATCCATCAAACCCCGTGCCCATGTGCCATGTAGACCGAAAATGCTCCCGTCGTGAGAGCCTCTTCACCTCCCGTCAGAATTGAGCGCCGTCCCTTTCTATCCCCCCTCGACGAATCTATGCCGCTGCCTTGACCTTGGCGAGGGCTTTGCGGACCTCGTATCGCTGCTGCTTCTTGGCGCGGAGGAGCTGGAAGCGTTGGAAGTCTGTCAGGGCTTTTCTGCGCTCTGTTCGCTGGCTACGCTGAGCCCACTTGCTGGCCAGCCACTTCTTGTCGATCTCGGCCTTCTCCCAGAACGTCTTCAGCGTGCCGGTTCGGAGAGCACGGGGTATCTCGAGGCTGAGGTCGGTGAGAAAAACATCGGACAGGGCGACGGGTCCCTTGGGTACGACGAGTTTCTCGTCGGCGCTGGGTCCATCAACCAGAACCTAGACGCAAATTGCCAAGTCAACCACCGCTTCTTCCTTCCACCCAATCTGCTGCTTGTTTCCCTGCACGGTGGGCTTCACTTACGCGCTTCTCGGAGATGATCTCGACAATAGTGGCGATCCGGCCGGAGTAAGGGCCCTTGCTGATGAGGACGACGCGGCCGACCTCGACGGTTCGCCACGACGGGGACTCGACGGACGCGGACATGGTGACAGGATTGCTATTTAGTTAATGGTCAGAATAATGGGGTAAGAAGCGGTGGCTGGCCACCTTCAAAAATGAATATAGCCGGAGAGAATAAATGTGTGGTGGGAATTCAAGCTTCAAGATGTGCGATGTGCAGTGGTTTAAGTGTTGGGTCATCGAACGACGGCTCGAGACAGGTGTGGAAGATAGGGACTGGAGCTATTTCGTGATGCGCAGACGGTGCTCGAGCAGGGGTGACAGATTTGCGTCGATTGATCGTGCATCCAGGTGTACTTACAGATTGAGTGGTTGGTGAAGAATGCGAGGCTCAATCGATGTCGTCTTTGCTTGCTGTCTATCAGGCGTTGGAGGGGATTCCGGGATGATGGATTTTTGTCCACACTTTCTCAAAATTTCCTGTGTGCACCAAATCTGGACGTGGCAGCCGCTACCCGAGCCGCCAGCTGCCTACCACCGCCGGCGGCACTTGCCGGCGAATCGTAATCCGCGCCCAGACTCCGCCCAATGATTGGTCCTCCTAGCATGCCTAGGTGCTCCACCGAAAATATTTCAACAGCTACAAAAGGCCGCAGAAACCAATTTTTCCTTTATACATTTTCTCTGTCACCTAAGTATGTTGTTGGTTTGCTTGATCACTTAATAGTCATATAATACTGCAGGTAAGCATCATCTACTCACCTATTCTCTCTTCCTTACATCATTTATCCGCTTCTGATGAGGTAATTTGCGATTGATTCTATTTCGATGGCGCTCTCGCCGGAGCTGCTATATCGAGTAGAAAACTGATATTCATTTCTTACATATTCTGAATGCCCAATCTAGTCCTCTACTATTGATTTTGGATTTGGATCGTACATTCCGGCTAATCAAAATTCAGGTTTAATTCTCTTGAGACATCAACACGCTACTTGCCCTCGCAAGAGTAACTGTGGTATCCTGCTATTATCGTTGATGACCGACTAGCTGGCTTTACTTGATTCTTCATCAACCTATCGGCCCTAACACGGCCGAAGTCCTACAGGTCTTGCTTTTGGTGGCATGCCAAAGTTATGTCCACGTCGCATATAGATAATACATAATGTACACGCAATGAATACAGAAAGGCTATCAACTTCACCTTGCTTGCCTATTAAAAATCCTCACGTCATAGAATCACCAAGTTATAGCCACTTTGGCCAGTATAAGGCCGCATTCTTCATCGTGTTTGAAGGTGTTGATTTAGTTAGTAGCTGACTCTGAGCAAAGCGTCTAGACGGTTTGATCGATTATGATAAGCTATGTTCCCGGACTGCCTTTCCAGGTAGACCTCATCGAGTCTACCTGACGACAGATCTCACAACCAGAAAGCGTACCGATGCTCTGAATGTCCGATGCATGAACGTAGATGCCTACAACGCCTCCTATGGTACATAACGCCATGCCTCCCCTGGGTATATCTGCAGCCATGGGCTGGTGGGAACAAATGGAAAGCAAATTCAAGTTTGAAAACGGTACCCAGATCATCAACAATCAAGACCCGTGGTCGTAACGCGACAGGTCTAAATCGAACCATCTGCCTTCCCCTGTGCAGTCGAAGTTCCCCGGGCATTCGCCAATCAGTCGTCCATAGTAACAAGGCCATCTTCAAATAGTCCCTTCTCCTGTAGCCACTCCAATGGGGGTAATGAGTTGTACCTCACACCTCGTTCATTCTCTAGTTCTCTGCGCATGATCTCCATTTCCATTCTCCAGCGTGTCTCCAGCATCGATTGGCGCGCTCTGAATGTTGTGGCTAAGGCGTCCTCTTCGTCCGCAAAGTCAGACTCGAGATGCTCTATCTCTTTCGTGTTCTTCTCCACCAGTCGTTCCACCTCACATTCTTGTCTTTCCAGCAGCTGCTCCAGAGCCTTGGCCTGCCGGTCTCGCATCACATTAATCTTGGCCTGATGGAGCTGCTTCATGTTCTTTTCGATATTATACTGTTGCCCAAGTTCACGGAGATCCCTTTCCGTCACCACCCGGGACGGCATGTCCGAAGTGGGGCTTTGACCCAGTCCGTCACAATAGGCCTCCATATGCTTGAGTCGCACACGCACATGTCTCTCACTTTGTTCCAGTGTACAGCGTAGCTCCATCTCGGCAGCCACTTGTCGATCTTCAAGGTTCACAGACGTTTTAGCGTGCCGCTCGAGCATCTTCTCCATAGCTGCAGAGTGTTTTTCGACCAGGGCAACTTTGTGTTGTGCATGCCGTGTCCAAAGGAGCCATTTTGATTTCTGTTCAAATGCCGCGAACCGTTCCATCTCCTTAGCCTGTTCGGCACGTAAAGCCTTGAACTCATCACAATTCTGTGTTCGCTCCTCGGTGGCGAGTGCCTCAGCTGCTTCTTTCGCGGCCGCCTCTTGTTTGATAGCTTCCTCAGCCTCCAGCGCCGCCAAACGCGCTTCTTCTTCTTGCCTTCTGCGTTCCATCTCCTCATCGCCATTGCAGAAATTAGGGCACCCAACAATTGGATCCCACACAGCACCACAAATATAGCAGAATTGAGCGCGGCACCTGCACGTCATGTGAGTGCACCCATAGGTAAGCTCAACCAAGGTGCGGCACTTATAGCACCTTCGCCAGCCCGCCTTCTCGCCTATTTTCAGTACTGCATCCAGTTCCCAATCGTTTGGGCAATCCTGGCCACTAGGATGAGCATCTCTCTTGCACATAACGCACACACGTGTTCTACATTTTCGACACACAGCCTTGAAAGGGTGCTTCGGGTCGATCTTGGCGCGTGGTGGGATGAATTCCCCACATGAAGGGTTCGAGCAGAATACGCGAGTCTCCCACGGGGTGCTGAATTGCAGGACTGCCTTCAAGAACCTGGTCTGGTCTTCTCGGGAGAGTATCGACTTGACGACAGAGCTCGGTATGGGCTGTGTACAGCACCGTGGTGGCATTTTAGATTCGTCGGCTATAGCCTGGTTGATCATGACCCGTAAGCAGGTTGGACAGTATCTATGGCCACAAGGCAATTTCTGCAACTGCTGGCTGGGCCGTATGTCTTCCCGGCAAGCGGTGCAGGAGCTACAGAAAAGAGGTTAGTCTAGTTCTTCCCCAATGCTGTATGGCCGAGCAACGTAGGCTCAACTCACATGATCGAGGGCTCGGACGGAGCTACCTGTTTCCTCCTGGCCCGTAGCTTCGAGATGCCCTCTCGGATTGCGTTGTATCTTTTCCTCGTACCGATACTGAAAACGCTCGGCGTTGGCTCAACTTGTGAGGATGCCGAGGTTCTGGACTGGCCAAGGCTCGGAATAATTAGGGACAAATAGCTCTCATATTGCGCAAATGTCAGTCCCCGTGACCGTCTCCTGGTGAGGATCTTTCCAGTGTGACCGTAACCATCGTTGGACGAGTGCGAGGTCATGGCAGTGCTTGCAGAGGCCCCAGACCCAGTAGAGATTGTTCGCGCATGGGTGGTATCTATGGTCGCATTGGACTCGGCGCCCGATGTATCGTGGTTGTCAGGCATCGAGCTAGCGGAGGGCGGTCGGGAGAAGGAGATGCCAAGCTCTGTGGCCTTCATGATGAGACCGTCGAAATAAACTTTATAATCGCCAACAGACCGTTGGAGCACCTCGTCATGGTAATCAGCATCTCGGAGCTCAGGCAGGGTGTCGGCAGCGCCATGAGCCCCGTCTGGCAACGGGAAGGTCCGGAGGAACCGAGCCATGACAGGCAGCAGACACCGAAAGAGAGGAAACGAAGGAAAAGAGGGAAAAGGGGAAAGAAAGAAAGAGAAAAGAAAATGGAAAGAAACCCAAGCAGGGTGTGGTTCAAACAGCTGGAATCATCATCCGATGATCAGCAGCACGCGCAAGTGCAGTGAGAGGGAAACGTTTGCCGATATCACTGCATGTGTATATTATACGGCCTGTAAGTTCTACTAAGTAGTGGGGGGTGCCAGAGGACTGGGCACTGCATCGCCTAATACCGGGACAGAAACTGAGGGGTGGTGTTGATGTGCGTGCCGTACCTAATGCGGGGCCACGATAGTTTCCAGATCTGCTGCGTGCCCTAGGTCCTGCCAACTACTGAGTACCTCTTCCTGGGTAGGGTAGGTACTGTAGCTAATCCCTGTTCTGACCTGGATCGCGGACAGGCGGGCTAGGTAGGTACTGTAGGTAGGTAGGCAGTGGTGGTGATGCCTAGTGGTGCCTTGCGGAGTACAAAGGTAGGTGCAAATACCTATATGTGCTACATGTAGTGTCAATGACGACCAAATTACCCACACATGCTATATACTTACATAATGCAAGGTGTAGGGCATTACACAGAGTACACATACATAGTCAAGACTCGGGAGACCCGGGCCATTTCCTGCAATTTCTTAGCACAAAATTGCATCAAAGGGTGAGGGAGTTCAGTGTTTATCTGTTCCGTTTGTTGTAGACAATAACGCCTGGTAGTGGCATATAGTAGCCCATCTGTCTGCGCCTACCAAGTGGATAGCGTGTGTACTCGGGTAATGTAGTGCTGCACGAGTGGACGACGGCGTGCGATGGTGATATGAGAATGTGGAAACTTCTTGTTCAACCAGAGGGCATGGGCAGTCTCATGGGCAAGGCTACCTAGTAGAAGGAAAGTAAAAGACCAAGTTGGTGCAAATACTTTGGATTGGTTTTTTAGACGGTGTTTTGGTGCAAATTTGGAGGCACTTACACGGTATGTACCTAGGTAAGTAGTCTAGACCGCCATGTCTTGGATGCTGCTTACCTACCTAGGTACAGACTTAGGTGTGTCTACGTAACCTAACCTAACCTAACCTAACCTACTACCTACAGCAGAGGTACATAGACAAATTACATAGACGGGAACTTGGTCGGCAATCTCCCGGAGCTGCAAGGCTGGAATGTTATCATAATGCAGCACTACACTACATACAGAAGTACTAATGCGAGAAAGTACCTACCTTCACGAGTATACCTAAGTAGGTAGAGGGCCGCTTAAATGGGATGATATAGACAGCATTCGTGTTAATACTTATTATAGACACTAACAAGTTGTGAGGTTGTGAGTAGATCTCGACCAGCTAAGGTAGTAAGCAGTACGGGGAGACAGAGATGGTGCCGATGTAGCTTGTGCAAAAGACCAAGCCTAGTGTTCCCTACCCAAACGGCCGTCTAGTACTTGGGTATGCACATGTAAGGCTTCCCCTTTCTGCTATCTACTTACCTAGCACTCACTTGCCAACGTATAGAGAGCCCACGAGGACAACTCTTGAGCCTAATGGTTGAGAGTGCTTGTTGTTACCTACGTATAGGTAGAAGCACAATTCAAACAGCTGTCCAGCTGATATGTAAGTATGGACATATAAATGAGATACCAATTCCCGATGACAACATTTATTGTAGACTCAACACGCTAGACTACATATAGATAGGCTTCCCGTGGATACCCCGCCTAGCGTACCCGTACTAAGCTAGTAATGGCGATCACCGTATAATGCGCTGCCCTACGTGCTTACCTATACTAGCGCCAGGGGGGGGTAGCAGAGACAATCACCGCAATGGTTACCAATTTAGTGATAGTCATAGGTTTTTAAAAATCATATTTAATTCTATAGACAATTATAATATTAATTTTTTATATAAAACTATTTTTATTTTTAAGCTTATATTTTATTTAATATAATTTTTAAAATAAAAATAAAATAATATTATTAATAATTTTAAATATAATATTTTATTAAAAAATAAAAGTTATAAAAATTTTTATTATTTTTTAAAATTTTATAAATGATAATAATAATAATAATAATAATAATAATAATAATAATAATAATAATAATAATAATAATAATAATAATAATAATAATAATAATAATAATAATAATAATAATAATAATAATAATAATAATAATAATAATAATAATAATAATAATAATAATAATAATAATAATAATAATAATAATAATAATAATAATAATAATAATAATAATAATAATAATAATAATAATAATAATAATAATAATAATAATAATAATAATAATAATAATAATAATAATAATTTAATTATATTAAAATAAAGAGTACAATGTTAGAATGATTATTAAAAAAATATTATACTTTTAACACTATTTTGAACGGCCGTGACTATTATGGTGACTGTCTCCTATACCCCCCCCCTCCCCCCCCTTTCGCTAATGTACATCTACCTACTACTACTTGTAATATATACTAGTAGTGCAAGGGACTGCCAAAGGGAATCCCAATTAACGTCTCCTCACATTCATATATCATGTCTGTATATACAGCATTCAGCCCTCCATGCACGTTCTCAAATGGGTATCGGCCGGGCGCCGGTCGCAGGTTGCCCAGAAAACTGTCCGCATAGACCACGAGGCATGCAACGCCAGCCCCAATGCATGCCCTTTGCCTGCCCTTCTTACAATCTTTTCCGTTCCTCCGCTACTCAAAGGGCTCCGAGCCTTCTCAGAATCCGGCCCTGTGGATCCCGCTAGAAACAATCATGAATTTGAGAATTTGCGGTCTACCTAACATAGAGGGCGGCGACCTGTGATGTAGCTTTGGGAGGCTATCGACCCTGTGCAGCCACAAGGCTTAGTCCATTACCCTTTTACGCATTTCCATGCATACATACAGTTAATAACCATGTGTTAACTAACAGCTAGGTGGGTACAAGTAGGTGAGATACCTTGCCTAGCAGCAATCCATTTCCCCAGGTATCATTCATTCCAGCTTTCACGAGCGATGACTGCTACGATTACAGAGCGGCGCATACCAGATTTTGGTCTTCGGTTCAGTGTATCACTTCTCTAATTCTTATCCCGCGATGATTGCCTTGCTAGAATATCTTGTCCCTAGAAGGCTAGGTATCTTTTTAATATATTTGTTTACGTTTTGTGAAGCATTCATGCCGGCCGAAACAGCTGTTAGCAGCAGTTCTAGGCCTCGGGTAATGAATGATATTAATGCAGTACGTCCTATGACCTTGTGGTGAGCATTGTGCTCTTCCAAGTGTCTCGGGTCATTATTTCAAATACCCTATTCCGCCACAAGGATGCCCGTTATTCTTACTAGACCTAAAAAGGAAAAGGAAAGAAGGCGGGAGGAGGAGAGAAAACAAGAATAGAAAGGATATAGAGTGAAGAGAATGCAAAGTCTGTCATAAGTTCTGTTCATCTTGGTGCATTCAACTACTATACTTCCGCGTCGGCTCGGGCAGCTGTAAACTAAAAGGTTACAAGCTGAAAACTTCGTACAACCAAGGAAACCTCATGCGTAAATCTGCGGGGGCAATAATCGTTACCTGAGGACCTTGGAAAGCTTTGATATTGAAATAGTTAGGCAAGAGAAACACCACTACATGCCTCTTCCTACATCTAGTGTCTTACATTAGAGCTCGGGCAACCCATTTACCTGACTTGATAGAGTTAGGGCAAATGGTGACATGTTAAGGTATACTCTCTACGCTCATGTTTTAACAACTGCATATCGATATTGATTACATATTGTGCAAGAAATATCTGCCTGGGCTTCAATTTTCTGCCACCAGTGAAGCCGGATTCAACCCCTTACCTTGTAAACCCTAAACGTAGGCGAGTTGAGTCTACACCAAACCACTTTTAAGTAACTCGTATTTCCCATTGCCAGCATCGGTTTGGCATAGCCTATTCCGGTATCTTATGAACCAAAGTTTCTGGGCCGGGCCGGCCAGCGATGAGGCTAGAGCCAGGGTATATGGGAAACAAACATCATCAAGAACAAACCTTGCTACAAGATACGAACCCGTATCGAGCGCTGCCTCCAATCCAAAACTTTAATGAGTGAGCAACATAAAGTTAGCGCCTTGCGATCATCTTCTAACATCCATTGGCTCTAGTCCAAGGTCTCGGCGAACCTCGTGATGCGATATAGAATTCCGCTTAGGTGTTGGATAGCAGCAAAACCAATATCATTTCAGCAGCCTCGAAAGCCTGGTTTTTTAAATTACGGTCTATCTCAACGTCGAGCTCGACTAGGACAACGGACCCCAACACCCATAGTGTTCTAGACTTGCACTGCCATCAAGATTACGGCTCAGTAACATGAGGCTCTGCGGTCTCTCTGATATTTCATGTTGTCAGAGAACATGAAATTTCTGCGAAGGGATAATGTTTGTGTGATCTTATTGGCTGCCTGGAACAAGCTGCGCTGGAATGTAATCGCAGTGCGTGACATGATTTGACAGAGTACGCAAAAATCTGGAGATCCGTTCAACGCCTCTCACGAAGCCGTAAGATCGTGTTGTTGTTTCTGAAGGGATGCTACTACCTACTGTACAGTAATCATCGGCGTCAAACACTTCTTTTGAGGATTTGAGGTGCGACTCGCAGGCCCGAAGCATAATGGCCATCTAAGAAATGGGCTCTATCTTACCCTAAGACATAAGCAAAACAGAGCTTCATATCCAGTAACCAGGATCAGGGTGAATCCGCGTTTATTCACAAATAGTGGTTGTGCTTATGCTTCTAAAATATTACAGAGTGCAGTAATCTTTCAAGAAGTGTGAGAGCTCTCTTTCAGTAACGGGCCGTTGACATATATGCTTCAAGGATGGTAGATGTGTGACCATGCGCCAGCGTGCAACGAAGAAGAAGCCAATGAGTCGCTTACTTGAGTTCTACAAATAAGAACCTCGGTCCTTTACGAACGTGGATGGAGCACAACGACTATCCGGATACTTACCCAAATGTAGCAATCCATCAATCGGGTCCCTTCTTGTCAACGTATATTCGGTCCGTGGCCGTCGTGCTCAACGAATACAGCATGCCATCACGGTAGCACGACCAGGCTACAACCCTCCTAGTGAGGCAGCGAACCTTTGTATAAAACGGTATTGAGTTTTTTTGACTGCATCGTGGTATCGCCTTCAAGCTTCAAGTTGACGAGCATGACATATGAGACAGAACAAAATAAACACAGAACATCTTGTGTTTCTCATTGCAGTGGCATCTGCCCTGCCAACTAGAACGGCCAGGATAGGCAGTTCTACGAGGAAGGACTTCGACGTATACACAAAACATCTCTCGGATCTCACTTCATACTCATCCACACAACATGCTCGCCATGAACTAACCACCTGATATAAAGGGCTCCAAAACCCCCAAAGTATCCACTACCACCACTTGGACAGGTACAACAATAGGCAAGCCACGGGCAGCGCCAACGAGTTCGAAGTCCTGGAGATAGGTGGTGAAGAGACGCAGTGAAACATACCACAGTCATGTCTGCGCGAGGGCCAGAACACCTCGAGTGCTGGGACCCTACAAACGTGGATTGGGATATCTGGGAAGTCATGCGAGCGAAGGGGCGCAATGCTGCAGGCTGGTAGCAAAATTATGGTGTGCTGTTAGGCTTTTCTCTGGTATTGTTGAACTGCGGGCATTGCTGGAGTTTTCCTGTCCCGGGGCGCTGCATAAGACCAACCGGGTTTCAACAATCGGGAAAGCGAAAAGTGCCTGGCGTTCGATGGTCTTAATGGATAGATACCTAGCTAATGTGTAGAACAGCTGTGAGATGATGGGGGCACGGCTATGTTAGCCTGGTTTAGCTAGTACCCAGCAATCTCATATCTCAGCCCTGCTGGTTTTGATGGCACGTTATATAGTTCGTTTTCCCTACTTCGATTGATGAGGAATACCGTTGAGCAGGGTTGGTTATCAGATTTTAGCCATGTACCGCAGTTAGGCCAGGAGATGAGGTCACAGCTGTATTGATGACCTCTAATACAGATAAAAGTTCCGTGCCAGTATGCCCTCTCGCCCGTCCTCTCTATTCATTTCCCTCTTTTCACCCATTGTACAATAGGGGAAGCTCCACGGGCACAGACCCCCGGATATCTCCCCGGCACGGCTCTCTGATCATATAAAAAGGGCGGACATACAAATGGCTAACAGATGCACCGAATAGCTCACAACACGAACTATTTATTCGCCCGACTCATCCCTCGGCAGTTCCTCGATCTGTGGTGATGGTGATGAACGCGCCTGGACCGTGGCCGAAGGGGCCTTCACGTGGGAGAGGGATCCATTAGACACGATGATAGATGTGGATGGAATCGCCGTGTTCAAGGGCGTGGGCTCCCGCGCTGAAGATGGACGTGTTTCAAAGTGACGAGGCGCATATTCTACATGGTGACAGCGTTATGCTCTGCACCGTTGCTGACGACAAAGCGGTCGCTATCAACGTGCATATTTCAAGGGATAACTTTTTCTAGATGTATACGTCTAAAAAATTGAGCCGGTGTATGCAAGACAGAAAGATAACGATATCATATATTGACTCCGCCATCACACCCCTATAGTGGAAGAAAGTCAGAATACACAGGGCCGATGGGCTGTTCTTGATTGAGATGATGGATACTGGCTCCTTAGCTGTTACTCAGCAATTTTTCTACAGCCCATTTGACTGAGAAGTTTCTGATGTCCGAGTAATGCTGCCCAACGCCGACAAACAGGACCGGCACATTTGTGGCATGTACAATGCTGACCAATGTTCCCACCATGTCACCCACTGTGTCGCATTTAGAGATAATAAAGCCATCAAGGTACCGTCCAGGCCCGAACGACGAGTTGAAGTTCCTGGCTTGAGCTACCGAGTCTGTTCCGACCAGTGCCTGTTACGTATTATTAGTCAAGCAAGCAAAGGGCGTAATATTGGGGGGACACTGACCTCGCCAACCATTAATATCTTATCCGGCTGAGCGAATTTGGCAAACTTCTCGAGTGACGACATCAGGCGTTGGTCATTGTGCCGCCGCCCTGCGGTGTCGATGAGGACTACATCATAACCTTCATTGGCGGCCTCGCGCACTGCATCCTTGGCAACACTAGCTGCGTCACCGCCATATCCCTTTTCGAAAATCTCGACCTTGCCGCCTTCTCGTTCTGTCAACTCCTTAAGATTTCGCACGTGAACCTTGAGTTGCTCGACAGCCCCAGACCGAAATGTGTCTCCGGCAGCGATAAGAACCTTGTACTTGTTTTGTAGAAGGAAGAAGCAGATCTTAGACAGGTTTGTGGACTTGCCCACACCATTGACACCGACGATGGAGATGACGTACGGTCTGCGCTGGCGCATAGATGTCGCTGATGGTCTCGTGACAGCATCAATTTCACGCAAGAGATCCAACGACGACGTGGGTGTTAGCATCTTGGTCAGCGAAGCCTCCATGGCCTTAGCTATGCGGGCATTGATGGTCTCGAAGCTTCCCGTCTTGACACCTAACAGTTCCTTCTCTACGCCTTCGCAAAGGCGGATTGCAGCTTCGCGTGCGACGTTCTTCTTAAGAAGATGATCTTCCATACCTTTCATAGCTTTGTCGAGGTCTTCTTTCGTCAAAGTTTTACCCCCTACTACAGTACGAAACAGTCCGCCTATTGTGCTCAAGCTTGAGCCTACAAGCCCCCCGTTCGACGTTGAGCTCGACGCAGCGTTCTTTTCCTCGGCCGACTTCAGAATGGAATGAACTTCGTCGCCTAGATCTTTTAACACAAACTGTCCCTTCGAAGTCGTGGTTCCCCAGCTCGTCGGGAGGACTCCCTCTACGACTGCCGGGCGGCCCGCCTCGGCTTCGCTCTCACTCGTTAATGCATTTTGGGTGACAGAGTAGTCCAATTGTACGTCATCTTCCTCGTCAGCAAAGCCGTCGGCATCCCATCTCCGGCCTTTCTTAGGCGCCTTCTTCCCCTTTCTCGAGGGTGCCTCGTCGCCTGAAGATGCGGGCGCCGAATTATTGTTTTGCATCTTCCTTGCCTTCCGGGACATGCGCGTCATGGGGCCGCTCTTACCGACTATTAGATGATTGTTGGCACCAGGTGTGGAAGGTCGGGAGACATGTGGGGCTGCGACTGAGGTTGGCTCAGAGGGAGACGCGACATGTTTTACGTCCTGCGACTTTGCCCGCTGCTTAAGGCCCGGCGGAAGAGGCGGCTCATCACCTAGGTTCCCGGACACGGCCTGTTCGTCCAAGGAGAGGGATGTGTCTGCGGCTTGCGCACCCTTGGTGGTGCCTCTTGACTCGAATTCCTGGTATTGCTGATCGAAATATTCGTCAAACTTGTGGCAATGCACAAGTGTAGTGTTCGGTTTCTTGACCTGGTCCCCATAGAGATCTACAAATATAGTCTTGAGGTTGTCAACGAGCTTGTCAATCCACGACAGGTGCAGAAGCGAACGGTAGACGGCCTGGAGTGAGTATCATGGTCAGCGGTGGGAGTCGGGAAAGTCGGGATTACGGGCGGAAAGGTCACGGGGTTTGCCGACATACGACGAAGATGAGGCCCAATTCTTTCACGAAGGTCCATTTGAGAGTGTGCTGGTCGTGTCGGTAGGGAGTATTGCTCGCAGTAGGCTGGCTGTCCTTTGCGCCGGCAGCGGTCGTGTTCTCCTCGATGAAGACGTCGGCGATGAAGTGATTGATGATGGCAGGGCTGATGGGCGCATACGTTCGCGACCACAGCACCACGCCTGAGGTGGTGAGGACCTCGAAGGTGTCTAGCATGGCATGCAATATATCAATTGCTGTGTGATTCTGTCAACGCGGCCTGTAAGATAGGTGTGGTCGACGAAGTGTGGTCCGAAAAGAGGTAACGTACAGTCGATAATATCGGCTGGAGATCAATCAGAAGACTACAGTACAGTGAGCAACTCCTAAATATCTGCACGTCCTTCCACTAAACTTTACCTATGTACATAGGTACCTACTGCATGTACCGCGAGGTGGTACCAAACCTCTTGGCGCCCACTATTTTGACCAGATTACAGGCGCCTACTACCCAATGTAGAAGTACCTACCCTACCCTTTTTTTGCAAGGGCAAACGGGCGGCCCAGCAGCCATAGATTTCAGTTTACCTAGATACCTACTGTACGCCTTCTAATCGCTTGCCACCATTCAGATTTTCTCTGGGTAAATGTAGATGGGTCTTCAGTGATGAGGAAATCTGACTATCCGACATTCATATTTACTCAATACTCGAAACCAATGGTTTATTGCAATTTGTTACGTCATAATTGGGGCTTGCCGATTGCGCAGCTACCTTTCCACCCAAATCTAGACAGATGCCTCTTTACCCAGATGGGTAATATGTGGGGGCGCCAGGCGGTCAATACCCAGGTTCAGTGTCGGTTACCTGCACATGTGTTACCACCCAAGTCGTAGTTTAATGGAATAATTTCGGATCTTTGTTCGCTACACGATTTGCTAGCAGGTACATAGCTTCCAGCTAGGCCAGCTAGGCTCAACCAGCTCGCCCTCCCTCCTGCGCAACCTCGATCTCACGATCTTACGATACCGCGATTTGCTAACAGATCCCAGAGGGAGCTCCGACACCATTTATTTTCCCGCAAGCCGATCGGACTGCATCATTGACATCGGCACCGGTGTCAACATCAACCAACACCTACCAGGGACCCCCCCACACCAGTGCAAACCACCCTCGAAAACACCCCCAAAAATGCAGAGAGCAACGCATGCGCAGTCGCCGCCGCTGCACCACCCGGTTCCGCAACACGTCTCTACCGTCCCACAGCTCCGGTCGCCGCCGCCGCCAACGTCGTCACAGCCCCAGCAGCATGGCGCATACGGGAATCCCTACCAGCAGGCCACGCCCACCGCGGGCGCTGGGAGCAACGTCTTCGGCGCCTATGGCAACTTCATCAACGACCCCATGGCAGCCCAGTTCGTCGGCCAGGTCGGCCAGAACGCCTTCAAGCACGTCGAGCAGAACGTGAACCGATGGGTCAATTTCTCGGCGCTGAAGCACTACTTCAACGTCACCAACGGCTACGTCATCAACAAGCTGTTCCTGGTGCTGTTCCCTTGGCGTCACAAGCCCTGGTCGCGGAAGCAAGCAGTCGGCCCCAACGGCCAGGAGGGCTGGTACCTTCCCCCGAGAAACGACATCAACAGCCCAGACATGTACATCCCCGTTATGGCTCTTGTCACCTACATTCTGCTGTCGACACTGCTCGCCGGTCTCAGGGGCCAGTTCCAGCCCGAGCTGTTGGGGTACACCGCCTCCAAGGCCGGCGTCGTTGTGATAGTTGAGATCCTCCTGCTCAAGCTCGGGTGCTATTTCCTGAGCATATCCAACGAGTCCCAGCTGCTCGACCTCGTGGCTTACTCGGGCTACAAGTTTGTCGGCATCATCGTGACAGTGGCTATAGCGGAGCTGGTGAACGGCGGGAAAGGCACCGGTGGCTGGGTTGGCTGGTCCGTCTTCTTCTACACCTTTCTCGCCAACTCGCTCTTCCTGGTACGTAGACGCACATGATGTTGATAATTTCAAAAAGGGGCGACTGTTCCACTAATTCTTGAACTAGATGCGATCTTTAAGATATGTGCTGCTTCCGGAAAGCTCAGGGGGCGATGCGCGAGGACCCATGCAGACGGACTCGAGGACGAAGCGAAGCCAGAGGACACAGTTCCTCTTCGCCTATTCTTACCTGGTTCAGCTGATGTTTATGTTCATACTGTGTTAAAAGCGATCTAGAAATCGACAAGAATCCATCCCTCCAGGCGCCGTTTCGCGAATATCTCCCCAAGCAATGAGAAGCGATATATGTTGATTATTAGCCTGTGCATGTCTTTACCAAGAGCTGCTTGTAAGCTCCTCAGCTTCACAGGTTCAGCGTACCTGCCTGAGTCATCTCTCTATAAACATTATGTACCTCTGGTGCAGCCCTTTCCAGCCTCTCTTGTTACAGGTATACTTGTCAAAATAAGCTCCATCTCGAGCCCCACATTGCCACCTTTTTCTCCCTTCAGCCACAATACCCAAGATATATACCAAACTACATGTAGGTACCTATTACGGCAATGAGGGGCTTGTTCGAAGATGCGATTGCATGCATTAACAACGCTTGGTTGGCGTGATATTGACACGTTTAAACAAATTCTATCTTACCATTCGGTGTGCCAGACAGGGTTTTGGATAGTGGACTCTTCAATCGCCATTCAGTGATTCGATTGCTGGCCGTCTACTATTACAGTATTGTCAGGTAGCCTTGTATCAGGTATCTGTTCCCACACCCCCAAATTGACTTTTTATGATTGGATACAATTGTGAACAGGCACAACCTCGCATTGGCCGCCACGTCTCTTATATTTTGGCTTTACGTCTCCCTGGTTTTATATATTGGGTAGCTAAGGTACCTACTTTAGCTGGCTCCTCACCTTGACACTCTTGCTCACTCCTTCGTAGACATCTATCTACTCAGGATTCACAGCTATACTAGTGTACATAAATACATGACGTAAGAAACTACCTACAGCTAGCGATATTCACCGTTGAGCAATAGCTCTCGTCCGATCAAGCTCGTGCGAGAAGAGAAGAAGAAGAAGAAGGAGGAAAATATGGCATTACCTCCCATCGTTTCGGCCACCTTACAGTCGGCTGTTCTTGCAGCGACTTCCAATATATTGGCTCAATGCCTGACGGCCTACCAGACTGATGTATGTAGCATTTCGGATCACATGCCTCTCCTGGATATGACTGAGAATCGCCCTGACTAACCACGCGGCTGGGCTAGAAACCTCTAGTTTTTGACCTAGTACCGATCTTCCAATTCGTGCTATATGCATTTCTTAATGTGCCGCCCAACTTCTTATGGTACGTAGCTCGCCGTAAATAGAACATGAGCACTCGAGCCTTGCCCATGTTTTCTGCCTACTGAATCTACCTACACCGTTCGAGTTTGCTAGGTAATACCACTCTAACTCTCACGCAGGCAAGAGTTCCTAGAATCGACATTTCCAGCGTTCCATGTATCGCCTACCCGCGCCGCTGTGGAATCAGCAGCTGCGAGTGATGAGAAGGAACTGGACAAGGAGGCCAGAGAGGGGAAACTGGTTGAGTCCAAGCTGAACATCACCAACACGATCGTCAAGGTGGTTCTAGACCAAACCGTCGGCGCCGCCGTCAACACCTTCCTCTTCAGTCTCTTCATTCATTCCATACAGGCGGCCATGCCCCGGCCTCTGGGCACTCCGCTCAGCAATCCCGACAAGAGCTTGCAGTATCTGCTAACGAGGGGGGCTATCGACTACACGAAGGTGAATTGGACCAGTGTAGTCGCGAACAGCAGGCAGGAGTTCCTCCCCATTCTCGTCGCCGGATGGAAACTTTGGCCTTTTGTGAGCTTGATTAACTTCGCCTTCGTCAAGAGCATCGAGG
The DNA here is from genome assembly GCA_022593225.1 of Xylaria sp. FL0064. Taxonomy (NCBI): domain Eukaryota; kingdom Fungi; phylum Ascomycota; class Sordariomycetes; order Xylariales; family Xylariaceae; genus Xylaria; species Xylaria sp. FL0064. The sequence continues at coordinate 54,902 of JAJKLE010000040.1, read as the reverse complement.
GGCGCAATCTAGTCGCTAGCCTCGCCGGGGTAGCTTGGGGCATCTACATGAGTCTTCTGGCTGCCCGGGCTTGAATTTGCGTGGCCGTCACATCTAGGGACTGAAGTGGTTCGCGGGACTGTCGCCACAAATTTTTGTGATTCTACAAAATTCAGTGGTTGAGATGGGCCATCCCAGTACAAATGCGGATCAGAGATTAGATCTGCCGGTTCTTGCCTATTGATTCAGGCACCAGAAGCATGAGTTGCACCTCGCCCTTCTCAGCTAATCCTCTTTTAGTGGCTTTCTCTACACTGCCACGTTTTCGCCGGTTGAGGTCGAGTTTGGATATTTTAAATGGACAGGGTTAAAGGATAGACGTTATCAGCGGCGCTAGGAAAGGGATTATTTGTGCGACAACCGAGCTTTCTTTGAATCAAGCGGTATGGCTCGTTGGTGAGACTCTGCACACCCGGCTACGGTTTACTTAGTACTCATCAAATTCATTATCTTACTCGTTCATTTGAGCTATCACCTTGCTACTGATCGCGGAAGTGTAGTGCGGTAGTGATTCAGGACGCGACGTATATCTAAGCCGATTAGAGGCCATCCTCACCGTCCAAACTTGAGTCTTGCGAATCCATGACAAAGACCAGCCGGATAAGTCAGACGGTCATGTGAGCCATCAACAACTCAGATTCCCTACATGAGATACCAAGCAGGATTTCTTTGTTTCACGGTTGGAAACCGATAGCAGCAATGCTACATGTCACATACTCACCCGCGGCCAGCAGTCTTTGATCCAGGTTAACAAAGAGGCGAAAATTAGCAAGGGCGTCTCCCACCCACCACGCAATGCATCCTCATCCTCGCCAGCTCCAAACTCATTCACACAGACCTATATCAACTCAGCACATAAGTTCAATGGCAGACAACTCAGGAGAATTCTAAGCCCAGACAATCTTGCTTCAACTCCGCGAACCATAGTCATGCATCAGCATCGAGGTACACTACCCGACTGACTATGCCTCCGGATCAAATCCCCAGGTCATCCAGAACGCCCGGCACTTCGCGGCCACCGACGTCTGAACAATTCGACTCGAGGAAGGTCGACCTGTGTCGCACCACGGCGCACCGCATCTTGCGAAGGGCCTTCGAGATCAACCATATCCACGCATACCAGAGTGTACAAATTGGCGCCGAGCCGGACACGGGCGTTGTCCTCGTCATAAAGGCTGGACGTAAGCCTATTGGTCACGTCCAACATACACATGCTGGCATATGGGAAAGGCTGGAGGATATGGCGGAAGATGGGTGTAAGTTTTTCTTTGTTCGTTACTTTCCCCATTTCGCTCTGTTATGGCTGGAGAACAGATTCTGTTCAGGATTGGTAGCTGTGTTGATACTCAATAATATACCTCTAGAGAGGTGTTCAGAACATCGTACAGGGGGGTGAGAGAAGAACTACTACTGACTTTGTTATTGCAGTGGACGGTGGGATAATACTATATGGACTCGCCTTCCATTTTGCGCCTAAACAGGTGTAGCTCGTTGCGATTAAACATATCAAGCGGTCCAGTTTAATAGACAACTGCAAGTGTGTATAAATTTTGAAAGGGAGCTCGAATGGTACTCGGCTTACGAGAACTGCGAAGTATATACACAAATAGATTCTAGTCTCAAGTTTGGGTAATTGGGTTGATATTTTTTATTTGGAGATTCTTCCTATATGCCGAAGTAGCAATCACGGGACAGACTAGAGTGAGACGGGCTCTGTTTTCTCTCTTTTTTAGGCCTGCTCGAACTAATTATATGGGGATCTTGAAAGTTGTTACTCGGAGATTAGTGAATTCATCTTATGGACGTATGTTGTCCTATAAATATTAGATATCTATGGAGTTTTGTATTATCATTAGCTATGTATTATCTGCTTCACGATTCAGAACCAGTGAAATACTTATCTATGAGTGGTTCCCTCGCTATATCAAGGTCTATAATTCGAAATGAAAACCATACTTTGCCGTGCAAGTAGGTGTGACGGAACTCAGGAAGCCTTGGATTAGCCGCCATCTCTCTTATCTTTCTTTGCAACTCCGGATTCGCAAGTGAGCAAGGACTTTGAATGGGCCTAACTGATATCTCGGCAACGAGGGCTACTCCAAGGTGTGCATGCAGCTCGTAGGTATGCGGTCCCGGGCCTTCAATAAGAAAGCCGTACGGTAGGATAGTATCGACAGTCTTGATAATACGGCTATTTACGTTAAACCACTCATTAGAAGACAATGTAACATTGTCCGTTAGGGCCGCGTGCTTTTTAAAAGCAGGGTCTCGTCTAGCCGTAGGGACTGGAATCTTGCTTCTAGGAGCTCTATAGGAGGAGTATCGAGCAGATCGCTGGTTAGACATCATATATACTAATAGCTGCCGGCAACTAGCTAGGGGTCCTAAATAACAATCCTAATTCGAGACGAGTCGCCAACTAATATTGTCTTGAGGAATGCTTATATGTGGTTTCAGAGTATAAAACGCAGCTTTGTTTTTTTCCAGCCTCGCAAGACAATTTGTATCATTCACAGAACCTGTGCATGATAACAAAGACAACGTTATGGATGTAGCTTATTAAGAATACCTAGTTCAATAAAAAGAAGGTCACAACGGAAATCGGTTAGCCAATAGATACAAGCCGGAAGGCACAAGGAATCCTTCCACCATGTGTTACGGTTTGCTGCCTATCCTAGATCTCCAGCCACGCTAGCAATAAGTTTGATCCTTCTAGGCCTCCGCCTGAACTACCTAGGTATATATCTTTCGGCATGAGGAGAGAAATCGTCATTAAAGCTGCCGTAGCTTGCCCTAGTCCAATGTTGGACATGGAGCGGATACACCCACTGACCTGCATTGTTCAAGGCCTAGAATCTGTACTCGATTTCCATTGTCGGGATTTCTACGATCGGATGGATGATTATCACAATTTGTAACTCACCTCTTCTTTGTGAGGTTACACGCATTCGTTATCACAGGCTGGATTTGCCTGCTCGCTAAACGCGTAAGGGGTGCCACCAATGGTATGCATACTGAATACGCCAATATCGCCGTCAGTCCCTCTGAAATGTTGCCGCTTATTGAGCGAACAGGAAGAGCCCTTCCTACAAAGCAGGCGGACTATCATATCCTTATACAAGGGAGGGCAAATTGGTATATCAATGCCAATCATAGTCGCTGAGAGTTCAGCCGCATGCCAGACAATCAAATCAAAAGTATCTTCTAATGCGGTGAAGTCAGTCTTCTTTCACGAACTCGAGTCTCTTAGGCTGCCGAATAATAAGCTTCGGCATGGCGCTCTCTTGACTGGTATTGTTGTACCTGAGCTAGTCCACTCACTTGGATAGTTTGGGCTCCATATCTTGGTCAACTTAACCGCTCTTTTGGTGCCACAAGCTGCAACTCTGTGCAAGTAATAATTTAATGAGCGAACGAATCTCCCCACCTTAAGACAGTGACGGCTTACACGACTACCAGGCTCATGCTTGATCCGATGATAATTTTCTCCTTCAGGGGCATATTGATCGAATACTATGCTCGCTTGATTAATCGTGGATCATGTACGCTAATTGACAGAGAAACCCAAAGAATCCGGTGGGTGTTACTCAGCTACAAATTCGTAAGATATAGTTGCTGGAGGGCTTGCTCTTTGCTCGGCAAGTGGAAAGCGATATGAGGTTGGGCTGCTGGTTTTCCCATCCCGGACGAGCCAGAGAGGAGAGTTTTGCGCGTGAAGTTGGGTTGGAACGGTCAGTCATATGACTAGGCGTCTGTGCTTCCAAAATATCGCTAATATTGGCACGAATCTGTATCCAGCGCCGTCGCCAATTAATTGTATCGTCTGCTCTAGCCACGTTAAAAACCATTTGTTATCTTCAAACGAACCACGAAGTGTAAATCACAATGAGAGATTGAAGAGAGCACATGGGAAATTCCTCTGTTATCATCCCTTATTCGCTAATTTAATTACATGCTGAGTTTATACAGTCGACTTAAATCTGAGGGGCATTGTCATCGCCACCGAGTGAGTGGGCATCCCGTTTCCCATATTCAAGGTTTTTCGGAAGGCATTTGGCCAGCATCGAGTTCATGTACATGAGATACGCCTTCCATCTCAGATAAGGTTGTGCCTTCTCGTTTGAAGGGTGCGGGTGAAATAACTATTTTCTCAACACTGATCGGATTGCTCACGGCAGTAAAGGCCCCTTCGTCTTTTGGGGGAGGAGCTGGCGGTATCTGACTTAGTAATATTCGACGACGGCGACGTGCATAGATGTAAAACCCCACGGCCAATAATGCAACAGCGGCGACGACGCCCACCACAATGCCAGCTATGGCACCTGACGAGAGCGACTTGTGCTCAGAGTCTCTATGTTGGGCCTGCTCACTGGTTAGAAGCTTCCGCACGCGCATGGGGGCATTTGGGGACCGATCCAATATGTCTACTCACTAAATCATCAGGGGAGACAGAATTGATGGTGGTGGGCGAGGTTGATACAGCTATCCCATCAATGACATGTGCATAATTTGCAAATCCTGACGTTGAAGCCGTGATCAACATCGAGCCGGACGAAGAAGCGGAGCCAAACACTTCGATATACGTGGAGCTACTGAGAGGCCATTCGCTGTAGCATGTGCCTCCGTACGCCGGACGCTTTGGGTCCAGTGTTGTTTGTGGTGGCGTGAGTTCGTAACCACTTGTCGCGAATTAGCTCCTCTCCTCAAAGCACGAGGGTAATGTACCGACTACGATAAGCGAGTCGAGAAGGCGCGACTTACACGGGGCAACAGGCTTGATAATCGTCTTTCTTGGAGACTACCTGCCAGCCAAATGGGCAGACGAGAGGACTCATCAGGGGCACCAACGACCCCACGGTGGTTGGATTCACATGATATGTCGTATAATACTCGAGAAACTCAGATGGGTAACAATCCGACACGGTCGTGCCCGGAACCGGAACTGGCTCATTGAGCCAAATGAAATACCCAGGCGGGGATAACATGGTAAGCTGTGCTTGATTACACGAGTCCGGCGGTATAAACGTCGTCGTGAGTGGAACAGCATACGGTGTTGTCGTCGTGGGTTGGCGAGTCGCCGTCGTTAACGTTGGATCTGTCTGAGGACGAAGGGCCCTTGCATCTATACCCTCTCTGTCCAATCCAATTGGTGACCCTCGAACTATCCTCTGATGGTCGAGTCCAGCTACGGTGTCGGCGCAGGCCATCACCATAGTGGCCGACGAGAGAGACCATGGCCGCATATCGTATAGGATGCTAGCTTTGACGTGGGAGGCCTGTTCTAAGCACTTCAAATCTGAGTTGCGACGGTCGCGACACTTGTCCACACATGGTGGTGTCTAGGTAAGAAGATGTCCAACTAGCGGGCAAGGTTAGGTGAGAGAAAGTGTCAAGTTGATCGACAGCATGGGCTATTTTCTCGGGCAGGAGGTATGGCATGTGCTTGTTCTGCTCCTGGTACGCAAAGGAACTGGGGGCTATAATCTAGATTACGGTACCTAGTCTAGCTACAGCGCACCTGCATCACAATGGCAGTGGGATGTCCCTGAAAAAAAAAATAGGATCGTGGAAAGGGGCCGAGAATGGGGAAGGGGTGGTTAGTATCAGCCCTGTGTTATTGGTTCTAGGATTGATAGGAATCCACCACTGTAACCCCAACGCTGTCATCATGCGCACTTCCACATGGATGTGGGCTGGGACATGCCGGTTGGACTGTTATTATGTAAAGCGGCATTTCATTTCTATTCACCTCGTACCCCATCTCCAGACCAGTATTGTCCCGATGAATGCGAATGCGAGATTGAGTATCTGCAGACGGTGAGTGGTGTCTGTCCCGACAAAAGCCACACAACGCCACCGATATTCCTCGATATGCAGTAATACCTTGATAGGGCTTTGTGGAGACCCCCTGAAGGTGATCAAGGAATCTGAGACGGGGGCCTACGTGCTGCGTAGTATAGCGTGGTGTAAGGTGGTAGTACTAGTAGTGGAAACCTAGACGAAGCACCTACGCTTTGCCTTGGTTTCTGGTCTGGGATTGCACACCTACTGTAATTATCTGCCACACTACCTAGGTATCATGTCTGGTGAACGGGTAAGTACCGTCGCCGTAACCAGGTTGCGCATAGACGGGGCAGATCCCCGATTACCCACGATAGGCAGCCTGATGGGTATGGCTTGACACCACTAAATAGGTAGTCCACATCATGGCTTACGTACAAACGGCACCTTTGTTTTCACACCAGCTGGTCTCGTCGTAGCAGGCATAGGACTAGTTTATAGCGCAAATACGGGGTAGCTGTGTATAGATAAACGCCTACCACGACAATCTGATCAAGGCAGATATCTTACCCGAGAATGATTGCAACAAAGCAACGTATATGGATGTTGAGATAGGTTAGGATGGACTGGTTACTGTTCTTCCAATATCGGGTTGCGCCACAGTCTCGCATGTTCGCTTCGCTTCGAATGTTTCGAAGGGGACTGACCCCCCTTGCCCGTAAGTTGCCAACCGGTTCACGACAGGTTGCCGCTCGCTTACGGAAACGACAATGTGGTAGCGATGATCTATCTGGATGCTACCTACCTATGTAATACATGTCCTGCTGTACGACGGAGATTTTCCGCCGTCATTCGTTCGCGCGACGAATAAAGGCGCTCTCCTAGGGAATACTATTTACAAAGTCCTGCATTTATTATCAGCATTACTACGACTTAACCTTACAGTAACCGCGCTACCTACCTTAGCACACCGGACCATTGGTCGCCACATCAGAAATTGTTGAATAGGGGAACGCGTCAATTGCCCGGGTGCTGGTGCATGAAGCATACCTATATATAGTCAAAGGTCGCCGATCGCACGCACTCCTGAGCGATTATCGTGGCCTTTGATCAAAAGATGTAAAACTTGGCGAGAAAAGCACAGAGAGAACAATGATATCGGTATCGAGTTCATTGTAAGCCACGCTTCAGGAAGGACATGCTGATAGCCGGTGGTCTTCAAGCTGACTCGAATGCACGAAGGGGACTACTATGCTGCTTGTATATACTACCTCGTACCTTCATATGGACAATACAGAGGAGGAAGTACCTACCTATGTAGTAGGTGGTGGTAGGTGTAAATTAGCAAATGTGGCGTATTTACTACTGATTGCAATTCCTCGAGCAGCTGAATATGGCAGGGTGCCGGGAAACGACTACCGGGAAACAATTGCTCATACACCGTATTCATACTATATGCGTAGTGTCGTAGTAATGGCAATGCAAAGCAGGCGCGCGGCTGTCGCGCCAGGCGGCAGGAAACTGGAGAGGAAAGAAAAGGCAAGAAGGGGGTCGTACACGTACTTACCTTTGCTAGTTATGCCCCCATCTTCCGTGCTTGTTTCCAGGTTTCCAGGTCTTCCTGCAAATACTACTTTCCGTCTTTGTTCTCGTCGACACTGTGACATCACCTCCCTCCCCAATTCCCCTTGACCCCCTTCCCCTTTCTTTACCAAGTTCCTGATCCTTCCGGAACGCATCGTCGCAGTTATTTGCACTCTAGGCGGGTGCCTGGCTCTGGTGCGGGGCACGATGCACTGCATACAGCGCACTGGCTCGACTCTATGATTGAAGGCGGCAGGTAGGACAAAAAGGATTCCATACATGGTCAGCTGGAATGACCTTGACGGTCCACGGAAATGGTGCATATACTGACTAGTACGCCAAAGGTCGGCTCGAGCCGGATGGCGTCAGATCGGTGAGAGTCTGGGTACTGGACTTGACAGAGTGATGATCATGTGATTTGTTATTGAAGTCATCTACTCCGTACTGGTCCTGTGACCATTTATCTACAGTAATCCCCCCTTCTCCTTCAGCCTCTCCCTACCCATCTCTTGTCAAGCCACGGTGGATAGAGGCATACCATGGTCACTACCTACTATGTAATGGGATAGTGGCCAGCCGATTGATACTGTTCAAACTGGGCAGCTTAACTGACATACCGGCTCGTTTCCTATCACCACGTATCCAGAATGTTGGCGTTCGACAATCTAGCAGCTAAATCCGGGCGGGCTTCTGGAAAGGTAGGTATATGCTATCTAGGGAGAAGTTGAAGCTGGCCAAAAATGCACGACAATGTCGACTGGTATCTCGGCCTGGTTGTCCACTGATGTCTACACTTAGACAAGTACTATAGTAGCCCTCTTGGACATCAACTTGGTGCAATGTCTGATAACTTAATAGTTACCTAACAATGAGGTTTCAACGTAGGAAGAAATCGACGGAATGGAACACAGGCTGGGGCAATGGGATTAAAATCTAGAACTTCGTGGTCTCCGACTAGTGCACCCTACTGAATATCTTAAGGCAGGGTCCCTTGTAGAGCCTCAGTGGAGATAGACTCATGCACTAAACATTTAATCACCACAAGTACCTGGGGGCCCTGCTTGTATACTCCTTATGTACCCTATGTTTTGCTCAATAGCATTGCCACATTGTGAGACGAGCTGGATGCCTTCTCTCCAGACAAGGCGACAAGCCGAATGAATGAACAATGCATCAATAGCATTGTCAGTCTTTGATTTCACAAGTGATGTTCGGCCACGAAGCACTCGCGATTTCATGGGGATTCCTGCTTCCTACTTTGGGCTGCAATGACATAAATGCGTATGCTTGGGCATGTGTGTGGCATGATATTACCAACGACCATTCGCAGAGATTTACCTACCTACGATTTACAGCGAGGGAGATGATATGCTGGTGATCCGTGTTCCTAATACCTTGCGATCCTCCATCGTTACAAGCACGATTGAGGAGTATAGCGATTTCTTCTACTGCAGTCTCTTAGAAGTTCAAAATTGTATCACATCTACCGCTGAGGGATGGATGGGCATGGGGATGGGTTAAGTTACTTAACCCAGTAGGTGTTGCTGCGTGGAGTGCATGCAGATACGAATGGGTGCGTCTAACGTTGCCCTTTGTCGCGGGAGAGCGGGCGGGGACGGCGACGGTTCGCCCAGCCCGTCAGCCTGTCTGTCTGTTTGTCTAACTGTCTGGATTTGGGTCTTGGTCGCCTGTGTGGACGTTCGCCTGTTTGCCTGTCCGCCTAGTTAGTCGATTGGCCACCCTCGCACGATTCGACCAGCGTCGAACGAGAATATGCCCAGACGAGGGAGCGTCGAGTCGAGTCTTGAAGAGAAGACGGCATTGCGGACCTCATTTGGTTTGAAACCTGGGCTATCTAGGCACATAGAGTACTGCTTGCTCATCGATTGATAGAAACCGATTGAAGTGTGCCGATGAAATGCTAGCCCATAAGTCCCGCAGCCAAATGGTACTAGGTAGCAGAAAGAGCTGTGGCTGCCCAACTGTGCCGCCTGCCTACCTAGCTGGGTTAGTAGATATTACACAGGGCTACCGGCATTGGGGTTCATGGATTCGCGGCGAGCTGTTGTGCCTGTGCCCGTGTAAGTACCTACCTAGGTGTTTACCCTACTTAGGTCTCTAAAGGTACAAATGTCGGGGAAGCAATGGTGGAAGCAAGCAACCTCCAAGTTGGAAGCAAGCAAGCGACAGCAAAGCATACTTAAGTACTTATTTGTTAGGCAAGAAAAAACCACCACTTGTGGAGACCCTGCCTGGCCTGGCCTGGTCTGACTTGACTTGACCGCTGTCTGGCTGTCCGCCCCTTCCCTTCCCGCCTATCAATTCCCTACTACGTGCAGTTTCTGTACCCTGTAACCCAGCACCAGGTAGGTACCTCCTAACCAGCCAGTGCCACCGCCTTAGCCTCCCTCAGGTATCCCTAGCCTCCCTAACCCTCTCCGTCTTCCCTTTCTCTCTCCTCCTTTCCCGTCTCTTCCCTCTGCCAACTACAACCTATAGTCCACACTACCCATCAACCTTTCTGTTGTCCGAAGGGCGTCGGAAAGGCGTCATCTCTCAAGTGCCACGCCTTTCATTTTGTTTTTCCCTCTCTTCTCTCGCGTCGACTTCACTTTTCTCGTGCCGGCGTCTAGAAGCCTGCTAGTGCTGTCACGTTCAATCGAACTATAATCCTCTTCCGTCCGGAACCAACGCTGACGGAGAGACAAACTCTATCTTCGGGTAAGAAGATTCCTCAACTAAACAGCCCCCGCCTCCCGTGCCTTCCTTCTCATCCCATACTTGAATCACTGCAACCCTCTGTCAAGGCCTTGATCTCATAGCCAAACCGGCGCCGCCGCTCCTTTCCACCATCTCACTATTTCTCTTTGTCAACCCCGTTCATTTTAATGTTGTATTTCCCACCCATTCTTACGACCACTACACTGCACATTGGTCCGCCTCTTTAAGGCTTGTATGTTTCCGTTGGCTCCTGCCAATAACAAGTTTTCTTTGGCCCATCGTCATCACCGGTCCATCCATCTAACCTCTTATATCGTGCCTCTGGAACCTCATCCAAATCATCATTGGTTCATTCTGTGTTCTATTTGTTTGGAACATACCCTAGTTCGTTTCATGCTGACCTGATCACAACGCCACAGATCGCTCGGACCCTGACAACATCCTCGTTCAACTACCTTCGACGTTTCGTCGAAACCACATCCTCACTCCCCAATACATCTACCAACTACGTCGAGGTAGCTCCGAGCTCAACCCTTTGTCAAAATGACTACAATGGTATGTTGATATTCTACTATATAGCTCTTTTGAGCACGTGCAATCAAACGAGGCGGTGGGCGAGATCCGACCATCAGTGTTAGCAATTACGTACTCACCCATACTCCATACGCACCAATAAGCGGTTTACACACACAGACTGCTTTCTACGAGTCCATACTGATGCATCTCGTTTAGGATCTCCGCGTCGGTAACAAGTACCGTATCGGTCGCAAGATCGGTTCCGGTTCTTTTGGTGACATTTACCTTGGTACCAACATCATCTCAGGTGAAGAGATTGCCATCAAGCTAGAGTCTGTCAAGGCCAAGCATCCTCAGCTTGAATACGAAGCACGTGTCTATAAATCCCTAGCCGGAGGCGTCGGTATTCCCTTTGTTCGATGGTTTGGTACCGAATGTGACTACAATGCCATGGTTCTGGACCTCCTTGGACCGAGCTTGGAAGATTTATTCAACTTCTGCAACCGCAAGTTCTCGTTGAAGACTGTGCTGCTCTTGGCTGATCAGCTTATCTCTCGCATCGAGTACATTCATGCCAAGTCGTTCATTCATCGCGATATCAAACCCGACAATTTCCTCATGGGTATCGGCAAACGTGGCAATCAGGTCAATGTCATCGATTTTGGTCTAGCCAAGAAATACAGAGACCCCAAGACTCACTTTCACATTCCTTACCGTGAGAACAAGAACTTGACGGGCACGGCTCGCTATGCCTCGATCAATACTCATCTGGGTGTCGGTAGGTCACTTCTCCATGACTCGGAGCCCTATTTCCAGCCGTACTGATAAACAATTATAGAACAATCCCGCCGTGACGATATGGAGTCTCTTGGCTATGTCATGTTGTATTTCTGTCGTGGATCTCTTCCCTGGCAGGGTTTGAAGGCCGCTACTAAAAAGCAGAAGTATGATCGAATCATGGAGAAGAAGATGACTACGCCTACCGAAGTTCTCTGCCGGGGCTTCCCGAACGAATTTGCCATCTATCTCAACTACACTCGGTCCCTACGCTTTGACGACAAGCCTGACTACAGTTACCTTCGCAAGATCTTCCGGGATCTTTTTGTCCGTGAAGGCTTTCAGTATGATTACGTGTTTGACTGGACTGTGTACAAGTACCAGAAGAATGCACAGGCCATTGCACAGGCTGCTGGTCAGGGTGCTGAGGAGGACGAGAAGCGTCGTACGAATGCCACTACCGCTGGTGCAAGTGCTCAAGCTAACGCTGTTAAAGCGAATGCAATTCCAAGTACTCGACGCAAGGTGATCGAACGCGGTCCTCCAGGCGTTGACACTCCCGAAACCAACCGAGCCGTCGGAGGAAGCGACAGGATGTGAGTGTCTCGCCAACCCAGTCCAGTTAAAGCATTCCTAGTAAGGAATCATCTTTCCTTCGAGTTTGGTGTGATTCATAACGCTGGCCGGAGGAATTGCTGACATGATTGCTGACACTTCAGTCTACGGTAACAGGCTGCGATCAGCTTCCAAAGTTCAAGGAACAGGTTCCGGATATGCGTCTGGTTCTTACCGCCCTAAATGATCATTGGCTTCGGCGCTCTTATATCATAGTTCCGCATTGTGGAGGTGGTATCGACTACCTGTGATTACACCACAAGAACACTCTTCCTCGTGGTAGACTTGTTGTTGCCCGTACGTATAGCACCAATAGATCCGCTTGCGGATCGTGGTCGCAGGTTGGGCAACAGAGAACTACGCACTATCTCCTTTCATAGTGTTTGGGTTGCTTTGGTTTCCGTTCGATGACTCTCGGTTTACGACTCATTCCATGGCTCAAACAGGTCAAGAGGCTCACAGAGATGCGATTCATTATCGGTTCATCCGGTTCTGTATTGCGTCGTTTGTTGAGCAGTCTGTCCCTGTTTGAACGGCACGTCCGGCACTCAGCAACTCGCGGTGTGTCGTTTCCGTGGTCTAGGTTCATTGAGGCGAACTCGGTCGATACGCGCTCGTTAACCAGCTACGTCCCCCTTCGTATTCGCTCAACCCAGAGATTGAGTATGCGGCATAGAGTGGACCCGGTCTATTCTGCTCGTTCTCCTTCGATGCGATCTCATCACCCTCATCGATGTGGCTAGACTGGAGGTTTCCTTATTTGCATTTTTTTTCTTTTTCGTCTCGTCTTTCCTTTGTTTCCTTGGCATGTTAATTGGTTTGCTGCGTCATCACGCTAGAGAGGGGGGTCTACGTGCCAGGGCACAATTCTTTTGGTAAACTGGGTATGCCTGCGCAAGAGCCTCGTACGATGCCACCGCCGTAGACGCCGAGCTACGGGCCGTCACGACCTACGTCGCAGTCGATGATGATGGTAAATAAGGGTAGGAGCTCGTATACTTCGCAACATTGTTGTCCAACTTATCTGGGGAATGGCTACTTCTGGCCCGGTTTTGACGTCTTCGTTAAACAAGTCATTGCCGGTCACCTTTAGAAGCTACCAGTGAGTGGAAGTCCCGGCTGCATTGCTGCCGCGGACTGGAGGCTCGGTTCTTAGTCACTGTTATACTGGCTCAGACCGTTGGACGAGGTACAAGGCGCAGGCAGGACGCGGAGAGTCATTATAATAAGCTTGTCCAGGGTCGGAGCAATGCAAGAAGACATAAGGTGGAGATCGGGTCACGGGCATAATGGCAGCGCCAGTGGAACAGACGTGAGATTCATGACTACATCCATCCCCCCTCCCCTTCCCCTTAAGAATGACAGAATGGTAGACAGACAATACACGCTAGGTAGCATCAAGGAATTCTTTTCTCTCGATATTTTCTTTTATCGCAAGCTGGTGTGACATGTGAGCAACTTGTTAGATAGTCCGAGGACACCAGAGTGGTTTCATTAGCGGTACTGCTATGTAAGTCGCGAGTGAAACATCGGTCGTATCGAGGCTTGGGTCGAACCCGGTAATCGCGATAGGCAGCATGGCACATCTAGGCCGATGGTCCGAGGCTGTGCGCCGTCACATGGGCGGCAAGCGTCTGTCTTGTTTGACCCATGCTTATTAGCCCTTTTGTCGGCGGTGAGTTATGGCAGCTGGTGTTGCCTAGTAGTGTATTAGGGAGAAGGAGGGTATAAAGGTGCTGCTCAGCGTCTCGTCGACAGAGAAGGTGCTGATAGCATCAATCTTCCTATCCAAGTACATATCTTTAGTATCCTCGGCTACGTACTTGCAATTACATGTAAGTTCGACGTATGCCTGCCTAATCAGGACGAAAGTATTCCTATCGATGGCAAGCGCGCAGCAACGCGATACCTAGTAGAGGAAGAGAGACCTATGCACAAGAGGTATGGATATATATATGTCAACAAAATCAACAACAGCTCCTCTAAGAGAAATTCATCCTAGCTTAGCCTAGGAAGTTATACAACTCGCCTTTTTTCCTTTCCTTTCTCTTTTTTGGCTAACAAACAAACGAAAACAAATACCTGACTACAGTACGCACGCCCTGCCACCCTCACACGCCACATCTGTCTGATCCGAGGGGCTGAGTGTGGTTCACCAAAGCAGGGATCGGTCAGCTGGATCATACAGCAGTCCATCCAGTCTAGACTAGGTAGCTAGCTAGCTAGCTGGGAGCTAAAAACCATCTAGAGCCGCCCCCCCCAGTCTAAGTCTACCCCGCCACTCTCGGCATCAACCGGTGTCAATCGAATCAGCGTCGTGCCTGAGGGTACTTATATAGGGTGCAATTAGGTACACGCGACTAGGGTCTCCATCTACCGGTGCCTACTGGTGGTCGTACAGAAGACATGTCGGTCCAGCAGCCTCATGGCCATGGCACGACCTCATCCGTGGACCTCTTCATCTTGACCTTCAACGCTGGAAAGGCACAGATCAACGACGCCGTCTTTGCCCACCATCTTCGCAATGCCTTTGCTAAGAATGCCAGTGACTTGCCAGAAGTCCTTGTCATGTAAGTCGGCCCGCTGCATGCTGCCCAAAGCAAGACTTACACCCCATTGCTCCAGATGCCTCCAAGAGATGGCGCCCCTGGAACACAGCTTCATCGGCTCCTACATGATCAACCCGTATTTCGAGAGCTGGGTGTCTGCCGTGAATCTTGCTGCCAGGTACCCCGTTGCTGGTCCAGGCCGAGACGGGAACGAGGACGAGGACGCCTATCCAGAGCATGGATACCGAGACGAACATGACGACGGTTTGCAGGTTACGCCTCGCCACAGAAACCCTCTTTACACCCTCGTGACTACTCGCAATGTTGGTATGACCGGCATTCTGCTCTTTGCTCGCGACCCTGGTGCTCTGCAGGACGTCAAGTCTACCGAGGTGAGCTTCGGAGCCGGCGACATGGCCAACAAGGGAGCCGTGGGCCTCCGCATGTTGTTTTCCAAGCACGACGCAGGCGGCCGCAAGAAACAGACCGAGCTGACCTTTGTCGGCACCCACTTGGCCCCCCATGAGTGGAATCTGGAGAAGAGGAACAAGAATTGGGCCACTATCGTGTCTGGATTGCGTGAGTCTCCAGCTTCCGCTACATACTCTTCCTCCTCCTTTCCTCTCTTCCCAAGTTGTCACGGCAGCTACTCATCGCCATCGTCGTAGTTTTCGAAGATCCTAAGAAGCTCCGTGGCGCCAAGTCCATATATCCCACCCCCCGTCCATCCGAGACCGAGAGCGACGACGATGAGGGCGGAGCTCTCCTTTCTCGGAACCCACACAAGAGAGCTTTGCATGACATCACCATCTACAAGCCTGGCTCCCATCTTTTCGTTGCGGGCGATCTGAACTACAGAATATCCAAAACAGGCCCGACCTCCAAGTCCGTATTCCCTGTTTTGGACACCAAGAGCCCCAACTATTTCAAACGCTTTCTCGACCTGGATCAACTCAAGATCGAGAAAGCGGCAGGGCGCACGCTACACGGGCTAACAGAACCCACCATCTCCTTCCCGCCGACTTACAAACTGAAGCTAGCCAACGAAGACGAGGCTCAGATCGTCCAGAGCGACCCCTCGCCCGGTCACGATGTCGTGGTGTGGAAGTGGGCCCCAAATCGATGGCCGGGCTGGTGCGACCGCGTGCTCTATCTCGACATTCCTCCCTGGGTTTCGCAGTCCTCAGCCGAGGCCGACACCGCCATAGATGTTATAGCCTACGACGCGTTACCACCGGTCCGCACCAGCGACCACAGGGCCGTCTTCCTTCGCCTTGCCGTTCCCGTTATTGACCCTTCGGTGTTGGCACCCCCCGACCACTTATACGCCACGAATAGCAATGACCCTCGTATCAAACTCCCGTATCCCGTTGACTTCGACTCCTGGGATAACCGCGCTCGGGTCAAGAAATGGGAATGGCTGATTGGCTGGTCGATGGTTGTCTCACAGTCGAAGCAAGGCATAGCTTTTTTCACGACTCTCTTCCTCGTCGGCCTGGGCGCTTGGTGGCTTAGGTCGCGGTAGGACTCGATTCTTGGACGCTTCAGGCGATGGACACGGCCTATAGCAGCATTAGGACTTTCCAACATCTTCCAAGAGCGCGCTTAACAGCAAACGGCATTGTTTATTTCCGGTGCTCCTTCCTGTCTTCTGGGCTTGCGAGCAATTATAGACCTTAACTAATCTCCCCGCACGGCATCGGCTCAGTTTTCATCCATACTCTTGGGTTTATTGGCTCTCTTCTCATTGTAGGAAGCCGCTACATAGCTGTACAGCCGATTCTATATCTTAGTTCTTTATCGCAGATTGGCTTGCGGACTATTGTTATAAATGAGCGCCACAGGTGCAATGAGGCAGTAAGGCGTTCGCATGAGATGGTTATCGTGGTGGTTATACCCCTTTTTTGGTCGTTAAGAGTTTGACAAGGGGCTTATGGATGAAGCATATCTATAGATGATGTATTTCTAATCTCATCTTTGCGCTTAGAAGTCTGCAGGAGAATGTCGGACAGAACTTTGGGTGCCTCTAATATCGGGTACGGCTTTTAGACAATCCACAAATGCATTTCTAGTCTATTGTCAAACGTCTCTATTCCCTCGCCCCCCTTTTGCGGGTCAGAAGAGATGGTTGAGCATGTGACTGGAAACTATGTGAAACGTTTTCACCATGAACGACGCATCAGGCAGGCCAAGCTAGCTCATGATCACCACACGAACATATCTCTAGTCATAGGCTTTTCGTGGAGGCTTAAAGGTGATCTGATTCATGTCGATAAAACATCAGTCCGGGTATGACAAGGATGCACTGGGCCCTAGGTTTATCATATACATTCAGGGGCATCAATATGGCGATATGCCTGAGAGAATCGCTTACGTAGGTGCAAGCTCTTAGCAATGATGTTCGATACTTGCTCGTTCCCTTGCTTGAAAGGTCTCTTCGTGCTGGAGGCTAGAGATGAATCTCGAGAGCGCCAATCTATTGAACAAGAAGACGTAATAGAATCGTCAGGATTTACACGCTCGCGTCTCACAAATGGGTCTTATATGGAAGTGCTGGAAGACGATACGGACAACTCCATACCCCGTATAGGACCCAGCTCGACTGTCCTGTACAGCATCTAGGTACATTCTAAGGTCGTAGACTATGACTATATCGTCCTATCCGTATACCTGAAGGACGAGACGCCCGTCACTCACTACTAATATGACAAAAGCAAGCTAAATCAAGTGTAAACTAGTTCTTCTGATATCATATTGTTAAGATGTAAGATACCTCGTAAACCATCATCGGCTTTAATCAATGAGCGTTCGTCTTATTTTGTAATGAGAAAAAAATTGGTACAAAGACGCCCAAGTGACCCAGCCTATTGACAGAAAGTTATAGAATATTATTCCCTTCCGTTATCTAGCCGCACATCCCCTCGACGCAGGAGGATTACCGCGCCACACCGAGTAATTGTTGGATCTCACAACGCTACAACGTGTTTGTGACCGCGGTGATGCCTCTCCCCTAACCCTACAGAGAAACAAAAGGCTATATCCCATCTCGTGCGAACCACGCAGTCAGAGCCGAATAATTACTTTCTCCCTCCGTCTATTGATACGTTCATGACCCAACCCTAGATCCTCAGAGGGGGGTTACTTAAAAGATGCTGTTGACGAGGTTGCCACCGAGCGTGGCGCCGGCACCAAAGATGGCAGCGTTACCCAGCTTCTTGCCGATCTTCTTGCCCGTCTCGTTCATCTTGGAGCCGCCACCACCTTGGCCGGGCTGGCCACCGCCCTCGGCGACGGCCATGGGCGGGACGTGCGAGTTATAGGGGTTCTGGGCTTGCGACGGCGGCGGCGGGTAGGCTCCGCCGTTGGCACCGACTGCGGGCGAGCCGTAGGTGGGCTGGGCAGGGGCGAAGAAGCCCGCCTTCTCGGAGTGGTTGTCGATGTGGACGTAGTTCTTGGGGAAGATGCCCTCGGCGCCGGTGCGCTCGTTGCGGCCCATCCACCAGTCGTCGTTCATGTACTCGTGCACGGCGATCTGGTCGTCGCGCTCGAAGGACAGGTCGCGGTCGTCGGCGGCGCGGTACTGGTACAAGGCGCGCGCACGGGCGATGACGGGCTTTGCCGGCGGCGGCGGGGGTGGCGCGGGGTTGTTGCGCGAGGGTAGCGCCGGCGGGCCGGTGGTGTTGTAGGCCGGAGGCGCCGGGCTCGGCGACGGGTTCTGGTGCAGCGCGAGGTTGGCCAGAGCCTGCGGCGGCGGCAAAGACACGGCCGACGGGTTCCGCGATGCCGGCGTCGGAGCGCCCGAGAGCGGCGATTCGGTGGGCAGGAGGCTTGAGATGGAGTCGAAGACGTCGTCGGTTATGACGCCCTTCTCCAGTAAGTGCTCGAGCTCCTAGATAGCACAAACAGACTCGAGGTTAGCATATGAAAGGGTCGGGGGGTCGGACTATCAGATATAGTTACACATGTATACATGTATACATGTATATGTAAACATGAAAATGCATACATTCTTGATGAGACGCAGCGACTTGTTGTTCGCAATGATTTCCTGGCGGTCGAGGGCCACCATTGTCGATTGAATTGTCGGTACACTCGATCCAATTCGATTCGTAATTAGATTTCCTAGTTCCGCAGGTAGACAGGCCGATGCGATGATATAGCTTTCCCTCTTTTCTCAATCCCAAAGCCTGTAAGGTTTCTATCTGGTATTGAATTGCCGCTATCGTTGCTGTTGTTCTTACGGCTGCTGGTATTGGAAGGAGACGGGGTGTGTCGTGATGGAGATTTTAGGTAATAGAGAGCGTTACATGTGCGGATCTACCTTACGAGGATGGCCACACTAAGTGGCGCTTAGGGGGCCTCCCATACCCCGCCACAGCCCCACCACGGTTCACCTAATTACCGATTTAGGTAGGCAGGGGTCCTTAACTGTGGAAATACGGGCCATTCAGTTTCCGTTGCAAACATCATCTTAATGTGTACCTCTACGCGCTTCGTATACATTGTACGTATGCTACGGAGCACTAATTCATGGCTATCTAGTACACCTAACTGGCAAAACCTTCATTAGCACTTTTATACAACACCACAGCAGAGACGTCATTGATCGTACAAATAGCTTTATTCCATCCAAAACAGTATTTTGTACCAGATGAACATGTAATGTACCAAGCATCCGAATTCAGAAATCTACATCTATATATGGTCCTCCAACCGCACTTATAGGTATCATGTTAAACAAATTTGCTATCCTTGACAACGTACTTGTCGACATATTCGTCCGCTGACAGGGCCTCCAGTTTCTTGGCGTCCATCCCCAACTCCACGAGCTCTTTGACCTGTGCATCCGGGAAGTGAGGCGACAAGTGTCGCTGGTATTTGGCTAGGATGTGCGGCTTGGCCTCCTCTCTCCTGAGACGGTGGCCGAGGGGAGCCTCCACTACGACCTCGTCGAGGACCGTGCCGTCGTTGAGTTCCACCGTCAGGGCGTTGGAGATGGTGCGCAGAGCCGGGTCGTGGTAGTCCTTGGTGAACTGCGGGTCCTCGACACACTTAATCTTCTGTCGCAGAGACTCGACGAGGGGCGACGTCGCCGCCTCGCCACCATCCGTGTAGTCGGTCGCCTCGAGGCGCCCGAACACGAGCATCACGGCGCACATGTACTGGATGCAGTGGTCGCGGTCCGCGAAGTTGTCCATGGGCTTGAACTGCTTGTCGATGATGCGGATGCAGGCCTCGTGGGTTCGGCACGTGACACCCTTGATGTCGGCCGCCGACTTGCCCATCTCCTTAAGCTTCTGGAAAATCTTAGACGACGCCTCGACCGCTGTCTGCGAGTGGAATTCCGCTGTATATACAGTTAGCCGGGCATTCGATAGCGCAACCAGTCAGGGTCTGGGGAGGGCTAAGGGAGGGCTGAGGGAGGCCCGAGACGTACCAGGGTATGAAACCTTGAAGAGAACGTTTTCCATGACATAACTGCCGTAGGGACGCTGGAACTGGAACTTGTTGCCCTTGAACAGGACATCGTAGAAGCCCCAGATAGGGGCGGACAAGACGGTGGGAATACCGGGTTCGCCCTTCATGACTTTCAGCGCTAGGTTGACGGCGCGCTGGCAGGCGTCACCGGCAGCCCACGACTTGCGGGACATGGTGTTGGGAGAGTGGCGGTAGGTACGCAAGCTCTGGCCATCGACCCAGGCTTGTGTGACGGCGTCGGCGATCTGCGTATCGCTGAGGCCCAGCATCTGAGAGACGACGGCGGTACTGGCGACCTTGACTAGGACGACGTGGTCGAGACCGACCTTGTTGTACGAATTGAGTAGGGCCAGGCAACCCTGGATCTCGTGGGCCTTGATCATACCCTCAAGCACGTCGCGGATGGTGAAGACCTTGCCATTGGCGAGGTTACCGCCGGCCTTGTTGGTCCGGTTGACCCAGTCGGCGACGGCCAGGATGGCACCGAGGTTGTCGGAAGGATGCCCCCATTCGGCAGCCAGCCAACAGTCGTTGTAGTCAAGCCAGCGGATCATGGCACCGATGTTGAAGGCGCCATTGACAGGATCGAGGACGAAGTCGGTGCCCGGGACCTTGGTACCGTTAGGAACGACGGTCCCGGGAACGATAGGGCCCAGGAGCTTAGTGCACTCCTTGAAGCGCAAGCCCTCGAGACCGCAGCCCAGGGTATCTAGGAACACCCATCGCGCCGTGTCGAACTGTATTTGCAAACAGAAGATTGCAGCACCGGTTAGCGGCGGTTCTGCGAGGGGGCGCAGGCGGGGTTGATAGAAGTATCACAAGCTTACAGCTAACTCGGAGTCGATAGGCTGGGTGACATATTTCGCAATGTCTTGAATTTCGGGGTCGTAACCCTTGTGCTGCGTGGGCATAGGCGGACCAGACATGGCGGCGGCTGTCGTAGAAAAATTGTGGTGGTGGCTGCGGCGATAGAGGGGAGAGGGAGAGGAAGAGGCGGTTATGGTAGCAGCAGTGCGGGAAGACGCTAACGATGGGCCGGAGGTGCGTGTTGATGTAAGGCCCAGAGGGGTCGACCGGAGTCGCAGCGACTTCGAAGCGCTTCGGATGCTCCGAGTAACAGCAGACATAGTACAAGCTGGACCCGTTCGCGGTCTTGCAATTGCCTATCTGATAGAAGGCAGGTAGGTTATATAAATAGGTGAGGAATGGAGAGAATGGAAAATCAAGACGGTGTGGGAGAAGACACGAAAATAAATCAATCGACTAAATCAATTGGCCAGGCCGGGGGACCTCCGTCTCCAGGGCCGAACAACTAACTGCTAGTCTAATGCGAGTCGGGCCAGTAAGTTACTTCCTCAGATTGAAGGACGGATGATTGCAAAAGCTTGGACAAGCAGGAGGATGCCGAGAGTTGTACAACAACCCCTCCAAACTGGGGAAATCAACTAAGGTTAGGTACTCGGGTACCTCTGCCTATAAATTTGGTAGATAGGTACTCCATGTCTTGATTCGCCGCTAGAAGAAACTATACCTGGTCAGACTTAGCCCGAGTGAATGCCGCGCCTATCCCTCGGAAGCCGCAGATGGCGGGGCAAAGGAGATAAACCATCCTCGGTTGTATATCTCTCTTTCTTTAAACACAACGATACCTACTAGGTAGCCAGTCATCCGTCCAATGTTGCAATACCTATATACATATATAAATAGGTACAGTATAGACATCATAAAAGAGCTTAACTTTGTGCTCCTCAGCTAGTCGGTCAACTTGATTAGATGTCATGTGAATCAATGCGATGTACTTGCTTTTACGTTGATGTTTAGTTTCAGTCGATGGTTTGCGACGGCTTGTTATAACCCATTCAGCGCTACTTCGGATACTCGCCGACGTCACCTAGTAAGGCGCCGGCACCGCCGATGTTGCCGACACTGCCAAGCCCGAATACTCTTTCGGTAAACACTCGGCTCGTCATTGATTACCCGTTCGAGTACGCTGTGCGAGCTGCATTGATTCCATCAACGTACTGCAACCCGTTTTGGGGGTACTGAATTAAACTGCGAACATGGAT
The DNA here is from genome assembly GCA_022593225.1 of Xylaria sp. FL0064. NCBI lineage: Eukaryota > Fungi > Ascomycota > Sordariomycetes > Xylariales > Xylariaceae > Xylaria > Xylaria sp. FL0064. Next base: position 32,776 of record JAJKLE010000040.1, on the reverse strand, counting down.
AAAGCTAAGCTAATATAAGGCGAAGATCTCATTGGGTTGTAACCATATTCAGGTCCAAGTCTCCAGAGACTGACGTTATGTTATCATCCTGCGACTACAGTCGGTTGTCCATCCTCTCCAAGCTTCGTGGATCCCTAGACGAATAAAGAGAAATCATCCGTCGTCACATATACACATTCAATCCTTGGCGTCACGGAAATCAAAGAGTCATCGGCGTTTCTCTCTCCCTATCTCTCTCTTCTCACACCCACTCACGGCCAGCTCGTAGGGCCGAATGTCTCACCCGCCGCAACGAAGCTCTTGATGGCCAAGCCTCGCTGGTCTAACGTTTCATAGATATCGTAGTTGCCGTACCACTGCGGCGCATTGGCCGAGGTGAGGTACAGGGTAAAGAAGATGAGGATAGTCGAGATAGCGAGGCCACAGTCGAGCGCCGCGGACGTGGCATAGTTGTATTGTAGCCACCAACCGTTAAACCTCCGCTTAATGAGGTAGTTGAAAAAGAAGCCGACGCTGCCCCAGCATAGGTATGTATAGGCCGTCGCAGGCGGGATCCACTGCATTGCCCTACGTTAGTCATCACTAGAAGATGTTGGATCTCGCGAGTTACTTACGCCCGAACCGCCGAACACGAGGGGTGTGTTGATGTATCGCGCGATCGATTTCGGGTATCGACGAGCAAGGAACCACGTAATCACGGGCGAGACGGCACCCACGAGCCAGAACCATTGCAGTGACGAGTAGAGGGCGTTGCCGCTGAAGATACGAGCAGGTCCGATGGCACCCCATATGATAGAAGCTGTGAAGAAGACTCGGCCGCCTGGGCATGTGTAACTCTCCGGTTGGCTATCGCTGCATACCTCGGAGATGGTACCCAGGGCCCAGTTCATAACCGCGATCTGGACGATGGCTGACCACACCGAAGCAACAAGCTGTGCCGAAAACATGGTTCGAGGTGGTACCTTCATATAATGGCCCAGCTTAAGGTCTTGAGAGAAGTAGAGCGCCTGTTGCATCGCGATATAACCATAGTTCTTGAACATCCTGATGCTTGTCAGCGAGATTGACTACAAGACAGTGGTATTACACTAGACGTACTGTAAATCAGTTAGTCTGGGTGTCATGATGCCATTACTGAAGGGTCTGCGGTGGCTTACCATCATAGCAACGGGGTGGCCCGGAAGTAGATAACCAATAATGAATTCGGTCAAGACGTTCAGGCCGATCTGAATATTCGAGATAGCTTGTATAATTCCAATAGGGACCGTCTTGATAAGCAGGAATTAGCAACCTTTCACCATCTTGGATGTTTACGAAACGCGGCGGAACCAGTGAGATTGCTCGAATGATGTTGTGCTCTCTGCCAAATTCCACCATGGAGTGTATACCGGAAGACTGGTGTAGTACATACCCAGATGATCGGGATAAGGATACAAATAACGTATGCCCAAGCTGGGAATCCTGTAGGCCACGCCGTACAAACCGCGAAGGATATTCCCACCATGACAATGAAAAGAACCAAATACCACCAATCTGGGGAATCCTTATACTTCTTCATCAGGCGCATATGGACGTCGTCTGCACTGGAGTGTCAGCATGCTTCTTGAACCGGACATCAATCAAAATAAACTAAACTGTTTCCGAATAAATTGATGTGCTGTATTGGTGGAGAGACTGGTCGGATTGGAATAGAAATATCATGTGCTCGTTACCTTCCTGGGACCGGGCTTTCTTGTATTGATCCTTAATTTGAGGCCCGTGGTACAAGGCAACGCTGTACAAAGTTTACAAATTAGTAACCAGCATAGACAATGGAGATCATAGCAAGTCTCAAAAGGGCACAGAAGCACAAATTTTCAAACTGGCTAGTGAGGGAATAATGGGCCTGAGGAAGCATACTGAATAATAATGGCAGCGATGGCAGCAAAGCTAAGACCGTAGCAAAGAGCAAACTGTGTGCTCAGGTATAGAGGGGAGTATGAGTGATATGCTTCCACGTCGAGTAGAAGTTGATCGTTGAGAATCCTGGAGACATTGTACTTGGCTCCTGTATTGTCGAAAGCGTCCGATGACTGGACGACAAAATAGTCGGCATACCAAGCCCCAGAGAAGTGAAGACCGGCAGACACGATTACAAAAAATATGATGACGCCGGCGACCGTGTTAGCTACGGCGTGAAAGGGGGGAATCAGAGGAGATAGGGCGTATCCGGATATCACGGTCCAGTCCAGCGTCGTGGGCAGGATACCATAGCCATGCAAGCCTCCGAAGAGCTTGTTGACGACGACGTTGTTAGGTAAAGCCCAGCAGATAAAATTGAAGTACGACAATCCCTGGAAAACTATACATCATTGTCAGGGACTAGAGCTGCCGAGGTGCGCGGCTCTCGATGTTAAAGAAAGAGACGTCGAAAAAAAAAGGGGGGAGCGGGAGGGGGGGACAGGGGAACGGATAACGAATATTTCGATCAGTATAGGGTAAAGAAGGCCGCTGTTTCTGGGGGAGATGTGAGTGAAAATACGTACTCCAACCCGGGAAGAAGTACCATATCTGCATAAGTCGTAAGTCAGCTCGATCACGAGGAGATACTATAACATAAGTGGGAGAGCCGCTTACGAAGCCTCCGGCAAAAATATAGAGAAACCACCGGTATCGAGTAATGTGCCAGCCGTTCGCCTTCGCAGGGTCCGTGGGTATGTTGTCATGGAGGGTATGAAACAAAGTTGCATTGACTAGGTCGCCTGGCCATATCATGGCAGCTGGCCATACGAGAAATCTTCGCATTAGCCCTGCGAGGCCGTAGCCAGTGCAGAGAGTCGTGATGCCAAACAACAACTGAAATCCCCATCCAAAGTTCTGACCATCTGTGTATGCCTCTTAGCTTCTGCTCAACGCCAGTGATGGAGAGGGAAACATACAGAAGACTTGTTGGGCAATTAAGACATCTGTGGCATATAAAACACCACCGCCATAGGCCGCCTGTATTGCCACGGGTCTGTGTCAGCTTCAAGCACCAGCGCAAGCAAGGTCTGGCGGGCGTACATACGTTGGACATGGCAACGATAACAACGTGTTCCTTGAAGTTGAATTTGCCCGGTTTGAAATTGAACTTGATTCCCATGAATTCAAATACGCGGTCGGGAAATAAGAGATCCCATCCGAGACCAATCGGGTACGCTATGAGCTGAATCACGTAGGTCGTGATCTGGATGGACGGGTTTCGGAGGGAGAATAACATGTTGACGGCGGAACCCGCTGTACACAAGATCAAGCCGATGACCCACGCCCGTATCGTATTGGCCGGAAGGTCGACATCGTAATTCCGTATAGCAGCGCGAACCTTTTGGTGTAATAGACAATGAGAATGGTAGAATTGGATTTGAGCAGGAGGGGGTTATACCTCAGGATACGGACTATCATCTTCTAACGAAGAGACCTCTACCTTGATGGCCTTCTCGGCGTCACCGCCACTCAGTGCTGAATCAACAACTTTGACTTCGGTTTCATTTGAGGGTAAGTTAGGGTCAAGTTCATGTTGAGGCTCGGAGTTCTTGAGAGTCTCTGGAGCCTCCACCCCTTCACTCGACTCTGCTTCTAGGGAGTAGCTCCCTTCAGCAGCGCGTCTACGGAAACGAAACATGGTTCTGAGAATACTTCATTCGCTACGGGTGCCAGCTAATCAAAAAGCTTAATTTGCGACAAGGCGAAAGCTCAACTAATTAATCGACCAGAAGCGGAGAAACAGAGTTTTACCCCAGGAGTTGTGAAGGCAGAAACAGGAATAGATAACAGTGGAAGGGCAGTTCTCATTAATATGAAAGCAGTGCCGCACAACTACATCGATGGAGTGCAGAGACAACTGTTGTCCATATTCTTTGTCGTACCGGGATATAGATAAGGATTTCATGGTATACCCTCGTGTCACCAACAGACGGCAGGGTCGCATATTGGTTATTGCCGATATTATCCCACGATTGGTAAGATGGAGACAAATATCCGTAGCCAGCAAGTCTAGATTGAATAACCTACTACCTCACCACATAGCTGTCTAAGTTCAGTAAATTCGCCAGCATTGTAGTATTCAATGTAGTCGACAGCCCCCTCTGCGCCGTTCAGCAGTATCGTGGATGGCGTGGGTCGAGGGCTGTTGGCTCAGGTCTGGTTGGATTCTGACAATACGTTGCCCGGGACCTTGATTTGCTCATCATCAGCTCTCGTTGCTCTGCTCCCAACAGAATAAAGAAAATATAGCGCCGTTATTCAAACGAGATATCTCGGTCATAATCAACCTTTTCTAGGGGGTCACCCGAAGGGGACACGAACCAAGATATTGGCCAATGAGCTTACATGTAGATAGCATTTTGGGAATATCTTTGTCTCACCCCCCTACCCCCCAAGGACGATCCTGTGATGAGGGGCAAGCAAGGGTAATGCCAAGGATATGAAGAAGTACTGCGTGTTGAATGTGTATCTCAGACGCGGCTTGTTGCCCCAATGCTACGTTGCGTGGATTGCCCATGCATTGCGACTCCTAAACTTGGTACAGCGAAGTGAATGCGTGATAATTGGGCATGTTACAGATGATTTGATGTGAAAGGCAAGAGGGTTACCTGGCCTTCAATGCTGCTTTTCCCAGCGCTATCAAGACTGAAGTTATGAAAGACTGCATTGGATGAATATCAAGAAGATGGATAGGGCTGAAGGAAAAACATGTTTGTTTCCTCAGATCGTCCGAGTGTTTAGAATAAAAGTGTACGAAATTGAGAACAATACCTTACGTCCTGTACGAAGGCTCGTCTGCGCACGACACTTCATTGCGATGCGGCATTACTTGTAGGCGATACTTAAATCCCGGTCTTGCCGATTGGGTACAATCTCTAACGGCGTTGATGGAAACAGAAAAACACCTGGTCATTACATGCGACGGTATGTTGGCAATACGAGTCAATTAAGGACGCAGCATCTTCCATTTCTCTAGGCAGGTTAGGTAGCTGTCGCTTTCGTGACGGCCGAGGACACAATATATATTGCTCTGCCAGGGCCCATTTAGCCAGAAGACGCACAGGCATAACAGCCCACGTCTTGTGCCCTGTCAACGAGGAGTCATAGACCCGTAGTACCAAAATGGACACCGTGGTTTTCGGTATGGATTGGCCAACATACAATGGTTGCCACCTTATTAATAGCTAGTTCCGTCGTAGTCTGAAAAATGGAGAGAAGCGGCAGAACTGTCGATTCCAGCCTGACCTTTCGAAGCAAGCGAAATGGAATAAACCTGACCGATGCGATTGGCCAATGGCTCTTTTATCGCCTCTGCGCCTTCAATTGGGCTACTTGACAGCGGGTGTTCGCACCCAGTTGATGCAGGGTGAGATATAGGGCCACTGTGATATGTCGTGCAACTAACAGTCACTCATTGCCCATATTCAGCTATTTCCAATCGCCATCTGCATAACTCCCCAGAAAACAAAGAAGGCGTTGTGTGAGTATCAACCTCACCTAACAGAGTTGTACTAAAGTACAGACTTCACAGGGCATGTGTTTACTGGAAGTGAGCGCCCTTTGTGGACCGGCGCCCTCGCTCTGCCCTGATTATTATGTACCTAGATATGACTGGCTTGCACGTGGTCGGATCGCGGACTGGACCGGATTATCGTGGCAAATCCGCACTCCCAACCACAGCCATACTTGATATTACTCAGCAAATGACGCTTCAAACTTATCATAGATAAGTGAGCGGTAGAAGCATGGATGAGCGACTTGAATAGAATATCATGGTCATAATGAGTGGTCTTCATCCTGTTCGGTGATTTTGTGACCCGGAAGGCCATCGCGGTTGGCTCGCCAAACACCTTCTTCGTCTTCGAACTCTTCTCTCTTCCACACCTCGACGTGCTTCTTACAAGCCTCGAGGGCCTCTTCACCAGCCCTCCAGGCGGCTTGGCGATGGGGAGCCGAGACTGCGATGAGGATACTTTCCTCACCAATAGGTACGGCGCCTAGGCGATGGATCATAGCAATGGACTTGAGCCCGTGACGCGCGAGGATGTCCTTGCAGATAGATAGCATAGTCTTCAGAGCCAGGGGCGTGTACGCCGAGTATTGCAGCTCCTTGACCGGCTTTCCCGCAAAGCTATCTCTTGTAGTGCCTAGAGCGGGAACATGGGTGTTCAGCATGCTGAGGACGAGGCGAGGTGGGAGGGAGATGCAGCAGGCTCACCGGCAAACAAGACGATTGCACCGGCCTGAGGACTACGAACGCGATCTATGACGTCCTGGATTTGTAGGTGGTCATGAGTGAGAGCAACGTAGCACGCCTCCTCGCTCCTCTCGGTCAAGCGAGGCTCCATGATGCCCAGGCCCTACGAATAGGTAAGAAAACGATGGATTCAATGGCAGCTTGACTCCTTTTTCAGGTTTATTGTTGTTGGAGCTGCGACTGTGGTTCTGGCTCCTGCCAATATCTTGGTGATAACAGTGAGGATGGTGAGAGAAATGACCAAACACATCGAGGTACATAGATAGTACGGTGTAGAATACTACCTACCTAGGTAGGTACAAAATCCTGTATTCATACTATGTACCTCGTACCGGGTCCACATGAATGTGGGGTACCTACACATAAGGATCTACTACTGGCTACTGGGTAGGCGCTGACAGCTCCTACCACTTTAGCCTTGCATGCCTAGTACTGTAACACTGTCCCTCAAAGATTACCTACCTCGCCTACCTACCTTTAGCTATATTTGCATCTCTTCGTTATCTTTCTCTGTGATCCCATGATCTCATCCTAAGCCACTGGCTGAAGTGACGACGCGCGTTGTCGCTGTCGCTGTCGCGTTCGCAAGCACCATCGACCATTTCTCGTTATCCACCACTGCCGCCCCGTCGCCACAATGATGTACGACGATTACGACCACCGTTCTCACGATGGCCGTAGATCTCGATCCCGACCGCCTTCCGGGGACCACCACTATCGCTCGCGGCACGGTAAAACATGATATAGCCTAGAGCATTATGTTCTCCTCGTCATTGTTGAGCCTGCGCTGACTTTCCCCGCGAGGGAAGACTCTTCCAGATCGCCGCCACGAGGACCCCGTGGCAGCGAGTCGTTGTCTCGGCCACACAGGCATCAGTCTCCCTCGTACCGAAGAAGCAACAACGGTCATACTCGCGGCGACTATGTTGGAGACCACCGGAGCTGTCCCGCCGATGAGTCTGTCCCCGGGCACCCTTCTGAGGAGGCTCCCTATCGCCGCAGAGATTCCCCCGGCCGTCGCTCGGGTCGCCGCGACTACAGGGATTACGACGCCGCCAATGACTATGATGATGACAACAATGACGATCTAAATCAACGGCCAAGTGGTCGTGGGCGCAGCCCGAGACGTGCTGGGTCTGATGGCTCCTCGTCGCCTTACCGCTCTCCCGAGCACGGCTACCATCGCGATGCCGGCCACCAACATGTGCCCGGCCGACCTTACCACACGCTCAAGCTCGATGACGTGCCGGACTGGTTAGGTCCTCAAGAGGTGAGCCGCCCAATGCCCATACTTGGTATCTGAACTACCACCCATCGATATGGCGCATGGCTGACCAACGCGATGTTTGATCAGATCGATGATACCATGCGTGACATGGGCGCAAGAGGTCTTGTTGAGGTTCGCATAAAATCCGACAGCCGTGTTGGTATGCTATACCTCTCTTGCACCGCCACCGTTTCCTCTATTCCCGCACTTAACCTCACCCTCTGTTCTAGGGAGCCGCCGATGCTATGCTTTCGCAGAATTTAAATATGAGAGTGATGCTGTGGATTTTCTCGAGCGGTACTATCCAGCTCTCGACATCGAGGACCGCACTGGCGCCCCCACCCGTATATACATAGAGTATAGTCGAGAGCGACGGCAGGCCCCGAGTCTGGATGATTGGAAGTGCACATTGGTGGGTTTACCATATCCCAACGTCTCCCTGCCAAAAATAAATAAGAATTCAAGCCAACCAAGCAGCAGTGTCACTTTGATAACTTCTCCCGCCGAGCCACCTGCAAGCAGTGCAAAGCACCTCGAACTTGTAAGCACAGGCCAAAGCACAATCATCCTCCCCACCCTGCCATGCTTTTCGTCTCGTTCTACCATGTTCCCCGCCTAACCCCTATGATCCAGCCGAGAATACGGTCGAGATGCGACTAGACGGTCAAAGCGATGAGTGTCCTCAGCAGACTCCATCCCAATTTGTTGTCGTCCGGGGGCTAGCTTCATCCACGAATGAGACCATCCTTGCGGCAGGCGTCAAAAAGCTCTACCTATCAAAAGAAGACGAACCAAAACAAGTCACAGGTGTGCCAACAAAGCTGAGGAGCACCGCACCTATTGGTAATACCCATGGCCTCGGTGCAAAACCTGGCTCACTAATCCGCGTATTCATGGTGCGGGATAAGTCGTCGGAAATCAGCTGCAACTATGGTTTTGCTGAGTTTTCTACGCTTGATGATGCTCGCGCTGCCATGGCAAAGTATAACGCACATCCTCAGTTCACCATATCATCCCGGCCTGTAACGATTGCCTTCATACACTCTGGTGTCTTTACCCCCTATCTGCATACCCTGCAAGAGCAAGATCGTAAATTCACGTTTGCGGCAACTCATAACTCCACCCTCAGACTAAGTTACTGGAACCCTTCCGTATATGCCAGTGAGCATCTTACCTTCGACGAATCCCTCTATGAAGAGAATGAGAGAAAATGGGATACCAGCAAACAGGGTTCTGACATACCAGCGGGCAAGGAATCAAAGAAGCGGAAGGCTGAGAAAGACTTAACTGCACCCACTGGCAAAAAGGCCATTGCTATGGCACCCCAACTACAGATGTGGGCAAACAAACATGCGGAACTGCACGGGTCAAAGGAGTCTACTGAAATAGAGCCACTCTCGAACGACGCACCACTCCTTGCTCCAGTCCCCGCTGCTATGGGTGCAGGCAAGAGTGCCGCTACAACTATGCCCTCAGTATCCTATGCTGATCTTGATCAAATGTGCTGCCTTTTGTGTCGGCGAAGGTTTAAGAACGAGCCATCTCTTCGTCGACATGAACAATTGAGCGACATGCATAAGGCAAATCTCGAGAACGAGGATCTCATCACCAAGGCAACTCAGAGTTTAAGAGCCCTTGGCAAGGAGCCTACATCTAATTATCGAGACCGAGCCAAGGAACGACGACTAGCTCACAATCAGCCCATGAAACCGAAACCTCACCTCCCTCGGAAGACGGCACCAGCCAACAAGGACACTGAGTCTGTCAAAGAGCTTCCGGCGAAACCTTCCATATCCAAGGGCGCGGGCTTGCTTGCTAAGATGGGTTGGAGCACTGGTGAAGGGCTTGGGGTGGAGGGTGGTGGGCGCACTGATATCATCGAAACGATGGCTTATGCGCCTGGTGTTGGTCTCGGGGCTGAAGGGGGAAAGATCGGTGATGCGGCACAGGAAGCTGCTCGCGCCACAAGGAACAATTATGCTGACTTTCTTTCAAAGGCCAAAGACAAGGCAAGAGAGCGGTATGAGAAGATGGACTAGCACTTTCTATCATACCTCCTATGGACCCCTTCCAGATTTCAAATTTTCTGTGTACAGTAGGGGGGTTCGGCACAGGAGTCCTGGCCTCACGCGATATTCGAAGACCTTGTAAAATATCTGTATGCTGGTAACTGGGCAGTTGATCATTTAGTTGCATCTCGGGTTTTTCGTCTGGAGAATAGCAGAGACGTCTCTTATAGAATCTATAAGGACATTTTTCAAAGTTTTGTGTTCCTATTGTCTTTCCGACAATGCTCCTCCCTCTCTCTCTCTATTGTTACGTACACTGTACCATACGTGCAGTTAAATGCTATGCACCGAAACCATGCCTTTTGACACTAACGGCAACGAACGGGACACGACTTCGCGCTCATATATACAAGCCGCGGTGTATTCTCTTCGTTACCGAAAAAGAGACACGGACTGCTCATTATTATGCCATAACAAATGATATACAGCGCAATGCTTTAAGCAAGACGGGATATAATGTATCGCAGAAGGAGTATGACTTGTGTCTTTTTAGAAACCGACTAGGCCGGCCCCTGCCAGGCAGAAGAAGGTTGCGACAAGCGTCACGGCGGCTGCCTCCCATTTCAGGGCTGGCATGGCTCGAGGTGCAGCACTATCCGAAGTAGACTCGTTAGCGGCATCTGTACCAGACGATCCCGAACCATTGTTGTCGTTGCTATTGCCATTAGTAGGGGTAGGAGTCTCTTGAGCAGCGACGCCCTTGACGAGGGGAATCCCAGAAGTAGCGGAGATCTCCATCACATTGCTCCCCGTCGCATTCAAATTGGCCTGTGCCAAAGCGATCTTCTTGTGGTTAAGATCGTACACGACGTAAGCAGAGCGCAGGAACGTGTCGCCAAGCAGGTAGACGCCCCGGAGCCCCTGGATGCCGAAACTACAGACGTCGTGGAAGGGAAGATGTGGTAATTCAAGCCCAAGGGCTATATACCCCTTGACATTATCAAGGACTAGCTCGTCTATGGGGACCTTGATCAGAGGTCCATCGCTCCCGCCAAATTGAAAGTCAAGGGTTGTATCCTTCTCGGAGGTCAGGAGACCACAATCAACGAATATGAGCCCAGTGACAAGACTATCATCTACCGCATTGAATCTGCTATAAATCTTTGTAGCGACGCGAGGCGGAAGGTACGTTAATGTAGTACCAGAATCAAGAATGACGGGTGTTTCTTCGCCGAGGAAATCGGTATTCCCAGACTTTGAACCAGAGCTAACCGTCAAAGAGTTGAGCGCCACGGTAAAGGATGAGTAAGTTTTCGATTGGGCATCGCGGAGTATGTCAACAGACTTGAGCTGCCCTATGAACTTTTTGTTGTCAATACCTCCGAATAGGATAGTACCTGTTTCGGCAAAGAGGTCGTCCTGCAAGAAGAAGTGTGCGAGGTCAGTATGAGACGCATGGGGCAGCAAGGAGAAAGGGATGCAAACAAAGCCCAGACGTACAAGGTACAGACTGTAAGCCTGAGTCTCGATGAGTTTCTGGTCTACGAAGAGGTCGACGATGTTATGGTAAGGGTCCACGGCGGCGACATTAGTGTTGAAGCCTATGCCGAGCAAACCCGAGTTGATGGTAGAGTTCTCGGCGAGGCCAACCTGCAAGGCCTTGATGCTGGCTCCGCCGATGCGGAAGGTGTCCTTAATGTAGTCACCCTCGGCGCCCGAGCTATCAAGGTACTGGATGCTGAAGCCGTCTGGGTCAACGAGCGCGTAGGTGGAGCTGCTAGTAGGATCGTACGTGGCGAGACAGGTGCCATAAGTGTATTGCAATTCCTGGTCCTGACAGAGATCGGCGTGGGAATCCAGAACCCAGACATCGCTGCTGCCGGTGTCGAGGATGAGGGTGACAGGCTGAGGTGGCGTGCCCAGCGAGACTTCGGCGTAGTAGCCGCCGCCGGTGAGGTTGTTGTTGAGCTCCTGGGAGTAGGTGCCGGCGCGTTTCCGCAGGCTCGTGTGTCCGGGGCCGGCTCTGGAGAAGGGCAGGGAAACGACCTTCTGCGCGACGACCGGTGTCGCCGTAACGGTGCCGAGGCTGACGAGAAGTAGCGAGGCCCTCATGGTAGGCGAGGTCTCGGAGAGAAAAGGGAGGGAAGAGAGGGAAGAGAGGGAAGGTGAGACAAGAGCCAGGCGCGCAAGTCTCCAAGGGATCGACCTTTCAGCGTGTGTGGAGTATATATGTGCTTGCAAACACATACGTACGTACGTACTGCGCAGATCTTCGGTTGTCGCAGTGCACAGAGCGGGACGAGAGAGACAAAACGAAACCAAACGCTTACAGCACCAGCAACACAAAAAGGGGAGAAAGGAAGGGCAAGTTAGTGAGAGGGAAGAAAAAAAGAAGAACGCGACCGCGACCGCGACAGCGACAGCGACGTTGACGACAACGAACAAGAAGTACAAGACTAAGCGAAGGCGGAGGAGGAGGAGGCGGAGGAAGAAGAAAGAAAAGAACGAATTAAGGAACGTAGATAGCGTACAGTATCTATGTCTATACGTGTACCCTATCTGGTCTGGATTCGCGGTGCAAGACGGCCTGGCAAAAGAGAGGACGAACGAGCGACCAAAATGAGGGACAGGAAGAAGCAGGCAATCTATCTTGGTGTAACCGTTTGCAGCGAAGTACCTAATTCGGTAAAAACTGATTTGACTCTCAGCGATGCGGATCGCGCCGAGACGCTAGACCCTCTCTGACCCTCCCACATACAGGGACTTCACAGGCGCCAAGCCCCCTGGTCCGCCCCGATAATTTCCACTATACCGAAGCTGGTAAGCTGCCCAGACTTCTCCTTTCCAATAGGTTGCCAACCCACCGGAATGACACAGATTGACACTGAAATAGCACCGTTACAGAGCCCCACCAAGCCCCAATCTGGGGCAAATGCTGGATGGACCCTGCCGGACTAGTCGAGGGCGAGCCACGCTAGTAACGACCTCAGCGACGGCCTACGCATGTAACAATATCAGCCGCGCATCAGACCGACTTCCTCCTCCAACCTGCTAGGACCAGACAAGCGAAGATCGAGACGAGAAGGCGAACAAAATCAGCCACCGACTCTTAGCACACTACGAACAATATCTTCACCTTCTCATATCTTCGTGTCTTCTCCAGCACATGCTATCTGAGTTACAGAGAAACGGAGAATAGCCAGCTACTCAAGACCTCGGCAAGATGCGTTTTGTAAGACAGGATCCAAAACAGATCTCGGCCTTCGCTCCCTCTTGCTTCTTCTACCTTCCACTATCATGTCATGTTATATCGTCTCTCTGAACATCTCCCTCCCGCTCGCCCGCGCTCTCTTCGTCTCGTGCTCTATCTGACTCTCTGGCTCGCGTAACTGTAGTTTGGTATATGGTATATATGTATACATATATATATGTGTGTGTGTGCGTGCTTGGCTATATTAACCTGTATAGCTAGCTACATGACTGGCTCTTCAACTTCCGTGACACTGTCCCTTGAGATCAGCGGCTGCGAGCAGATAGTGACATGTAGAAGATGCGAACAAACACGGGCTTCTCGCCCCGTCTAGGCTGTGAGTGACACGCATCTCGCAAATGAGCAGCATACCGTCGCACCAATGTTGTACCGTGTTTGTGGCACACAAAGATCCGGGACACAGCTCGATACGTTCACCTGTGCGGCGCCGAGACAGCTCAAGGAGGTGAGGGAAACAGTTGGTCTGACCTTCGGGGTCGTTCCAGCGGCAAGTTGATAACCGTCGTCGACATCATCATAGAGTCCAGCAAACCTAACTCGGTGTCTTATCGTGAAACCTGGAAGTTAATATAAGAGTCGATCAGTCAAACCGACAGGTCAACCTACCCACACAGCACATGCATGCCCGCAAGCATGCCAGACCTACAGGCAGGAACAACAGCTCGTCAGTCCTACATCGTCAGACTCAGACTCAGAGAGCTCAGAGCGGAGGCACCCCGAACGAGCAGGTAATACTTCATCCTTACATTGACTGACGGAAGACGAGCATCTGCCCAGTCCCAGCTCCAAACGGCCCTTGCCAAACTTGCTGTTCCCAGTCTAGTGGTGAAAGAGGTGAAGAAGGCGCAGTAGGCACGGCAGTACCTACTCACATAGGTAGGTAGTGCACTACTGCCAGTTGCACGGGGAGGAACCTGCCAGATTTCATCGGAGACCGCGGGCAGGGAAAGTGTTGGATAGAGTTGTTGGCAGTCACCTCACCATTGCAAACGCCAACGGCCAGCTGCCAACCATCAACCGTCGTTGTCATTGTCACCACTAAAAACCACCAATCCGCTCAAGCGTCTGATAGGTATCAGTCACCGTCAGGCAGACATCCGGCCAACAAACCAACCAACCTACCATCCTCCCTACTTACATGTGGGCACCTAGGTAGTATCCAACATCAAACGAGTATCTGTGGGGAGAGACCAAGATTCACAATACAAAACTGCTCTGTCGACACATTGGATTCTAGACCTCTCAGTCACCGCGAGCTGGGCCGTTGCATAGAAACCTCTCGTCTACTCTACTCAACCCGTTGCTAGCTCGGCCAGTTTCGCATCCGTGTCGAGGCGCAAGAAAAACTCCCACCAGAAAGTCACCGTTCATTGCTGTCTCTCGCTTTCCCACGATCTTCCCGTATTGCTTTCCATGACCATCTCCCAGTTGCGCGTTGGCCATTCCCTGCACCCGCCTCCCACCATGGCATATCAGCATCCGCTCAATGGCTGGCGTCAGACCACCCTCGTGATAATGTGAGTCGCTTGCTTGACTTCCCCTCCAGGCCTGACTACCAGAGGCTCTGCATTCCCCTCGGTGTCTTCACCGCCGTTGTCGTTGTGGACGTTTCTTCTAACACTACTCCTCCTCCGCCTTTGCAGCCTGCTTCTCGGTCTCCTGTTTTCAAGTCTGGATGCCTCCATCGTCTCTACGTCGCTGGTCACTATTTCCATAGACCTTCAGGATTTCCTCGATGCCCCCTGGGTCGTTCTCTCTTACCTCTTGGCTTACTTGGGTCTGGCAATCGGCTTCGCAAAGCTCAGTGATATCTACGGTCGCCGTGACACCATATGTGCTGCCTGGGTCTTGTTTGCTGGCTTTTCGATCGGCTGTGCCTCTGCGAAGACTATGCGACAACTGTACGCATGCTTCTAGTCCCCTTTGAAGCTGACAACGCACTAACCAGGTCGCAGGATTGTCTGCCGTGCTTTCCAGGGTATGGGCGGCTCAGGCCTGTACAGCTTAGCCCAGATCGCTCTTTTTGAAGTTGGTCCGGCACACAAGCCGAGCCTCATGGGTGCTATGATTGGTCTTACCCTTGCCATATCCTACGTGCTCGGGCCCGTCTTGGGAGGTGTCATCTCCTCGACGGCAACATGGAGGTGGATTTTCTGGATCAAGTATGTGGACCAAGCACACCGTGCTCCCAACTTACTATCCTCCTTGCCCGCGCCTTTCTCTCTCCGCGTCTTCTGCTAATCGGTCATCAAGCGTCCCGTTCGGTGTCGTTCTCGTAGCTGGCCTGTATCTTGTCTGGCCGCCCGGTATCGGCCATCGACAGCGTGGACTGGAAGCCATCCGACGGATTGATTTCCTAGGCAATATCCTTATCATAGCTGCCTGTACATTACTGGTGTTTGCGCTCCAAGAGGCTGGAGCGTACAGCTTCGCTTGGAACCACCCGGTCATTGTTCTAGCTTTAGTCGTCTCTGTTCTGAGTTGGCTGGGTTTTGCGGCCTGGGAGTTTTCTCTAGGATTCAAAGGACATACTCGAATCGAGCCGATCCTACCACTTCGCCTTATGGGCAGGGTTTATTCTGCCTGTGTCATGTACGTCGGCGCATTTTCCAACTATAACCCCTTGCATACACTTCTAAAGCTGACGCGAATAGTTGCACTTTCTGTACCGGCTTCACTTATCTGGTCATATTAGTCATCCTACCGGAGCGCTTCCAGATCATCAACGGTGACAATGCCCTCTACTCGGGAATCCACTTGCTCCCAATGCTTGGTGCCACAGCTCTGGGCGCATTTTCTGCCGGAGCCGTCTCTCGTCGGCGTAACAATACGTCATGGACGCTTCTGGCCGCTCATTGCTTCCAGTTACTGGGCGCAGGCCTCATGTTGATGTTGCACGACATCACAATGGAGATCAAGGCGCAATATGGCTTCCAGGTGCTCCTCGGACTCGGCATCGGTCTTTCCCTTGGGGCGGCGACGATCATGGCCTCGGTGCAATCAGGCCAAGCCGACCTCGCGGTGGCCCAGGGAATCGTTGCGCAAGCGCGTGTTCTCGGCGGAAGCATCGGCATTGCCCTCTGCAGCATCATCTTTAACTCTAGAGTGGCGCATGACTTGAGTGGCATGATGGATCCAGAGGACCTAGAGGCACTGCATCACAGCCCCACGATTGCACCATGGCTACCTCACGAACTGCAGTTAAAGGTTAAGGCGGTATACGCCGACGCCTTTGCCGATGACATCAAGCTTATAATGGGGTTTATTGCAATAGGCATCATTACGAGTTGCTTTACCTACCAGCGACGGCCACCACCCATGCCGGGCACCCCTGCGGCAAAGGAAACCTTGGGGTTGGAGCAGAGTGAGACGGAGCTCGGTGAATTTGCTCGTCAGTCGTGAGATCGTGGGCTCTCCCCGCTGACATTGATTTCAATTGATGATGACAACTTGGAGACATCGTAATATGGAAGCCCGTGTCAATCTCTTGGGATACCAACATACCTAGATCCGATTTGAGTGAGAAAAAATCCATTCTTATTCCGCGGAAGCTTCACGACGAGATTCAGTGACCAGAGCGGGCATGAGGGATACAAGCGGCCGCGGTGGATGTGAGGTAGTTTGGTAAGGCCTAGGCGTGCTACAATGAGTTGGTACATTTGCTCTTGTGTAGTGAAAGCTAGGAGGAACACATACCACAGCCAGAGACGCTTACCTTGGTGTTTAGTAAATATGTACCGAGTTTATTGTATTAGCGATTTACGCCCAATATGTGGCTAGCTAGCCATATTATCTATGATCTGCCGACACCACTTGGGAGTGAGACGTTTATGACCGCGCCTTTGATGGATGATGCTGGGTAGGACTTGTACCCAACTATAAGCGAACTTGCGCGATGAATTGACAAACATCCAAGGCCGAGGTAAGCCAGCCAGACTTCCAAACTGCATGCCACTTAACTTGGTAGTATGGATGTGCGGTAGTTCTTATATTTGGGGGCTACTAGAGGATTGCTCTAACTAACCTAATATGGCTAACCATTTCTTCTATCTGCCGACCTCTATCCGCCTGTACGAGTGAATGCAGAAGGCTTAATCATAAGATAGCTCATTGATACGTCACCGTCTTCGGCCAGAAGGAGAATGCTCCATCCGCATACCGCCCGGCACTGGCAGACCACAGCAGTCGGCTCGGAGGTACAGGGGGCCCACATGCAGCATTAGAGGCTAGACGTATACATTGAGACATCGTCTATCATTTCGCTGATGCGACGATGAGACCCTTTGCTACATCCAATAGATCTTGGTCCCGCTTGCAGTCTTAATTGTCCAGCAGTACCTCTCTTTCGCTCTGTTCCTCGGCCATTCAACACTGCAATAGCAGGATGGTTCAATCGTAACTTCACTAGAATGGCCGATACTCAAGATCCCATCGCGAAGGCGTTGCAGAAGTACACGACGTAGGTTGAGATTCCAAACATCGTGTGACATCAAATAGGGCGACCTAACTTTTTCGGGGATGGTGTCATAACCCTATAGGTGCGACGTGTCCGATGCCCTTTGTAAATTGAAATATAGAAACGGCGGCTTTCTGTCCGGCCTAACCATGTGGTCGCCTGTCCGCCAGGACGGTGATACCAAGATCGTCGGCCCGGCTTACACGGTCAAATATGTGCCTCTTGGTGACCCAGCGCCAAAGCACCCGACCCATTACGTAGGTCGATTCCTCCCTATATCCCCTTATCCCTTGCCTCTTGTTCTTGCTCGCTGTTTTGTCCTTGTTCAGGTGTCTAATCGTACCTTGCTGACCAACTCACCCCACCTGTCCAGATCGACAGTGTGCCCAAGGGAGCTATAGTCTTTGTCTCGTGCCCTCCAAAAACCCCTAATGCCGTTTACGGCGGTCTGATGTCGACGCGAGCCCAGGCTCTCGGCGCCGTTGGGTCCATCATTGACGGGAGGTTTCGCGATGTTCAGGAGCAGCGGGACCTCGCCTATCCGGTGAAGAAGCCGCCCATCTCTTTGTCTTCATCACACACTCCTACTCTTTCAACACTAACTCCATAGTATTGGCATTATTAAACATGAATGAGATATAGGTTTTCGCGCGAGATGTGGGGACGGCACCTCCTGCTGAACTACTCAAGGTCGCCGCAGTCAACGTCCCCGTTAAGCTGCAAACAGACGAACAAGACATGGACATCCGCCCTGGCGACTATCTGATTGCCGACCTCAATGGTGTCGTTGTCTTGCCGGTCGAGTTAGCAGAGAAGGCTCTACCGTTGATGCAGAAACAGGTTGAGGTGAGTTCTCTGGCGCTCGTTTTATGTTATGCAGGAGGCAGTTGGCGGGAAGGGGATTTTGTACACATTT
Source organism: Xylaria sp. FL0064 (assembly GCA_022593225.1). Classification (NCBI taxonomy): domain Eukaryota; kingdom Fungi; phylum Ascomycota; class Sordariomycetes; order Xylariales; family Xylariaceae; genus Xylaria; species Xylaria sp. FL0064. Next base: position 14,598 of record JAJKLE010000040.1, on the reverse strand, counting down.
CCTTCCTGCTGAAATTGCTACATTTTCAATTCGGACTTGAAATGTCAACCGGCTTGTCGATGGCGCGTACTTCGCTAACAGATGGATCGGCAAGGCGGATGAGAAGATGGCGATCGAGATCAAGAAGGGAATGAGCTTCGTCGAGGCAAGCAAGAAGTTCAGATCATAGAATATCGTGGCACGGTGCGATTAATATAACAAGACATGGCCTCGCATATTGAACACTTGTTGATGGCTCATATGGGAAACTAGAAGCTCCGGGTAGCCCACGCTTGCCTTGCCCTGGTACTTGATTTGCCCAAAGTATTGCTGAATCAATATAGCTTGTCCAAGATCTTTCGGCCTTGGTTGATCAGGCATGCGAGAAGTGGTACTACTGGTCCAGGCCAACCTGCGAAATGTTAGGTCTCGAGGCACAGCACCGTGTTGCTATTCTAATACTCTATATCTTCCTTCAGCTCCGGGTACAGGCTCGCAACTCCATATATAGAGAATATGAACCACGCAGCAGCATCGTGAACGTGATTCTCCCATCACCTGTTATAGTAATATATTCTTCGGCTTCGAATACAACTCAAACTCCCTGGATGGCAAGGGCCACCTCTTCGGTGGTAGCTATATCTGTAACTCCATGGGTCGTGCCGCCGTCTATCTGTACGAGATGCAGGTGCAGGTGTAGGTGCAGGTGCGCTATACAGTGTAAGTACACCGTGTCCATACATGGTATTTTTGTCGAGCGCCTAAAGAATTTATGTGGGCAAGGGCAACGTCATCACACCACAGCTCTTCCATCTTATGCGCACCTACTCACTTACTTACAAACTCGCGCTCACCTGGGCCTACTTAAGCTGATTGTAGCGGAACTAAAAGGAAAGAACACAAGGAAAAGCTAGGGTACCACAACAGAGGAGGGAGAGAACACAGGAGGGGCTAGCGAGAAAGAAGAGAACAGAGAAGAGAAGAGAGGAGAGAAGAGAGGAGAAGAGAAGGAGAAGGAGAAGAAAAAGGGAACGCAAGACCAGGGGATTTAATGCATTCGGCACAACCACCCGAGTCTTTCGGCGACCATTTCGGCTTGCACCCGGCCAGTTTCCAAATGGCATCGGTGAACCCGTCGGCACATGACCCTATAGACGATATATTCGGCCTCGGTACTGACCTGCTGGGACACGAACCTGGTGCACCAGGTGTAACGGCAACCCATGGCACTCCAGACATCTCGCTCGATACGCAGAGACTTCGGGCCCAACACAACACTGAAGGGTATCGCGATGGCGTCACCGCGGGCAAAGTTACTAGCCTCCAAGCCGGCTTCGACCAGGGCTTTTCCCTCGGCGCCACCATCGGCATCAGGGCCGGGCAGTTACTCGGCCTACTCGAGGGCATCAGCGCCGCCTTAGCCGAAGCCGGCAATTACATGCGTGCGGATGGGCTTCTGAGCCGGGCTGCCGCTGAACTGAATCCCCAGAGTATCTTCACCTCCGAGTTCTGGGCTCCCGACGGCAGCTGGGCCTACCCTGTCACTGTCCCACACGACGGCGGGGAGCTTGCTTACCCTGATGTCGCTGACCAGCACCCGCTCATTGTCAAGTGGAGCCGCATCGCCAGCGAGGAGGCAACGAGGTGGCATGTTAACCAGGCTCTGCCTATCCTCGAGAGCACGGAGTCATCAACAAGCGCTGGCGAGGAGAATGATAATGCAACACTGACGGAAACATCGCCTAAATCAGGGGTTATATCCCATGACGCTATTAAGTAATAACTTAAATAACAATAATAATATACTTATAAAAAATATTATAAAAAAATAAAAATTTTTATAATAAAATTTTTTAATTATATAATTATTAATATTAAATTTATTATAAAAAGATATTATTTATAATATTATAAAAATTATTCTATATATATATATAAACTTTAGTTTATTTATAGTTATTTAATGATTTATATTTTATATAATATAATATAGTTAAATAGTTTATTATTAATTAATTAACTTATATAACAGCAGCCGAAACGTTAAAAATAACTTTTTTTCTCGCGCAACGACAACACTTTTTAATCGACGTTTTTTAATCAAGCTTTAGCTGTAAAAACGCTTTTATCGCGTTTTTATTTCAAGCCGTAGTTAATTATTAAACTATTTAGCCTGCTGTTAAATAATAAATAAACCGCGCTTAACTACGCTTTAAATATTTATATATTTATTAATTTTATAAAATATTTTAATAAAGATTAATTTTTTAATATTTTTAATATTTTTAAAATCTTAAAAATTATATAAATATATAAAATTATATATAATAATAAATTTATTTTTTTAATATTATATAATTTATTAATATCTTATAATTTAATATTTTTAATTATTTTTAATAATTTAAAAATAATTATAATTAAAATTATATTTTTAAAGTTTATTATAATATATTATTAAATTTAAATATTTTGTAATTAAATACAATAATAATAAAAATATTATAATCACAATAATAATAAATAAAAAAAATTTATTATTTTATAAACCTTTTATTTATTTTTTATTTTTATAATATTTTTATTTAAATTTAAATATATATAATATTTTTAATAGAAAAAAGTTTAGTTTAATATATATAAAATTAAAATTTTTTTATTAAAATTATTAATAATATAAAAGAAAACTTAATATATTTATAATAATTTAATTTCTATTAAAATATTTAATTTATAACACTTTTTTTTTATATTTAATTATATATATATAATAAACATAATAATAATTGTATAAATATTTATATAAATAATATAAATATAAATATTTAATAATATTAAGCTTATTATAAAAAATATACTATTTATAATATTATTAAAACTATTTTATATAGCCGTCGTAATAAACGCAGCCTTAACTTAGCGCACGCGCTGAGCCAAACTCTCTTTTATTACGCGCTTAAGGGCCAAACTTTAGCAAAAAAAGTAGCTGTTTCGAGGTCGCCGACCAAACTTTATTAGATGCGCCGCGTATACCTAAATTACAACCCACGCAACCCACGGTTGAGCATATGCGCAGATAAAAATGCCGACCAGGAAATCGACGACTATATAAATCGGTCGACTCGTCGCATGGCGGCAGGCTGAATGGCTTAACAGCTAACTAGGGCTCGATTTGAGGGCGTCGATTGAAGGGCGTCATCGCAAGGGAGGAAGCTATTTCTGACGTTTCGGCTGCCGTTGTGAGGGTTAAAGGTTTGCGGACTTGGTGAGAGGGAAGAAAAAGCGTTAAATATGTTATTAATAACTAATTAATTAATTATAGCTTAATAAAAAACTAGGTTAATTAATTAATAATAAATTATTTAATTATATTATATTATATAAAATATAAATTATTAAATAATTATAAATAAACTAAAGTTTAAAATTTAATATATTTAAAATTTAAATTTTAATAAAAAAAATAATTATTTTAATTTTATTAATTAAATTTTATTAAATATATTATATATATTTAAATTTAAATAAAGATCTTATAAAAATAAAAAATATTTTATTTAAATAAATAATTAAATTATAATTAAATAATTAAACTTAAGTTTAATAGATAAATATTTTAATTTTTTAATTATTATTTTATTATATATAATATTATTAAAAATAAATTTAATATAATATATGATTATTTAATATAATTAATAAAAGTTAAAATTAAACCTTTTAATTATAATTATAATAATAAAAAATATTATTATAATATAAAATAATTTAATTTAAAGAATTTTTATTATATAATAATTTTTTATTTAATATAATTTTAATTATATTTAAAAAAGATATTTTTAATATAATTAAAATAATTTAAATTAATTAAAAGAATTTTTTATAAAAAATAAATATTTTTTTAGTTTATAATTTTTTATTTTTTAATATTTATTAAATATATAATTAACTTTTTTAAATTTAATTATTTAATTTATTATTAATAAAATTATAATATTAATTAATTTATTTAAAACTTATTTTAAAAAGAATAAACTATAAAATAATTTTTTTAAATATTAATAAAGATTTTAAAAAATAATAATAATATAAAAATAATTAAAATAATTTTTAATTATAAAATTAATAATTTTAAATATTAATAATTTTATATATATTTTTTAAAATATTAAAAGAAATTTCTTTTTAAAAATATAAATTATATTTATATATATAAAATTCTTAATTTTAATATTATATTTTTTTTAAAAAAATTAAAATATATTATATTTAAAAATTAAAATTTATAAAAAAATATATATAAAGATTATTTTGTATTAAATAATTTTTATAATTTTTATAATTATTAGAAATAAAAAGAATATTATTTATAATATTATTAAAGTTATTTTATATAATTATTTATATAATAAATATGGTTTTAATTTTTAAATTATAATATAAATAAATTTATTATATTAAAATATTAAAATTAATATAAAAATAAATTTAATATATATATTAAATTAAACCTTTTTTTTATTATATATTTAAAATTTAAACTTTAATAAAAAAATAATTATTTTAAATTAATTAATTAAACTTTATTAAATATATTATATATATTTAATTAAAAAATATTTAAGTTTAATAATATTTTATAATAAAATTTAAAAATATAATTTTAATTATAATTATTTTTAAATTATTAAAAATAAATAAAAATATAAAATTATAAAATATTAAAAGAATTTAATTTATTATTATATATAAGTTTATATATTTATATAATTTTTAATATTTAAAAAAGAAATAAAATTAAAACAAATATTAAAAAAATATTAAAAACAAAAGATTTTTTTTTTAATATTTTAATAATTATTATATATTTATAACTTAATAAAAAACCTGGTTTAAAGTTTAAATTCATTATTTAATAATAAACTATTTAATTATATTATATTATATAAAATATTTAATTAAATTTAATTAAATTTATTTTATATTTTAATATAATATTATTAATTTATTATTATAAAATTTTATAATAAAGATTATATATTTTAATAAATTTATTAATATTAAATTTAAAATTTTATTTAAAAATATAAATAATAATTTATAATCTAATTTTTTATAATATATGATTTATTATTATAAAAAAATAAAAAAATAAAAAAATAAAAAATATAAAATTAAAAAGAATTTAGTATATTATAATATTTATTATATTATAATAAAATATATTATTTATTTTTTAATTTATATTAAATTAATATTATTTTTATTTTAATTTTTAATTCTTTGTTAATTATATATTTTTATTTCTTAAAGATTTATTTACTAATAAATATTTTTAATTTATATATTAAGATTAAATATTAAATAATAATTATATCATTATTTAATTATATAAAGAATATAAATACAAATATTTAATAATATTAAATTTATTATAAAAAATATTATTTATAATATTATGAAAATTATTTTATATAATTATTATAATAAATATAATTTTAAATTAAATTCTTCTTATTTATTTATTAAAAGTATTAATAATATATAAAAAAGAATTAATATATTTAAATTTTAAATTTTAATAAAAAAATAATTAATTTTATTATTATTATTATTATTATTATATATAAAAATATTATTTATAAATAATATTTATAATTTTATTTAATTGATAGATTTTATTTAAATTCTTTTTAATAATTAATTTATATATTAAAATATTTAAATATTAATATTATTTTTATAAAATTTTATAATTATATTAATTAATATCATTATAAAACTATTTATTTAATTATTATTTTTTTATATATTATTTTTATATTAAGTTTAATTAAATATTATTATTATTAAAATTATTTATTAAATATTATTATATAGTTTTTTAAGAGTTTATTTAAAATTTTATTATAAATTCTATTAAAAAACTTTATAATTTCTTTTCTTTTAATTTTATTTTAAAATATATCTTAAAAGTTCTTTTATTATTTTATTCTTTTTATAATTTATAATATTATTTTTCTATTTTTCTATAAAAATAATAAATTATTTTAAATTTAAAAATTTAATATTTAATTTACTATTGAAATTATAAATTATATTTTTTTAAATTAATTTCTTTTATTTTAATAATTTTATTATTGAATTAATTAATTATTATTTAATTTCTTTATAAATTAAACTATTAATTTAGATTTTTTTAAATTAATTTCTTTTATTTTAATAATTCTATTATTGAATTAATTAATTATTATTTAATTTCTTTATAAATTAAACTATTAATTTAGATTTTTTAATATACTTTTAATAATTTATTTAAAATATTTGTTTATTTAAAATATATAAAAATATTTTATTTATTTATAATAAAATTTATTAAATTATTTAAATTAAATTAAATTAATCTTTAAATATATATATTTAAAATTTAAAAATCTATTTATTATTAAATATTAAAAGAAAATTAATTAAATTAAAATTAAAATTAACATCTATATAATAAATAATAAAAATAATTTTAATAGTTTAAATTATTTTTAAAAATATAACATTTAAATTCTTTTAACTTATAGAAATAATAAGATAATTAATAATTAATTATAATTCTTTATTATTTCAATATATTATTATATTATTAATATTAATAAAAAATTATAATCTAAATTTAATATATTAATATTTTTAATAAAATTATAAAAATTATTATAAAAATTAATTTTAATTTTATATTTTATAAAATTAAAAATAAATTATTTGAAAAATAATAATAAATAATATATATAATAAAAAATATATTTTAATAAATATTTTAATTTATATTTAAATAAAAGAAATAAAATATTATTAAAATTTAAAATTTATAATTAAAATATAATTTATAAATTATATTTAAAATTAATTATTTTTAAATTTATAAAAATCTTATATTAAATTGAAATATATTTGTTTTTTTAAATTTAATTCTTGTTATTTTAAAAAATAAATAAAAACCTTATTAAATAGAATTAATTAAATACAATATTCAAATATTATTTTTATTTTAAATTATTTTATTTATTTATTTTATTATTTTATATATTATTAAAATATTAATTATATTTTAATAATAAAAATAATTAATTATTTTTATTTTTATTATAAGCAATATTTATAATAATTAAAAATAAAATATTTTTTAAATTAATTATAAATATTAATATAAAGATTTATTATTATTAATTTTAATAATTATTTTATAATATTAATAAATATTATTTATAAAAACAATTTAATTTATAAATGAATTATAATAATTCTTTTATATTATAATTATTATTTATATATAATATATTAATTTATTTTAAATAAATTAAAAATCTTTTAATTATAATTATATTTATAATATTATTATTTATTAATATAAATATTATATTCTTTAATAATTTTATAAATCTCTTAATTAAAACTTAATATAAAATTAAAATAAATATTATTTATAATTATATAAAATAAAATTAATTTTATAATAATAATAATTATATTTATATTTATTGATTAAAAATAATTAATTAATTTAAAATTAATAATAAAATTAAGACGCTATTATATAACCATAATTTTGGGGAGCTATAAACCAATAGTCCACACAATCTATATATAAATATTATGTATAATAATAAACCAAGCGCTAATAATACATACTATTGCCTAGCCTAAAATAATAAACAATCTAATATATATAAATAATGAAAAGATTAATAAATATAAAATTATTTAATAAATTTAAATATTTTTATTTTTTAATCTTTAAATAAAAATATTATTATTTATAAGTTAATTATTTATAGTAAAAAATAGTATAAAAAAGAATATAATATTATTTTAATAGCGTTTTTATTAAATATAAGATTATATACTCTATTAATACCAGGGTTACTAGTTAATTTTATAATACCCGATAGTAGAGGGGTATTACCAGCCCTGCGTATAATATAGCCATACTCTTACCAGCCATATTTACTTTTATAGCCCCCACCTGGTTAAAAATATTAATTAATTATATTTATATATTTAAAACTAAGTATATTAGTTTTTTTATAATCTTTTTATTTAATATATTAAAAATATTATATATTAATATTATATTTATTACTAATATTAAGCCTTTTATAAAAATTAAACCTATATAATCTATTTAAAATAGGTTAATTTAGGTTTAATATAAAATTTATTTCTTTATATATTTATATAATAATTTATTATTTAAATTATTTTTAGCTAGATTAAAAAGGTTTAAGTTTATTTATTTTTATATTATATAAGAACTATATAAAAATAATTTCTTTTATTTATTATATAATTAATAAATAAAAAAATAAAAAATAATTTAAAAACCTTTATATATTTAATATTAATTATTTTTATTTTAATATTAACTTTATTAAAAACCGACTAATAACTTAAAAATATTTATATAAAAAAAGTATAATATATATAAGCGGAAATATAAAACAGCTATAAAAATACCAGAAAAAAGTCTGCCAGGACTTTTAAAATAAGGCAGTACTAATTTATATACAAAAAGAATTTATATCTTATTTTAAAATAATAAACCTATAAGAGCTAATCTTATACTATAATAATATCTATATATATATAAAACATACATTTAAAAAGCCTATATTAAAATATAAATAATTAAAACTAATAAAAGATTAATATTTTTTTAAAAAAATCTAAAACTAGATTAAAGATTATTTAAAAACAGAATAGCGTAAATATTTTCTTAATTTGCTTAAAAGTTACTATTTCTTTCTATGATTACGGGACAGGATCCCCCCCCCTTTAGGAGGCCCCCCCTAAACCCCTCTATCTTAGGAGGGGCCCCTAAAAAAGTGCCTGAGGTATGGACGCCTAATTTTATAGTTCCCATCCTTTTAAATTTTTTAACCTCCGGGGGGTATACGCTCCGCGCCGGCCCCTACTATAAAAAAAATATTATAAATTCGATCTTAATCTACCGCTCGCTTTTTAAGCTTATAAACTCCCGGACTAAAAAATTATTATTAATATACTTTTTATATAACTCGACCTAAATTATTATATTTATATAATAAAATATAATTATATAAAATAATATAGGCTTAATTATTTAGATTATATTATTATTTAAATAAATATTAAAATATAATATTATTAAAATTTAATAAATAATATATTATTAAATAATAAAAATATATTATATTATTATAAATAAATATTAGATTATTAAAATAATTCTTTAATAATTACTAAATATTTAAAAAAATATACTTAACAAAATAAGGATTATTATATATATATTTAATAAACCAAAATACCTAAGATTATATAAAAATAAATAAAGAATAATTAAAAAAAATTTATATTTTTATAAAAATTATACCTTTTTTATTTTAATTAAAACTAAATATATAAAAAATAATATTATTAATTAGATTTAATAAATCTATAAAAAATATAAAAAATAAATATAAGTTTTTAATTAATAAATATTATTTTTTAACTTATTTAAAAATAAATAAAATATTCTTATTATTATCTTTTTTAAAAAGATTATTTTCTTAAATCTAATATATAATAAAAAATAATTATATAATTTTTATAATAGGCAAGGTAATACCAGGTTTATTAAATACAAAACTATTAGCTACTTTAGAAATATTAAAAAAAAATATATATATATTAAAATAAAAAATAAATATTATTATATAATAATATTTCTTAATCTTAGGCTTTTTATTATTAAAATCTAGAACTTTTATATATATTTCTATAAGATTTAATAAAAATAAAAAGTTTTATATTTTTTATACTAATATTAATATTTATTTTTAAAATATTAAATATTAAACTAGATATATTATTTTGTATATTTTATTTAATAAAAAAAAATATAAATAAAAATCATAACATAAAGGTTATACTTTATTAATATTTTTATTATAATTTCATAATTTTAATAAATAAAAAACTATAATTAAAAAAATAAACCTTATTTATAATTATTATATATATATATTTTTTTTATTAATAGCCTAAAAGAATATAGGATAATAATCCTGCTCAAAAAATAATATACTGTCTACCTAGGATATAAAAAAGCCAACACCACTAGAAATATTAGAAACCTGCCCGAAACCAGCGCCTCGAAACCCCTGCCCTAATATATACATAATAACTTAATTATCCCTTTCTTTTACCAAAAAGACTAAATAAGTCCAAACGGCAGTACTCCACTACGCTAAAACATATAATAAATATAACCAAAATATATAAAGTTCTATATTAAGATTTAGCCCTTTAATATATACTTTATTACTCTTATAATATAAGCCTGTTAATAAGTGTATACCTAGGAGCAGAAGGCTTATATCTTAATTATTAATATATATTTTTAAAACCGGCAGAAAATTATTTTTATTATTTTTATTAATAATATTAACTTTTTAATATTTTTTTTTATAAAGAATAAGCCTTAACTATCTTATAAACTTATATTATTAATAATCTAATTAAAAATAATAGTTTTAGCTATTATAATAATTATAAAATATTATATAAATTAAAATCTAAAATTAAGATTATTAAAAGAATAATTAAAAAAATATTAAAATAAAATAAAACCATAATAATAATAATATTATTATTAATAAATAAACCTTAACCTTTATTTTTTTATTTATAAATCTAAATAAAAAAGAATAATATAAATAATAATTATATTATATATACTAAAATAAATAAAATATTAAATCTAATTTATTTAATAATATAAATAAATCAAGATTAATATATAAATAATTCTAAATAAATATTTTATAAAATAGAAATATATAATATTAACCTTTTTAATAAATAATATATTTATATTAATCAAGATCTATTTAATCTAACTCTTATAAATATTTAATATTAGTTTTAACCTAATAATATTTTTAAAATTAATATTAATAATTTATATATTTAAATATATTTTATAATATTTAAAATATTTATAATTAAATTAATAGCTTTAATATATATTAGGTTCGGATTAAAAGCTATTATAATATAATATTTATATTAAATAATATTAAAAGAATAATAGGCTTGAAACTTAATAAAATAATAAAAAATAATATTATTAATAATAGGTCTATCGAAATAAGGCTTATTAGACTTAAAAAAAGCACTACCCTTTAATAATATAACAAAAATTAAAAATAACCGGAAACAAAAAAAAATTATTAAAAAAGTTTAATAGGCTTATATTAATATATTATTTATAATATTAAATAATCATAATAATTAATATTATAATTAATATATTAATGATAAAAATAAAAACCAGGTTTATATATAAATAAACCAAAGATTAGCGCTAGATATAATCAGCTATAATAATATTAAACCAAAATAAATAATTAAAGTAATAAGTCTGTTTTATTTTAACTTATTATTTAAGATTATATTTATATATATTTTTTTCTAGACCTATATAAAAGACTTATTAATAAATATTAAATATAAAATCTAAAATAAAATATATAAAATAATAAAATTAATAGTCTTAAAACAATATACCTAAATATAAATATATTACTAATAAAAAAATAATAATAAATAAAATAAATTAGGTATACTTAAAACAGGTCGCAGCTAAATAATAAAATACCTAGCAAAAATAATTGCCTAAATTTTTTATAATCTCGCTTAAAGTAGAAATAGAAAAGCCTAAGAAAATAAATAGTCCTGTCTATTATTCCGGGACCTATAAATAAACAAATAATATAATAAAAAATAAAACCATAAAATAATTAACCAATTTATATAATAAAAATAACCTGTAATATATTAGGTAATACTAAAATATATCAGAATATACCCTAAAAACCCCCAAAATGATTAGGGCACCCCTACACCGGCCCCAGAATATACCAAAGGCTGGGGTCCTTATTAGTCCAGGTGCGTTAATATAATGTTAAAAATACTATAATACCAAAATCATGGTTATAATATTATTACAATTCTTTTTTAAATAATATTATTATAATTATATTTTTAAAATAATATATAATAATAAATATTTCTTTATATTTAAATAAATATTATATAAATTAAATATCTATTTTATATATAATATTATCTAATAAATCTATAAATATATTAAAAATTATTTATAATATTTAAATTTAATTATTAATTATTATAATTTAATTAAAATTTTCAAAATTATTTATAAAGTAATTATAGTTTTTTGTGTTATTATAATAAAATTTATTATATCATTCTTTTAAAAAAAATATAAATCTTTTTTTAATAATTATAAAAATATAATATAATATTATATATAATAGTTTAATTATTATTAAATTATTTAATTTATAAAATTTACTTTTCTCTTATATTTAATTATATAGATATAAATATTTAATAATATAAATACAAATATTGAATAATATTAAGATTATTATAAAATAAATAAGTTTCTTATATTACAGCACTAAAATTAATAGAAAAACAAACTTAGTATATATATTAAACTGAACTTTGTTTTATTATTTATTAATGTTTGAAAGCTAAACTTTAATAAAAGAAATAACTATTTCAAGCTCGCTGACTAAACTTTATTAAATATACTATATATATTATAATTATAATTTATATAACCTATAATTAAATATATATATAAATAAAAATATTAATTATAAAAATAAAAAATAAATAAATATTTTATAAAATAAATATTTCATTTATTTTCTTTTATTATTATAATATTTTTAATATTATTATATTTAATATATTATAATAAGCTTTAAAAAATATAATTTTAATTATAATTATTTTTAAATTATTAGAAATATTTAAAAATATAAAACTATAAAATATTAATAAAGTATTTAATATTAAATAAATTTAATATATTATTATATATAATTTTTAATATTTTAAAAAAATTAAAAGAATTATAAAAGAAATTAAATTTTTATTAAAATATTTTAAAAGAATAATATATATATAAATTTCTAAAGCATTGTTAAGCGCTAATAATATAATCGACTTATTATATAATAACAGGCTAAATAATTTAATAATTAATTATAGTTTAAAATAAAAGTGTAATAAAAATATTTTTATAGCTGTTAAGGCTTAATTAAAGGGTATTGATTAAAAGGTGTTAATTAAAAAGCGTTATTAGTACGCGGGAGAGAAAGTTATTTCTGGCGTTCCGGCTATTATTATATAGCTAATTAATTAATTACAGCTTAATAGAAAACTTAATAAGTTAGTTAATAGATAAAACAATATTTGATTATATTATATTATATAAAATATAAAATATAAATTATTAAATATTTATAAATAAATTAAAATTTTAAATTAATATTATATATAAATTAATATTATATTCTTTTAATTAGATAACTATTTTTTAGTTTATTATTTACAAATTTATATTATTTATATTAATTTATAAGATTTTTATTAAAAGTTTAATAATAATTAATTTAATAATTATAATATATTTAAAAATTAAATTTTAATATATTATATTTATATTAAACAATATTAATTATTATTTAAATATAATAAGATTAAAATAAAAGTGTTTATATATTTAATTTAAAAATATATTTAAAAATAATCTTAATATTTATAATAATAAAATATATTATTATTAATTTTTTATTTTAATATATAATTATAAATATTATAAAAATAAATAGATTTATATAGAGAAAATTTAAAATTATATTTTTTAATTATGAATTAATTTTATTAGATTTTTAAATTGTTATATTATTATAAAATAATTAATAAAAAAAATAAAAAAATAAAAAAATAATAAAAAATAAAATATAAATTTATATAATATTCATAAATATTTCATTTTTAATGATCTACAAATTTAATAAAATAAATTTATTTATATTAAATAATATTTAATATATAAATAAATAATATTTTATATTTAATTAAATAATAAATTAAAAATATTTCAAAAAATATTTTTAATTATAACTAAAATTTTGTATTTTAATTCTAAAATTATAATATTAAATAAAAATTATTTTCAAATTAATAATTTAAAAAAAAAAAAAATTAAAATTATTATTTAATATTATTTTATTATTTATTTTAATATTTTAAAAATAAATATATTTTTGATATTATTATATAATTTTTATAATTTAAAATTGTTAATTATAATATATTCTTTTAATAGATTTATTATAAATTTTAAATTATATAAAATATTTTTTTATTTAAAGTTTTAAGTTAAATTTTAATATTTAATATTTATTAATATTTATATTAAAGAAATATAAAATATATTATAAATCTTCTAATTATTATAATTAAACTATCATATTATATATAATTTAATTTAATTTAATTTAAAATTAAAAATAAAATCTATTTATATTTATATAAAAATTATTATTTTTTAAAAATCTGTTTTATAAATGATTATTTATAAAATAAATAAATTAATATAATAATTTAAGTTTTATTAAAATATTTATTTTATAATATTTATTTTCTATATTTAATTATATATACATATAATTATTCTAACTGTATTAATTAAGATTTATTAACATTTTAAATATT